>CM052901.1:56887715-56939850 GCA_028534135.1 Potos flavus
GGGGAGATGAACCATGAGAGACTGTGGACTCTGAGCAACAAACTGAAGGTTTTTGGAGGGGAGGGGGGTAGGGGGTTGGGTGAGTCTGGTGGTGGGTATTGAGGAGGGCACGTATTGCATGGAGCACTGGGTGTGGTACATGAACAATGAATCTTGTAACACTGAAAAAATAAAATAAAAGTAATTGGGGAAAAAAAATAAAAAATAGGGGCACCTGGGTGGCTCAGTGGGTTAAAGCCTCTGCCTTCGGCTCAGGTCATGATCTCAGGGTCCTGGGATTGAGCCCCGCATCGGGCTCTCTGCTCAGTGGGGAGCCTGCTTCCCCCCTTCTCTCTGCCTACTTGTGATCTCTCTCTCTCTGTCAAATAAATAAAATCTTAAAAAAAATAAAATAAATAAAAATAAAAAATAAAAAAGCAAAAAAAATATAGAAATTCCTCAAGAAATTAAAAATAGAAGTACCATGTGAGGAAGAACAAATATTGTTAAAATGTCTATACTACACAAAGACATCTACACATTCAATGCAATCCCTATCAAAATACCAACAGCATTTTTCAAATTTTTATTTTTTAAAGATTTGAGAGAAAAATAGTGTGAGCAGTGGGGAGGGGCAGAGGGAGAATCCTCAAGCAGACTCCACACTGAGCAGGGTCCCCGATGCAGGGCTTGATCCCAGGACCCTGAGATCATGACCTGAGCTGAAATCAAGAGTTGGCCACTCAACTCACAGAGCTGCTCAGGCACCCCCAACAGCACTTTTTTAAAGCACTGGAAGAAACAACCCTAAAGTTTGTATAGAACCACGAAAGAACTTGAATAGCCAGAGCAACCTTGAAAAAGATTGTGAAGCTGGAGGCTTCACAATTCTGGACTTCAAGTTATATTGCAAAGCTGTAGTAATCAAAGCAGTATGGTACTGGCACAAAAACAGACACACAGATCAGTAAAGCAGTACAGAAAACCCAGAAATACACTCACAATTAATTGTTCAATTAATCTTTAACAAAGCAGGAAAGAATATCCGGTGAAAAAAAGACAGCCTCTTCAACAAATGGTGTGGGGAAAACTGGACAGCAACATGCAAAACAATAAAACTGAACCACTTTTTTCTATCATACAAAAAAATAAATTCAAAATGGATTAAAGACCTAAATTTGAGACCTGAAACCTTAAAAATTCTAGAACAGTAACTTCTGATATTGGTTGTAGCAACTTTATTTCTAGGTATGTATCCTGAGGCAAGGGAAACAAAGGCAAAAATAAATTATTACATCAAAATATAAAGCTTCTATAGAATGAAGGAAATAATCAACAAAACTAAAAGTCAAGCTACTGAATGGGAGAAGATACTTGCAAATGACATATCCAATAAAAGGTTAGTATCCAAAATCTATGAAGAACTTATACAACTCAATACCCAAAAAACCAAATAATCCAATTAAATATGGGCAGAAGACATGAACAGAGATTTTTCCAGAGAAGACACCCAAATGACCAAGAGACATATGAAAAGATGCTCATCATCACTTATCGTCAGGGAAATGCAAATCAAACCTACAATGAGGTATCACCTCGCACCTGTGAGAACAGCTATAATCAACAACACAAGAAACAGGTTTTGGCAAGGATGTAGAAAAAGGGGAACCCTCTTGCACTGCTGGTGGGAATGCAAACTGGTGCAGCCACTCTGGAAAAGAGAATGGAGGTCCCTCAAAAAGTTAAAAATGGAACTACCCTAAGATCTAGCAATTGCACTACTGGTTCTTTTCCCAAAGAATACAAAATACAAACTCAAAGGGATACATGCAGCCCTATGTTTATAGCAGCATTATTTATAATAGCCGAGATTTGGAAGCAGCCTATGTGTCCACTGACACACTGACTGGATAAAGAAGATGTGGTATATACATACAATAGAATACTACCCAGCCATCAAAAAGAATGAAATCCTGCCATTTGCAACAACATGGACGGAGCTAGAGAGGATAATGCTAAGTGAAATAAGTCAGAGAAAGACGAATAGCATATGATTTCACTGATATGTGGAATTTAAGAAACAAAACAGATGAACATAGGAAAAAAAGAGATAGAGACAGACCAAGAAGCAGAAACTCATCAGAGAACAAACTGATGGTTACCAGAGGAGAGGTGGGTGGGGAGATGGGTGAAATAGGTGGTAGAGATTAAGGAGGGCACTTGTGATGAGCACTGGGGTATGGAATTGTTGAATTACTATCATACACCTGAAAGTAATATAACACCGAATATTAACTAGCTGGAATTAAGAAGTTAAAAAAAAATAGAAGGACCATGTGATTCAGCAATCCCACTCTGAGTATATAGAGGAAATGAAATCACTATCTTGAAGAGATGTGCAACCTCCACGTTCACAGCATCATTTACGATAGCCACAACATAAAAACAACTGAAATGTCCTTCAATGGATGAATGGATGAAGAAGATGTGATGTGATGTGTGTGTGTGTGTGTGTGTGTGTGTATTATTATATAGAATACAGAATATTCTATACCTATAATAGAATGTTGTTATTCAGTCATGAAAAAGGAAATCCTGCCATTAGTGACAACATGGATGAACCTAAAGGCATTATGCTAAATGAAGTCAGACAGAGAAAGATAAATACTGTATGATCTCACTTATATGTGGAATCTAAAAAAAACCTGACCTTATAGAAAAAGAAAGATCAGTGGTGGCCATGGCAAGGGGAGTGAGGGGAGGGGTAGGGAATACAAACTTTCAGGTATAAGATGAATAAGTTCTGGGGATTGAATGTAGGATGTGACTATAGTTAACAATACTGTACTATATACTTGAAAGTTGCTAAGAGAGTAAATCTTTTAAGTTCTCATCACCGAAAAAATGGTAACTAAGTGATATATGTGTTAACTAACCTTATGGTAATTATTTTGAAATAGATATATGAATATAAAATCATGAGACACCTTAAATTTACATAATTTTATGTCAATTATATTGTAATGAAGCTGGAAATAACTTAGAAACAAATTTTACAAAAGAAGTGTAAAACTTATACTGAACACTACAAAATATTGAAGAAAGTAAAGAAGATCTAAATAAATGGAAAAAGGTTTTATGTTCACAGACTGGAAGACTTAATATTGTTAAGATGGCAATATTTTCCAAATTGATCCATAGATTCAACTTAATCCCTATCAAAATCCCAGTAAGAATCTTTGCAGAATTTGACAGGCTGATCTTGAAATTCATATGGAAATCCAAGGGGCACAGCAATTTTAAAAAATAATAGAGTTAGAGAACTCACACTTCCTGATTAAAAAACCCACTACAAAGCTAGAAAGTAATCAATACAGTGTGGTAGTGGCATAAGGATAGACATATTTATCAATGGGACTGGCTTAAGGATAGATAACAGATTAATGGAGTAGAGTTGAGAGTCCAGAAATCAGTCCTCACATTTACAATCAATTGACTTTTCACAAACATGCCAAGACAATTCAATCCAAAGAGGGAAAATAAGAGTCTTTAACAGTGGTGTGGGGACATGCGTATACTCACATGCGAATGAATGAAATTGGATCCCTTCTTCATACTATACAAGAATATTAACTGAAAATGGATCAAAGACTTCATGTAACAGCTAAAACTATAAAACCTTAGATGAAAACACTGGAGTAAAAATCCTTGTGAACTTGGGTTAGGCAATGGTTTCTTAGAAATGACACCTAAAGCACAAGCAAGAAAAAAATTGGACATATCAAAATTGAAATGTTTTGTGCTACAAAGGGCACCATCAAGAAAGTAAAAGAAACAACCCACAGAATTGGAGACCGTATTTCTAAGTCACATATATATAAGGGACTCAGACCCAGACTCTATAAAGAACTCTTACAACTCAACAATGAAAAGATGAATGCTCAACTTAAAAATAGGCAAAGGATTGGCACAGACATTTCTCCAAAGGAGATATACAATTAGCCAATAAGCACATAAAAAGATGGTTAATATCATTAGCCTTTAGGGAAATGGAAATCAAAATCACAAATAAAATACCACTTCAGATTCATTGGGATGGACATAATAAAAGACAGATAATAAGTGTTGGTGAAAATGTGGGGAAAAAAACTGGAATCCTTATATGTTCCTTGTGGGAATGTAAAATGCTACAGTCACTTTGGAAAACAGTCTGGCAGTGCCTCAAAAAGTTAAACATAGAGTTAGCATATGACCCAGAAATTACACTCCTAGGAATATACTCAAAAGAACTGAAAACAAATGTCCACACAAAAACATGTATACAAATGTTCATAGCAGAATTATTTATAATAGCCCCAAGTGGAAACAACTCAAAAACATCCATCCACTCATGAATGGATAAACAAAATACAGAATCTATGGAATAAAATATTCTTTCACCACAAAAAGAATAAGATACTGATTCATGCTACAACATGGATGAACCTTGAAAATATTATGCTAAGTGAAAAAGACAGTAATAAAAAACCACACATTATATGATTCCAATTATATGAAATGTCCAGAATAGTCTGATATATAGAGACAGAAAGTAGATTAATGGTTTTGGGGGGTTGGAGGAGGAGAAGATTAGAAGGAAGTAGGGAGTGATTAGTTATAGATTTGGGACTTTTTTGTGACTCTAAAATTGATTTTGATGATGATTGCAGAATTCTGCAAATATACTAAAAACCGCTGCACATTTTAAATGGGTGAAGTATATGGTATGTGAATTATATCTTAATAAAACTGTTGCTGAAAATAAAAGCAGTGATGAGTAACACTGCTGGTACCTTGTCATTGATTAAGGCAAGGCACCAAACTACACTGGTGGCCGTTGTGTTCACCCGTGGGGAAATATTAAAAATGCTCTTGATGAAGCAGCAGAAATTTACAGTTATTGTTCATTTATGTTAACATGCATTGGGATTATTATTTTTAAATAAAATTTTTAAAAAATAAATTAGTACATTTTAAAGGCTATTTATAGAGATCATAGGAAACTTGTAATGCTGCATAACATACTACATTTGTATAAAATACCACATCCTTCTGAACTGATTTCAGTTTGGTTATGTAGCTTGTAAAGGTTAAAAACTCTTGATCTGCAATGGCAACAATTAAAAATCCTGTCTTTCTCAAGAGGGTGAAATATACACAAAAATATTAGAGTGGGGGTGTTAGAAACCAATTTATCTTATTCCTTAAAAATAAAGTTCTTTCCAAAATACACTGCTTAATGGAGTACTTGGGTGGCTCAGTCAGTTGAGCATCTGACTCTTGACTTCAGCTCAGGTCATGATCTCAGTGTCGGGAAATGGAGCCCTGCATCAGGCTCTATGCTCAGAAGGAAGTCTGCTTGAGATTCTCTCCCTCTTCCTCTCCCTCCACCCCTCCCCCCTCCACTCTCCTGCACCCCACCTCTCTAAAATAAGTCTTTTAAAAAAATAAAATAAAATACATTGCTTAAGGTCTTAATTTTTAAAATCTGTTTCACTGTATCTTGAATTGTACAATATGCTGCAAGATGGCCTAAAATGCTAGTTCTAGATGTCATAGTTAATCCAAGTTTTGAAATGATTCTTCCAAATTATCTAGGTCCTAAATCTATTCATTCAAATATTTATTGTACTCATTTCTATATCACAAAGGCCCAGATATTACCAGCTAATAAAATACAACATTTGAATAAATGTTCCCATGAAATCATTTGCTATAATCTTACTACAACACAAAAGGTATTTGCTAACTGGCTCCAAGGGAGAATAAAGAATTAGTTGAAAATTTATTTCAAATATAAGAGCTATTTAGTATTGAAGTACTTTTAAAATTAAATTTTAGTTTTCCCCATTATTCAGAAATACATTAGTTGTAAATGATTCCATTTCAGGAAATTTTCTTGGTTCTCTCTCTGGGTAGTCACCGAAAAGACTCTTAGGAAAAAGCAAGTTTTCAGAAAAAAGTTAAAAAAATAGTATTACCAAACTTATCAGTCGTTTTTGTGTTCTAGTACCCATATACAAATTAAACAAAACCAAGAGGTTTAAAATTGAAACCTTTCCAAATTAAAGAATTTTTTCTATTTTCATTTCCCAAACTAAAGAGTTTCAAGTTCTTAACCAATTTCATTCAAGCTCCAACTCTCTCAGCATTCTGGTGGGTACAGCTATACAGCATCTAATAAAATTCCAGGCCACAGTCACTGAATAAATGAGCAAAGCTAAACAAATGGCATTCCTTATCAAATAAACACTAACATGATTGAGCATACAGCATTTCAATCAGTCAACATCTGCTCTATAATCGTATTTCCTATGTTATAAATGTAGGGTAAATGAACAATTCATTTTTATGGATTTACTGCCTCATGCTGCCTCCTCAATGTATTTCAATTCTAGAGGAACCTGAACAAGAAAGTATATACTAAATGCAGGAAAACCTTGATTATCTATAACCTCTCAGGAATGAATTATCCACATTGTCCAGCTAGTTAAAGGCTTATTACCTTATAAACAAACCATTTTTAATTTAATCTGATGGATAGGAATCTAAACACAATACTCGCGGCTTATTTTCATAAATAGAATATGGTGATTAGAATTTAACCATTTTTTGATGAATTTGGGTCATTATTATGAACATCAATTACTCTACTATATTATAGCACACTGATGCCCTCAAGGCCTATTTAAGCAATACAGGGTTATTAGTCCCACACTGCTGTGAGTCCTTGGCCTGTTTTTTTGTTTGTTTGTTTTTTCAGTCTGCTTCCTTATAGTCAGCTGTCCCTCCTTCCTATCTTCTATGAGCCTTTCTAACATTTCTAAATTGCCTCACCACAGCTGTTGGCTGAGAAATTCGATAATCATGATTTAAGCATAATGATGAGTAAATAAATTATAAGTGAGGATTTGAGGAGCTTACCCTATAAAGTGCATGAGCCTAAGTGCATGAATTTTGTGACACATTATCTTCACAAAGCCTTTTTTTCTTCATCCTAGTTCTTAAGGGAAGTTACCAGACCACTGAATTCCAGCTGTATGATACCATATATGATAAACCCTCCCTTTTACCATTAGAACAATTTATGATCTGGCACAAAGTCTTTAGGGAATTAAAGCAAGGTTTGATTAAGACAAATGTACTTCTTCTGCAACTGAACATAAAAAGTATAGTCTTTTTAAAAACTTGAACACTTAGGATACCTAAGAAATAAATTACACAGAGATTTAATACTTTGAAGCATGACTTAGAAATCTGAAAATTCATATAAAATGAAGTATATAAATAGGACAAATTCAATTCAAATCAATCAGCATATATTTATTGAGCATCTAGCATGTTCAAGGCATTATACTAGATACCACAGGGGATATAAAAATGAGTAATACAGTCCGTGCTTTAAGAATTTACTATCTAGTAGGCAAGATTAGATACAAATGACTAAGATAAAAGGCAAAGAAAGCTAAGGGATGTAAGAAATGAATAAATAAGATACAATGGGAGTTCAAAGAAATGAGAGATTAAATTTACTTTGGGGAGAAGTATCAGAAAATAACAAGGTGTTCCATGGCATAAATGGCATTCATGATGAGTCTTACAGGTTGGATGGGTTTTTAAGAGAAGAGAGTAGGAGGAAGAGGCAACAGTAGTAGTCATCTCAGGCTGAGGAAACTGCAATCATTCATTCCACAAATATTTATTGAGTGGCGTTTCTTATGTGTCACTACTGTAGTTACCACAGATAGAGCAGTGAACACAACAAAAATTCCTGCCTTCATGGAGCTGATATTTTGGAGGTGGGGGTGAGGAGAGAGTGAGAGGGGAGAACGATAATAAACAAAAATATTAACAGTAATAACCATAATAACACCTAACACATTAAAGCACTTTGTCAGGCACTGTTTAAGTGCTTTACATATAAAATCTTTTCATCCTCAAAACTTCTCTATGAAGTAGATTACTATTACCCCTATTTTACAGATAGAAAACTGACACAGAGTTTAAGTAAACTGCAGTGAGAAATGGAACCACAATTCCAACGTGGCATGTTCATTTATAGATTCTGTGATCTTAACCATTATGCTATACCATATAAGAATGATCTATAGCATGTCAGATGTCAATTTAAACACAATATTCAAGGAGCAGTAAGCCAATTTACTTAGAATATGTAAAGGAATAATAAAGGACAGAGCTAAAGAAATAGGTTGGGCTCATACTATGGAAGTCCTTGAAGGCAAGACGGAGGAGTCTGCCTGCTGAATTAAGTGCAATTGGAAGTCATCAAGATGGTCATATGATTAGAGCCTCACTTTATAAAGGATGAACTGGAGTGAGGAGAAAGGCTAGGAGAGGAGATCAGATTTACGACTGAATACTTATTAAGATTACTGACATAGCCCAGGTGAAAAGTAATTAAGGAATACAATATAATGTAAGGTAACAGGTAACATAACATAACATAATGATTTATGGGAGTTCCAAGAACAAGGGATAAAAATGCGTGCATGCACGGGAGTGCACACACACACACAAGTTGTTGAAAACCATTGTCTTCCAGTTCAGGCCAAAACCTTGGAGTCATTTTTGACTCCTGTTTCCTCTCACATCTCATATCCATTCAAAAGCAAATCCAGAATCCAACAATTTTTCACCAATTTCACTACCACTATCCACATCCAAGCCACCATCAATTCTCTCCTGGCTTAATGCAATAGTTTCTTTACTTACTCCTGTTTTTACCCTTGCCCCACTACAGTTTAGTCTCAACCCAGCAGCCAGTGCTTTCTTACTAATAAAAAAAGCCAAATCAGTCTGCTTCTTTTCTCAAAACTCTCCAATGGCTTCCCCTTGCACTTAAGGAAAAAAAAAAAAAAAAAGCCAAAGTCCTTACAGTGGCCTACAAAGCCCTACCAGATCTGGTCCTCTCCCCTCACCTTTTTTGACCACACCTCTTAGGACTCTGTTTTATTCGCTCTGCTTCATCACGATGCCACTTTGCTATTTCTGGAACACTTACACTGCCCCATCTCAAGGCCTTTCACTTGCTAGTCCTTCTGCTTGGAATGCTCCAATTGTGCCCTCCCATATCTGACCCTTTCCTGACCTCCTTCAAATCTCTGCTTAAATGTCACCTTGTCAGTTAACTTTCTTGGAGTATACCAATTTAAATTGTGCACACAGACACACTTTTTCCCAATCTTCCCTATCCAACTTCCCTAATTTTTCTCAGTATAACTTTCATTATCTGATATTCTATATATTTTACTTATCTGCTTATGTGTCTTCCTCCACCAGAATATCAGCTTCAGGATGGCCAAGATTTTTGTCTGTTATGTTCACTGCTTATATCCTTGGTGCCTTAAACAGTGCTGGGCATATGACAGTTCTCAGTAAGTATTTATTGAATGACTGAATTAATTAATTCAGGAAAAACAAAATGAAAGAAATAAGGGACACTGCAGAATTAGAATTTATTTTAACAGGGCAACTGATGCAATGGACTGAGCAAGGAAGGAAAAATGGTCAAAATGTCTCCATGGTGCCCAGACTCCAGGGATGGTGGTAGCATGTTAGGGGAACTGATTGGAGAGGGAAAATTAATTCATTGTTAAGACATGGGGGTGCCTGGGTGGCTCAGTGGGTTAAAGCCTCTGCCTTCAGCTCAGGTCATGATCTCAGGGTCCTGGGATCGAGCCCCGCATCGGGTTCTCTGCTCAGCAGGGAGCCTGCTTCCCCCTCTCTCTCTGCCTGCCTCTCTGCCCACTTGTGATCTCTCTCTCTCTCTCTGTCAAATAAATAAATAAAATCTTTAAAAAAAAAGACATGATGACATATGCTATGGGGGCATTAATGAGAGTCAAGCAATGCAAGACTAGAGCTTAAGAAAGAGGTCAACACTAAAGATACAGATTTGGGGGTTATTAATAGAGATAATAGTGTTGAAGCAGATAGAAGAGAACCTTGGGAAAGGCTACATTTAGGAGGTTCAAAGCAAAAAATCAGTCAGGGAGGAAGAAAGAGAACCAAAATAATGCCATGTCATCAAGCCAAGAGTGAAGAGTTTCAAGAAAGTGATGGTAAATTAGTATTAAATATTGCAAGAGAGGTCAAGAGAGTTCTTAGAACAGGCGGGTTGATTTGGCAATTAGGAAGTCATTAGTGACCTTTAAGAAGTGGTGTTTCATTGAAGTGGCAAGGGTAGAAGCCAAATTCTAAGGCATTTAAGAAATGTACACTTTTTTAGTAAGCTTAATAGAATAAAAATGCTCATAGTCTTTTGCCTAATAATCCTGCTCTTTGGAATTTATCTCAAAAAATGGTTCAACAACAACAACAAAAAAATGGTTCAACAAAAGAACAGTAAACAAATACATGAACACAGGAAGACATACATCGCCAGTCATAACAAAAAATTATAAACTACTTGAAATATTGAACTATAGGAAAATAATATAATAATATATTAAATCAGTAAAATACTTGTTAAATATTATAAAGAATATTAAAAAACAATAAATGTTTGATATGTTAATAGAAAAAATCAAAATATAAATTTAAAGTATACGCAATGTTGGAGAAGATGTGGAGAAAGGGAAACCCTCTTACACTGTTGGTGGGAATGCAAGTTGGTGCAGCCACGTTGGAAACCAGCGTGGAGATTCCTGAAGAAATTAAAAATAGAGCTCCCCTATGACCCTGCAATTGCACTACTGGGTATTTACCCCAAAGATGCAGATGCAGTACAAAGAAGGGCCACATGTACCCCAATGTTCATAGCAGCAATGGCCACAATCGCCAAACTGTGGAAAGAGCCAAGATGCCCTTCAACGGATGAATGGATCAAGAAGATATGGTTCATATATACAATGGAATATTATGCCTCCATCAGAAAGGATGAATACCCAACTTTTGTATCAACATGGACGGGACTGGAAGAGATTATGCTGAGTGAAATAAGTCAAGCAGAGAGAGTCAATTATCATACGGTCTCACTTACGTGTGGAGCATAAGGAAAAACATGGAGGACACTGTGAGAAGGAAAGGAAGGGTGAATTGTGGGAATTTGGAGGGGGGAGATGAACTATGAGAGACTGTGGACTCTGAGCAGCAAACTGAAGGTTTTGGAGGGGAGGGGGTGGGGGTTTGGTGAGCCTGGTGGTGGGTATTGAGGAGGGCATGTATTGCATGGAGCACTGGGTGTGGTACATGAACAATGAATCTTGTAACACTGAAAAAATAAAAGTATTTGG
Organism: Potos flavus; assembly: GCA_028534135.1. Lineage (NCBI taxonomy): Eukaryota > Metazoa > Chordata > Mammalia > Carnivora > Procyonidae > Potos > Potos flavus. Next base: position 56,898,989 of record CM052901.1, read on the forward strand.
GGAAAAAAATAATAAAGTATACATTTATCTATTTGACAATTATGGGGCTCTAATATTTTAGGCACATACTAGATATACGGTGGCAGAAAAAACAGGCCTTCTACCCTCATAAGACTTAATAGTCTGTGATCAAAACTGAACAAATAGGGGTACCTGGGTGGCTCAGCTGGTTGAGCTTCTTACTGATTTCAGCTCAGGTCCTGATCTCAGTCAGAGTTGTGAGATTAAGCCCTGCTTCTGGCTCTGTGCTCAGTGGGGAGTCTGCTAGAGATTCTCTCTCTCCTTTGCACCCCCCCCCCACTTGTGCAAGCAACTGCTCTCTAAAATAAATAAATAAATCTTTTTAAAAGATACATATATGCAAACAGAGAAAACTATACCCTCAAATAAAAAAAGCTGTATGTTATGATGGCAGGATTACAGCTCTTTTCCCTCCAGTATATTTCAAGAAAAATAGCCATTTCCAATAAAGAGGAAAGTAAATATTTATAACAATGAAAGGAAGAAGAGAGTTGAGAGGGTAGCTTGAGGGGGAAGCAGGGTTCGAGGAAATGTTTCTTAGAAGAGGAAACTTGAGCATGTGCCAAGACAAAGAAGATAGCAGAGAGGCAGAGATTGAAAATCCACACATCTTTCTTACTGCAACAGCTAATTTAACATATCCATTCTGAGAGCTCTTCAAATTCCTTGGAGAATAGACTTTGAATAGCCTAGAATAGCTGTCCTAGAGCTGACATTTAAATGTGTCTCTTGTGAACACTAATAAAGATTCCAACCTCCACCTAAAAAAAAAGCTTGATTCAGATAATACATTTCATAGTAAAACTACTAAACAAAGAGAAAATAGTTACTGAATGTTATTAGCTCTCATGAATTGCCTCAGACTATAGAATGTATTCACCTCATTTCACAAACTTTGCCTCGAATTTATTTTTTTTAATAGATTAAAATTTTACTCGGTGTGGGGTGTATTTTCATTATCACTTAAAAGGAAGATAATTTAATGAAAGTATGGTATAGCACATCTAACACACTGAGACTTCTTAGTTCCTTAACCTCCTCATCTCCAAAGACTTTCTCTTCCTTTCCAGGTGAGCCACCCACACCCCACACCTTGGAAATGATCATCACCCTTTACCTCTCCATCTCCAAAATCACTAATTCAAACATGACATTCTCTGACCACAACCTTCAAGTTTGCTGGTTCAACTACTCCCACTATCACCATTTGTTTTTTCAGCTCATTAAGATCTCCAGTTCACTGATCCTTCTTCCTCCTTCTCTCTCTGTCAGAATTTTCTTCACTGCCTTCCTTATCCAGCTTAGGTTCCATAGTGTATCACTTCAGTGACACTGTTGCCAAAACCACAAATTTCTTGCCTCATTATGATGCTGTTGTTGATGAGGATGATGACATTTCTGTATTCATACAGCCAAAGTCCAACACTTGATCATTCCTACTATCCAATTTCTTTGCACCAGTATCTAGTAGCTAATTATGGGGCAAAGTCACACAACAGGCAGATGAGTTTCAATATATAAAACCAAAGTCATGACCTACACCAGGGCCTTGAACACTGCTCACCAATCTTGCTATGTTTCTCTAGTCAATATATTATTTTTCACTTTCTAGCACAGCTTTTTCAAATTTTCTCCACTCTCCTCAAACCTCCAGAGCACTAAACCCAACTCTCCTTTTTTTGAAAATGATCTTTCCTTTTACTTCCCAAAAGAAACAGACCATTAGCTCCTTAAGGATAGCACATAGCAGGTATTCAAATATATGATAAATGGGGAAATAAGATAAAAACCTGAAAAGAAAAAAACTTGGCATGATAATTTTAAACAAAGCACTTTCTCCAGGCCTCAGTTTCCTCATCTGAAAAAAAGAGGTAGGTACATAACATTATCTAAGTGTCCCCCAGCTCTAAATGCTATGGTAATAAAATTTAGATTGACATGTCAGGACCTATGAATGCAACCTGTCCAGGAAAAGATTTTCTTAAAAGTGTACAAACAGGACCCAGGAAATACCATCTGATGCTTGTCTTCCCAACTGGGGGAGGTGCTGTAACTCACTGTTCAATAAATATTTACTGAGTTTCTTCTGTGTGTTAGGATTTATGGGGGAGATTAAAGACTATATGAAGAACTGGTCTTTGCCTTCACGGAGCTTTCAATCTACTAGGGGAAAAGAAGATACTAAGCAAATATCTCCAATAGATGACAAGTGCAACTCCTTAAAAAGACTAGTGATTAAACACCTAGCAATTCTTATTGCATCCCAATTAACTGTGAAGAACTCTAATGGCTGTCAATAAAACCGTCATCTCCTAAAATATGATTTAAGAGCTTGTGTTTCTTACAAGCCCTGAGACTTTTCAAAGCTACAGACAGAAGTGGGTGAGTGGAGAATTGAGGAATTAGTCCTGATTTATTAAAATGTTTTTCAAATTTCAAGACACTCTTCTAAAATGTTTTTCAATGAAAGAAACATCTTGGAAACATTACTAAACATACTACCTGTACAAGTTTTATGGTCAATGGAATGATCCTGAATGTTATCAACTTACTGGAAAAAGAAAAGGGAGGAGAAAAGAAAAATCTCGATGCTGACATATACATGCCTAGGGTTCTTAACTTGGCCATGCATTAGAATCACCTAGGGAATTTTTAAAAACACGTATTCTTTTTCCCGCCTCACCCCAGGCCTACTCAAACTCTCTGGGTTCAGGCCCAGAAATTTGCCTCTTTAAAATTCCTTAGGTGATTCTGATATACTATCCTGTTTGAAAACCACAGTTAAATCATTTAGATGGGTCACTTCCCACAACCCCCCCATTTCTATATTACATGATAGCAAAAGAAATTATTGATTTATTGCTAAAAATAGATTTCTCAAGACAGTTTATTATTAATAAAATTTACTATACAATAGAGTTGTATTTTAAGAGCTTTATCCATCGGTATCCCTTGTATGACTGCATATACTACATTTATGTCCGTTTTATAGGACTTGGACCATAATTTTTAAGTACTTAAAATCATTAGAGATCTATAGTTCCTGTATCTTTGCTTTTATGCCACATTGTCAATTATATCTATGATTTATTTGATGCTGAGTCTTTGGTCAGGAACACAACCCTTCAATTATAATATTGTTCCTGTGGGAAAATATGACCATTTCATGACACCATTTATAGGGACACCGCAGTGGTGAAAATCAGAACTAGACTGTAACAATGTAGTTCACTTTTCATTAAAGGTATATTCCTGAAAGGTGGTATAAACTGAATTTCTATAAGAGAAGTCACTTAAAATCTACCAAGGACCTGCTTAACCTAAAAGGAACCCTTTTAGTAAAGGAAGGAATACTTTTAGAAAAATAAAGCTCATTTCTATTGTATTCTGAAATTTTCGACGTAATACACGGAGACATATTAAAACAAGGCACACTAATATTTAAGTAGAAGCTAGTCTAGGTTATAGTGCAAATGGTTTTTTTCTTGAATAGCAAACCGCAGATCATATACTTCGGAGCCAAACACAGTAATCACTGAATCTCCAGTCCAAGGTGGTTATCTTTTGTAGTGCTGTGCATTAATCTGGCAAAGAATGTGGATGGCAAGTCTGTTTCTTTGTACTGTAAAATTTAAAAGGATCAGAGTACAGACAAATGTTCACACAATGTTCCTGTGAGTGAAAAAGGCAGGTTATGAGGATCCTCCTTTTTCAGAATGGAAAATGCAGGCAGAGGTTGTTGATCTGTGCAGCTTAAATGGTGAGGACTTCCGAAATGTAGCTAGGTAAAGGAAATACTGGAACCAACTGAATGATGGAAAGTCATTGGCTCTAAAGAAGAATGCTGTTCAAAGTAGCCATTTCCTAGGATAGAAGAGGAAGAGATTAAGTCAGAAAAGGCATGCAAACTTTTAAGTACTATGCAAATGTAGGAAGCAAAGTTCTCAGTTGAGAGTGAGGATGGGGGTAGTGGTATGAAAAGTATGAAAAATATCTAGAAACAGGAAGGAGGAAATGGACTGGGAGGGCAGCACTAAGGGTCTAACATGAGTTCTGTGGTAGTCCTGAATTGAAAGTGAGGCCAGGCAGTGTGGTCATGTGTTTTTTTTCCAGCCTCTTTCAGTACATAGGTACAAGCACCAAGCAGACAGAAAATTACCAGTACTGTAATTTTGCCAAGTGAATAAAAATAAGTGAGAGGAGGCAAGAGGGTTAAAGGGTATTTGTATGCCAGGGGCCCGAATTAGAGTGGTGGCAGTAGAAATAAAAAAGGGTAAGACTGAGATTCTCTGAAGATCAGATTGGTAGGATTTAGCTAAGGTACACGAAAAGCTCAAAAATGCCTCGACATAGGTTTTAATCAGACAATAGCATGTGAATACTTATTGCACACCAAGTACTGCACAGGTGGGATTTTAGAGGTCAGCTGCAGTCCTAGATTTCCTCAAGTAGTGCTGACCCACCTGAGATGTGTAGACAAGGCAAAATACCTGGCAAATAGTGGGCTACGGAAATTAGAAGAGGAAGGCAAACATCGTTTTGCCTGAATTGGCAATAGATTCGATGGTGGGCAAAGTCAGCAGACAATGGAGTAGATTATCACCTAAGTGACAGTGAGATGGAGAGGCCCACAGGCTCCTAGGGCAGGATTAATAATGAAGAATGAACAAATGGGACAGGGGAACAAGTACTTTGTTGTGTATGATTAGGTCTGTCCCTCCCTTACCTTTTGTAACACATTTAAATCGCAAAGTACAATATATATTCTAATGATGTAAATAATGGTGGAGAAACTTCTTCTGATGCCCTACACCCACATACACACAATTGGAATGAATTCAGCACCCATGGGGAAAATAATGTGACAAAAATCCTTCAAATTTACCCAAAAGTGATCACTAAAGGTAGATGTCATCATGCTAATAAAGACATGATGCAGAATAGAAGAGAGACAAAACTGGGGGTCTGAAGACCTGGCTTCTGGTCCAAGTTGAGTAATCTAGCTTCACTTTCATTATCAGTAAAAGAAAGTAATGACACCCCTCCTATATAATCATAAGGTCTGGCACAGAAATGTAAGACTGCTAAGGAAGGGCAAGGACCTTCACTGTCCTGTTTGCTAGTGTATCTCTAGCACTTAGCCTGGCAAATAGCAGGAGCTTATGAATATTTAGGTGAATGAGTATAGGAAAATGCTTTTATATCCAAGAATGCTACACAAATATCAAGTATGGACTTTTCTTAATAATAATTCATATAAACGAAAGCTGATTCTATGATTATATCAATATAAAATTTTCTAATATTTCTAAATATAAAATTTCTTTCTAACATGTTAGAAAGAAATCTCTTTCTAAAAGAGATAAGAAATCTCTTATTTCTTTCTTAGGAGATAGTTATGGCTTAGCAGTAGTTCAACAGGACAGTTGGAGAGATTAAGTGTTAATTCTAAGATTATTTCCTGAACTAACTTCATGGAAGTCAGAGGCAAAAGGTCAAAGACAGAATGATGAGCTTTTTGAATAATAAAGCTACTTTCTACTGGTAATATTTAAGTTGAAAGCCTGCTAAAAAAAAGGCAAGATAAAGGATTATGCAGTCATATATGAAATATGTTTAGAAGTTTAAAAGCTTACTTTTTGGCTGCACCAAAAACATGTTCCTACTGTCCCTAATGATCCCTTTACCTCTTCTACCTGCCTCTTACCCCAGTCAATACTACAGATTATAAGTTCTCTCTTCTCTGGGTCATAAATTTTTTATATTTATTGTTATATATCTTATTTTTATTTTATTTTATATTTAATTTTAATTTTTTTTGTTGTTATTTGGCTTTATTTTCAGAGTAACAGCTGGTTTTCTGTTGGGTCTGCTATGGGTTTTTTCCCTAATTATTGTGATAAAACACATACAGTAAAAATTTCCTATTTTAACTATTTTTCCATTTTTTAAAGTTTTATTTATTTTTTTATTATGTTATGTTAGTCACCATACAGTACATCATTAGTTTTTGATGTAGTGTTCCATGATTCATTATTTGTGTATAACACCCAGTGCTCATTGCAACATGTGCCCTCCTTAATACCCATCACCAGGCCACCTCATCCCCCCAACCCCCTCCCCTCTGAAACCCTGATTGTTTCCCAGAGACCATAGTCTCTCACCATTCATCTCCCCCTCTGATTTCCCTCCTTTCATTTTTCCCTTCCTTCCCTTAATATCCTCCGTGCTATTCCTTACATTCCACATATGAGTGAAACCATATGATAATTGTCTGTCTCTGCTCGACTTATTTCATTTAGCATAACCCCCTCCAGTTCCATCCATGTTGATGCAAATGGTGGGTATTCATCCTTTCTGATGGCTAAATAATATTCCATTGTGCACACGAACTACATTTTTATACATTTATCTGTTGAAGGGCATCTCGGCTCCTTCCACAGTTTGGGTATTGTGGACATTGCTGCTATGAACAGTGGGGTGCATGTGCCCCTTCTTTTCACTACAGCTGCATTAAAGTGGCTGTACCAAGTTGCATTCCCACCAACAGCGTAAGAGCGTTCCTCTTTCTCCACATCCTCACCAACATTTGTTGTTCCTTGTCTTGTTAATTTTTGCCATTCTAATTGGTGTAAGGTGGTATCTCAATGTGGTTTTGATTTAAATTTCCTTGATGGCTAATGATGAACATTTTTTCACATGTCTGTTAACCATTTTAATATTTTTTCATTTTTTAATATTTTACTATATATATTAACCCTTCAAATTCTTTGATGAATGAATATATGGATAGACTTAAGATTATAATATACCGAGCAGGCCAGTTTCTCACCTCCTCCTCTCTTCTCCCTCCTTATCTAGCATATTCAATGGCCTACCATTATTATCACTTCCTCAGTGTCCTTGCCTCTCTCTCTCTGTCAGTAAACTAGTTTGGCAAATACTTGATCCTGGATAAATCTAACCATTTATCTGCTCTGAATTTGCATCTGAACAGCTGAATGTTCCTAGAGAAAATCCCCCAATCTTACTCAGAGGTTACACTTAAATTCATGATCACAGACATCAGACAAGTACTAAATGCTGCCTATTTGAAATCTGCTCCTTTTCTCTATTAACTTTTTGTTCCAAGATAATTATTTTTTTTTTCTCTCCTCAAACCTCTCCCTTCACTCTCCTCTGCCCTCTACTCTGATGATCTTGCCCCAAACCACTGAGAAGGGTACCATCAGAAGTGGGCACTCCCTTCTTCTCACCCCCAAATCTGTCATCTGATCTCCATCTGCTCACATTTTCTCTTCTTTTCTCCTATTATAGTAGATGAACTTCTTTTCTCCCTCTCAAAAGTCAAACCTTCCACTTGTACTATGTATCCCATTTCTCTCCCTGGATGAGGGAGCAGAAGGCAAGCTCAGGACAAAGCACAAACTGACACCCTGCAATTCACACTCCAATCCCAGGTGGAATATGTGTGACACTCCTCAGGCACTCCTGGCTGCCCTAAAGCTAAAGGAAGGAAAAACAAATGGTTAACTTACAGAGATTACAGTCCTGCAGAACTTGAGTCTCCCTTAGTTACAAATGCCTTGGTGATTTACAAGAAAAAAACATTCTTAAACATTCTTTTTTTTTTAATTTTTTTTAATTTTTTAATTAAAGCATAATGCATTATTTGCCCCAGGGTACATGTCTGTGGATCCTTAGGCTTACACATATTCTTAAACATTCTTATCAATAACCTAACTTCCAGGAGGAAACTTCCAATTATCTTAATGTTAATGCTTTGCTAGAGGGACAAACAACCTTAGCCCCTACTATCCTAAGGGTCTTCTTTAGCATTTGAAAGTCTTTTGGGACACCTCCCTTTTTCCTTACCTACCCCCAGCGCCCAAGTTTATAATCAGCCATTCCTCTCACAACCCCAGTGCAGCAGCTCTTTCTGCCCACAGGTCCTGTCTTTGTGCTTTAATAAAATCACCTTTTTGCCCCAAAGACATCTCACGAATTCTTTCCTGGCCTTCCGCTCTGGACCTCGCCAACATTCAAAAAACATCACCTCTACCACCTTTTCAAGACTTTGCCTCTTTGGTTTCAGTGCATCATCCATCTCTCCTCTATAGATTATCCTTAGGCATTTACATAAAAAATCCAAACTCCTTGTTCCCACCAAACTCCCACTCACACTAGGCTCTAATCACACTGGCATCCTCTTATACTTTGAACATGCCAAACTCTTTCCTGTTCCAGGACTTTGCACTTAGAATAGAATCCAAACTCTTGCTGCTAACAATGGCTGAGAAGATAAGGATCGTCTTGACTTTACAACCTCATCTTGCCTAACTTTCTACCTAACTCGCTATTTCCCAGTCACACTGCTCTTTTTTCAGTTCTTTCAACATTCCAAGATCTTTCTTGCTTCACAACCTCCACGCGAGCTTTCTCATTACTTGGTATGAGACGCCCCCCTCCACAATCCTCTTCTCATTCTATGTCTCAGGATCAGTGCTATCTCCTTAGCAAGGCCTTCTCTGTTCATTCTAATTAAAGCAAACCCTCCATTGTTATTCTCTCATAGCACACTCCAGAGCCCTTCATACACATATATTTACTTATATATTGGCTATCTCTGTCATTAGACTATAACTTACATCAGGGCTAGGACACAATCTGTTTTGTTCACTGCCAAATGCATCTAATATATAACACTTTACATAAACTAAATAATATCCTTGGAAGGAATATATGAACCAACATCTATCATTTCCTTTCAATTTTCCTAATATCCTATGAGATAAGCAAGGTATTACTGATGTGGTTTTGAAATATAGGTAAGGTTCGGTGGGGTGAGGTCCAGAGCTAATGACCAAGAAAGAATTCTTCAGACACCTTTGGTGCAAAATGGTGGTTTCATTAAAGCACAGGGACAGGACCCGTGGGCAGAAAGGGCTGCTGCGCAGGGGTCGTGAGGGGTGGCTGATTATATACTTGGGAGTTGGGGGAGGTAAGGAAAAGAAAGTTTTCAAAAGGATTTTCCTGTGCTAAAGAGGACCTACAAGATACCGGGAGGCCTTGCCATTGTCAAGTTAAGGTTGTTTTACTCTCTAGTAAAGCATTAACATCAAGACAGTTGGGAGCTTCCTGGAAGAATTACAGGTATCCCACCCAGGAGTGGGGGGGGAGGTTACAAGGTGTCAGCTTATGCTTTGTCTTCAGCTAGCCTTCTGCTCCATCATTATTATTATCTCATATCACAGGTAGAGAGTCACACAGTAAGTAGTAGAACTAAAGTCATCTAACTCCAAATTCAATGCTCTTTTTTTTTTTTTTTTTTAAACGCTCCTGTTTTATTCTACCTTACCAAACAGGAATGTTCTTTGCTGTATGAACACAAAAACTATAATAAATTCACTGAGCTACATTTCCCATAAAGATGTGGTAACCTCAACTCCAGTTCTTTGGTTCAAAGAATTTCTCTGAGATAAGTACTACTCTTTCCTCACCCTCAAGAAAAAAAAAAAAAAAAGACTATACTTCACATACTACAAGGAAACAAAGGAAATATGTTTGGGTATTCACTTTGCTTATTTCGTAGTATGTAATATGATTCTACTGGGGAGCTTGCTATAACCTAATAAAAGTGAAGAAATAATAGCCCTACCTCTTAAATCTGTCAGTGAGTGGGTTCCCAATATCTAGTCCCCAGATAGACACCACAATTGCATTCTTTATAGTTAATAGAGTTACCATTTTCCTACTGACTCTGACAATTGAACTAAATAGACCAGGCTATAATTTACCAAGCTTCACATTTATGCAAATGCATTCACTGAAACTGTTTCAGGAACTATCATATGCATTATCTAATATTCTATTTCATAAGAATTCAAAATATAACTAGCTCTTTGTATTATGTGTTTTGATGTATTTTATACATAAAAGTAATAGCTTATTATTTGTTAAGAGTCTATGTTCTAGGTATTATTCTAAAAGGAGAAAGACATTTATTAAGGGTATCTACAGGATCTATAATTCTGAAACCATTTCCAACATGCAGGTTCTTTCCCCATACCAAGCAATTTTCTGACAGGAGCTGGGTGTCCCAGAACTTAACTCAACTCTGACACTATCTACCTAGAGGAAGAATCAGATCCCATGGGTTAGCATTCAATCCTATAAGACAGTCCCTCATTTCAGAGGCCAACTGCAAATCTGGGTTGTCACCAGTGTTTCTGACCTACCAGCTATAAACTAGAGGTTTCAAAGACCTCCTTGGGTTTGATTAATTTCCTATAGTGGCTCACAAGACTGAGAAACATTTTTCTTAGCAGAGTATCATTTCTTTTTTTAATAAAAGGATGTAACTCAGGAACAGCCAGATAGAAGAGATGCAGAGGGTATAGAGCTTCCATGCCCTCTCTGAGTTACTCTCCCAGAATATCCATGGGTTTACTAACCCCAAAGCTCTCTGAACCCCATCCTTTTGGGGTTTTGGAAGTGCTATTACCTAGACATGATTCATGCAATCGCTGGCCATTGGTAACTGAACTCAATCTCCAGACCCTCTCCCCTCCCAGGAGGTATGGGGGTGGGACTGAAAGTTCCAATCCTCTAATCCCTTGGTTGGCTCCAGTGGCAACCAGCCTCCATCCTTAGGTTACCTAGGGGCTTTGCAAAAGTAACCACGTTAACATAATAAAAGACACTTGGATGGCTCTCAACATTTAGGAAATTGCAAAGGTTTTAGGAGCTTTGTGCTGGGAACTGGGACAGAGACCAAATATATATTTCTTATTATAAATCACAATATCACACTATCTTCAATAATTCTATATATATCCAACTTCTACTCCATCTTTTACAGTATTTTCTTTAATATCTTTTCACATCCCATTACCATCTTCCAATTTAATGTTACAAGAAGAGGCTTTGGAATTAGGACTAGATTCTGGTCTTGGCTATGTCACTGGTTTTGTGGTCATAGGCAAGTTAACCTCTCTTAACTTCAGTTCCTTCTTCTGTGAGGTCTTCACACTGTAGCTACAGTACTATTTCAAAACTCAAATTTGATCCAGTTCCTGTTCTACCATTAATAGTTTCCCATTACCTTTAAAATGAAGACCAAAATCCTCCTCAAGGCTTCCAAAGGCCCTGCATGGTCTTCTGTCTGCCTACCTTCTCTAATCCAGACATTCTGATCTTTCAGTCTCTTAAATTAGGGTTACCAGATTTAGCAAATAAAAATATAGAATGCTCAGCGCTAAATTTGAACCTCCCATAAACAAGTATTTTTAATAGAAGTATGTCCCAAATATTATATGAAACATAATTCTGCTTAAAAACTATGAAACGACAGATGTTGGCGAGGATGCGGAGAAAGGGAAACCCTCCTACGCTGTTGGTGGGAATGCAAGCTGGTACAGCCGCTCTGGAAAACAGTATGGAGGTTCCTCAAAAAGTGGAAAATAGAGCTACCCTATGACCCAGCAATCACACTACTGGGTATTTACCCTAAAGATACAAATGTAGTGATCCGAAGGGGCATGTGCACCCAAATGTTTACAGCAGCAATGTCCACAAGAGCCAAACTATGGAAAGAACCTAGATGTCCATCAACAGATGAATGGATAAAGAAGATGTGGTATATACAATGGAATACTATGCAGCCATGAAAAGAAATGAAATCTTGCCATTTGCAATGACGTGGATGGAACTAGAGGGTATCATGATGAGCGAAATAAGTCAATCAGAGAAAGACAATTATCATATGATCTCTCTGATATGAGGAATTTGAGAGGCAGGGCAGGGGGTTGTGGGGGTTAGGGAAGGAAAAAATGAAACAAGATGGGATCGGGAGGGAGACAAGCCATAAGAGACTCTTAATCTCACAAAACAAACTGAGGGTTGCTGGGGGTGGGGGGATAGGAATAGGGTGGCTGGGTTATGGACATTGGGGAGGGTATGTGCTATGGTGAGTGCTGTGAAATGTGTAAGCCTGATAATTCACATTTACCCCTGGGGCAAAAATACATTATATATTAATTTTAAAAAATTATGCGAATTTAACTGAGCACTGAGTATTTTATCTGCAATTCTACTTAAACGTGCCATCTCCCTCCTGTACCATGGCCTTCACACATGTTGTTCTCACTCCCTGAGACACTCTTTCCTCACCCTCCTGTTGACAGAACTACTCTAAGGAATACATGAAGCAAGATTTATAAAGTATATATCATAGTATTTAGTACAAAGAAAATACTCAACAAATAGTATAATAATAATAATTCAAAGTTCTGTATGCTTGCTTTATCTTTTATATGGTACTAATTGTGGCAGCATCAATGCTTTGTTATTTTAAATATCATTCTCAATGCTCTTGGGTTCTTTATAAGAAAACTAGTTAATAGTAAAATACACGTATAACATATAGTATTTCCCTTACCAAGTATATTTATGTATATAATTTCAATTTGGTTTTCACAATACTGTAACATAAACATTAACAGTATGATTTTACTCATTTACAAATGAAAGAATAGAGAAGTTCTAAGTTAAAGCAGTAATCAAACCTAGGCCTTCCATCCTCAAAAGCTAAAATTTTGCGGCTATATGGTATTAGTTCCTCAACCATTATCAGTCTGTGACATATCTATATTACTACTACTACTACTAACAATAAGAACAGTAATCAACAATAACAACCATAACAGCTAACACTTACTGAATACTTAGTGTGAGCCAGGAACTTTTCTAAGTACTTTGCGTGTACAGTTGACCCTTGAACAATGTGGGAGTTAAGGGAACCAACGCCTCACACAATTGAAAACCCATGTATAACTTTGGACTCCACCAAAACTTGAATACTAACACTCTATGATTGACTGGAAGCCTCACTGATAACATAAAGAACTCATTAACACATATTTTATATGTTATATGTTATATACTGTATCCTTCCAATAAAGTAAGCTAGAGAAAAGAAAATGTTTTTAAGAAAAGTCATAAGGAAGAGAAAATACCTTTACAGTGCTGTACTGTATTTATATAAAAAAAAATCCACATGTAAGTGGACATCGCAGTTCAAACCCATGTTGTTCAAGGGTCAACTGGATTATTTTATTCTGATAACCACCCTAAGGGGTAGATAGCCTGTTATTATTCCCACTTTTCACATAAACTTTGCGTCTCAGTTTCTTTAAGCAATAGTTCAAGTTCCCAAAGCTATTGTCAGAACAAGGATTCAAAGCCATAAAGTTCAGCTCTGAAGTCTGAGCTCTTGTCCTTCTTACAAGTCCAGATGGAAGGCACTCACTGAAGTCCTGGCATAACTCCTGTGATACCACTACATATACACACATGCATACATCCAAGCCTCTCCTTCTATGAAGATGGCGCTAATTGCCCAGAAAGTTATCCCTTCCTGTCAATGTATGGCAAAGGTAATGACTTTTTGATGAACCATCCACATTTTCTGCCCTTATTACCTTGTAAACAATAGTATGAGTTTATAAAAATGATTGGTCTGGCTCGGAAGCAGAGTGAAACAAACTGGTCCAAGACTTCACACCAGAATGACATGACAATTATAATTATTATTATTCATAGAATTATTTATCTTTATGATGTGCCACCACAAATTAAAATTTTTAGATGCATAGGCTTATAATTTAGAAAATTTTACATTTCTCAGAAAAACTGTTTGTTAGCAGCTTTGCAACCTCCAATTTGCCAGTTAAAACGACAGACCAGGACATGGGGATAATCCAAAAGCTAAGCAGTTATGTATCAGAAAAACAACAAAATAATACATTACATGAGTCCAAAAATTTGTATTAGCTGTTCCCACCCTTACCGAAGGGCTGGAATTTGAAAAGGAAACTAAACAAAATCCATGTTGCTTCGGATCAGAGGCCTTGGAGTCAAAATGTGGGTTTAAACCCGTTTTGCTATTTACTGTTATTTAATCTCTCAGAGCTTGCTTCCTCATCTGGAAAATAGGGATAATAACTAATTTGCAGAAAAACTGTGGAGAATACATTAGAATAACTATAAATCTCTTAATCCAGTGGTTGGCACATAGCACATGGTAGGTGCTTAATGATCCAAATCCCTCTAATCCCCCTGCCAGGACCGGCGTTAGCGCAAAATGATTACAGAATGATGATACTAATTTTGGTCCTTTCAGACCTAAAGAGCTGCCGGTTTTCATCCCTCCACTTTACCATAAAGTCCTCATTTTCTCTTTTGGCATCTGAGAAGCGGTGTTCATCTAGCCTTTGTCTCTAGTACCAGAAATAAGGGAGTCGGTATCAACAATTTAGAAGGGAGAGAAGATAGTTGTGGTGAGTTCCCGTGTGCCTACCAACTGAGGGCAACTCAAGTCAAAGAAACTCCACACACATGCCAACTTGTGCCTTATATCTGAAGAGAGACCCACCAAATTATGGTATCTGTTTATTATTAGTCATTTAATCCAAAGGACTTATATAATTGATATGACTATTTTAAATAGCTATCATTTCTTACACACTTTTTGTCAGGAAGTATGCTGAATGTTTTACATATATTATTTCATTTAATTCTTAAAACAGCCTTTTTTAAAAATTTAATTTTATTTAAATTCAATTAATATATAGTGTATTATTAGTTTAAGAGGTAGAGTTCAGTTCATTCTTCAGTTACATATAACACCCAGTGCTCAGTACACGAGCCCTCCTTAATGCCCATCACCCAGTTACCCCATCCCCCCACCTCCCCTCCAGCAACCGTTTCCTATAGTTAAGGGTTTCTTAACGGTTTGTCTCCCTCTCTGATTTCTTCTTGTTTTATTTTTCCCTCCCTTTCCTTATGATACCCTGTTATGTTTTTTTAATTCCACATATGAGAGAGATATGATAATTGTCTTTCTCTAATTGACTTATTTCACTTAGGATAATACCCTCTAGTTCCATCCATGTCATAAACAGCCTTCTGAGGGAGGTTACTGTTCATTCATTTAACAAAATTTTTGTTTGTAATTAATTGATTATTCTAAATACTAATAACAGTAAACAAAATAGATACAAATTTCTACCCTCTTAATATCCAAAATATATAAAGAATTTATAAAATTCAACACCCAAAATCCAAATAATCCAGTTAAAAAATGGGCAGAAAACATGAATAGACATTTTTTCAAAGAAGGCATACAGATGGCTGGGGCACCTGGCTGGCTGTCATTAGAGCATGCAACTCTTGATCTCAGGGTTGTGATTTTAAGCCCCATGTTGGGTGTAGAGATTACTTAAAAATAAACTCTTAAAAAAAAAGAAGACATCCAGATGGCTGACACATGAAAAAATGTACAATATCACTCATCATCAGGAAAATACAAATCAGAACTACATGAGATATCGCCTCACACCTGTCAGAACGGCTAAAATTAACAACACAAGAAACAACAGGTGTTACCAAGAATGAAGAGAAAAGGTGACCCTCTTACACTGTTGGTGGGAATGCAAACTGGTGCAGCCACTCTGGAAAATGGTATAGAGGTTCCTCAAAAAGTTAAAAACAGAACTACCCTATGATCCAGCAATTGCACTACTAGGTATTTACCCAAAGGATACAAAATACTCATTTGAAGGGATACATACACCCCAATTTTTATAGCAGCATTATCAACAAAAGCCAAATTATGGAAAGAGCCCAGATGTCCATCAGCTGATGAATGGATAAAGAAGAGATGGTATATACACACACACACACACACACACACACTGGAATATTACTCAGCCACAAAAAAGAATAAAATCTTGCCATTTGCAATGACATGGATAGAGCTAGAGACTATTATGCTAAGCTAAATAAGTCAGTCAGAGAAAGACAAATACCATATGATTTCACTCATTTGTGGAATTTAAGAAACAAAACAAATGAACATAGGGGTAAAAAGAGAGGAAACCCAAGACAAAGACTCTTAATTATAGAGAACAAACTGATGGTTACTGGAGGGGAAGGGGGGGGAGTGGGTTAAACAGGTGATGGGTATTAAGGAGGGCACTTACAATGAGCAGTTCATGTTGTATGTAAGTGATGAATCACTAAATTCTACACCTGAAACTAATATTGCACTGTATGTTAACTAGCTGGAATTTAAAAATTTGGGACAAAAAATTTCTCCCCCCATGGAGTTTACTTTTTACCATGGGGAGATATCAGAGAGGTGGAGTAACCCATAGATTATTGCCTTGTAAGTAATGAAGGCAAGGTTTTATTCTGTGAATAAAACAGAAAGCCCAAAAATAAATCCTCATATACACAGTCATTTTTTAGAAAGATTTATTTTAGAGAAAGAGGGAGAGAAAGCATGCATACGAGCAAGTGGGTGGAGGGGCAGAGGGAGTGACTCTCAAGCAGACTCCCCACTGAGCATGGAGCCGGACGTGGGGCTGATGTGGGGCCCGATCCCACAACCCAGGAGATCATGACCTGAGTCAAAATCACAAGTTGGTCACTTAACTGACTCAGTCACCCAGATGCCCCACACAGTCAATTAAATTTTGACAACGGTGACAAAACCATCCAATGGGGGAAAGGACAGTCTTTTCAACAAATGGTGCCAAGAAAACTGGATATCCACATTTAAAAGGATGGAGTTGGACCCTTACCTTACACCATATACAAAAATTAGCTCAAAATGGAGCAAAGGCTTAAATATAAGAGCTAAAACCATAAAAATTTTAGAAGAAAACATATGAGGAAAACTTTGGAACATTGGATTTGGCAGTGATTTCATTGACATGACACCAAAAGTGATTTCATGGACATTGGCAATAAAAGAAAAAATGCACTGGACTACACCAAAAATAAAAACTTTCGTGCATCAAAGAACACTAACAATAAAGTGAAAAGACAACCCATAGAATGGGAGAAACTATTTGCAATCATGTGTCTGATAAGGATTTAATATCCAGAATATATAAAGAACTCATACAACTGAACAATGAAAAACACCAAACAACCCAATTTAAAAATGGCCAAAGGACTTGAATAGACATTTCTCCAAAGAAGATATACAAATGACCAAGAAGCACAAGATGCTCAATGTGCCACTAATCATTAAAAAAATACAAATCAAAACCATAAAGAAATACCACTTCACACCCATTAGGATATTATAAAAAAAATAAACAAAACCCAAGTATTGGCAAGAATGTGGAGAAATTGGAGCACTTGTGTTTTGCTGGTAGAATTGTAAAACAGTGCAGCTGCTATGGAAAATGTTTGGTAATTCCTTAAAAAACTAAAAATAGAATTACCATGTGATCCAGCAATTCCACTTCTGGATATATACCCTACAGAACTGAAAGCAAGGACTTGCATAGATATCTATACATGCGTGTTTATAGCAGCGTTATTCATAATAGCCAAAAAGTGGGAGCAATCCAAGTACTCAATGATAGACGAATGGATAACCAAATGTAATGGAATATTATTCAGCCTTACAAAGGAATGAAATTTTGATGCAAGTTACAATATGGATGAATCTTGAGGACAATATGCTAAGCGAAATAAGCAGTCACAAAAGGACAAGTACTGTATGATTCCACTAAAGTGGTTATCTAAGATAGTCAAACTCATAGAAACAGAAAGTAGAATGGTGGTTGCCAGGATGTGGGGGTAGTGGAAAATGGGGTCTTGTTGTTTAATGGGCATAGAATTTCAATTTGGGAGGATGAAAACATTCTGAAAAGCGATAGTGGTTAATGGTTGTACAACACTGTGAATGTACTTAATGCCATTGAATTATATAACTAAAAATGGTTAAAAGGATAAATTGTATGTTATGTATATATTACCACAGTAAAAAAATAAACAAAAAAAAAAGCAGGTCTATGACTCTTCAGCCTATACTCTTACTTCCAATTGTACAGTGCCTACTAGTTGCTGTTTAGACTCGCCCAGAGAAAGCTTGGTTCAGCATATTCAGGTTCAAATATAAAATTGTGGTGAAGCCATAAAACGCAGAGCACTTGGCATCATCCCAATGCTGTTTGAGAAAACCATTTATGCAGTTATCAAACCCCAAATGCATTACTGAAAACCAATTTCAAATGAGCCAGGCTGAATAAAAATTCATACTACAAATAGGAAAATAGCGAACTCCACTGTAAATGATTATCAGGAAGTTGTTTTTTAAAATAGTTTCCAGTTATTTTTTTGGTTTGTATTGATCTTTGGAAGAAGAGGCAGAGCCTAAAGTATTAAGACAGTGGAAATTTTTTTTATGCCAAATCCCATGTAATAGCTGTAACCCACATATAATGGGCAATGTTGTCTAACACTGGAAATGTGATAGAATCCAGGTACCCACAAGAATTTACATTATTGGCATTTACGTTATTGGTGTAATAGTGTACTTTTTCTTTCCTACCATCACCAGCACTACCACTACGAAATAACTAAGAATTTCATTTACTTAAGACTGACCAAGATTTTTCCTCTTTGCTTCTTCAGTACAGCACAATAATAATTAAAATACTACTGCTGCTGTTACTACTATGACTAGCTAACATTTAGTGAACACTTACTACATGCCAAGCAGTATACTCTAAGGTTCATATGCATTTCCTCTTTGATTTTCATAAAAACTTTACAGAGTAGATATTTCATTTTTATTTTATAGATGAAGAAATGGAGAAGGCTGGGGTGCCTGGGTGGCTCAGTGGATTAAAGCCTCTGCCTTCGGCTCAGGTCATGATCTCAGGGGTCCTGGAATCGAGACCCGCATCGGGCTCTCTGCTCAGCAGGGAGCCTGCTTCCCCCCCTCTCTCTGCCTACTTGTGATCTCTCTCCTCTCTGTCAAATAAATAAAATCTTTAAAAAAGAAAAAAAAAAAAGAAAAAGGAAAAGAAAAAAAAAAGAAATGGAGAAGGCTAGTAGGAAATTAGTAAAAGGCAGAGCTTAGATTAAAATCCTGACTTCAGGCTTCCCAGTCCATGTATCTAAATGCCATGTGGACTACTTCCCCCACAGTCCTCCACTTAGAATGCAAAGTCTTTTTTTTAAAAGACTTTATTTATTTGAGAGAGAGAGAGGGAAAGAGCAGGAGCAGGGGGAAGAGTCAGAGGGAGAGGGAGAAGCAGACTCCCCACTGAGCTGGGAGCCCAATGTGGGACTTGATCCCAGGACCCCAAGATCATGACCTGAGCTAAAGGCAGATGCTTGACTGAGACACCCAGGCACGCCAAATGCAAAATCTTTTTACAACACTATGCTCCAGCCTCAGTCTTCAAACTTTTTTTTTTTTACTATATTCCCTATGCTGTACCTTTTATTCCTGTGACTCATTTATTCCATAACTGGAAGCCTGTATCTCCTCTTCTTCTTCATCTATTTTGCCATCCCCCCACTGCCCTCCCCTCTGGCATCTTTCAGTTTGTTCTCTGTATGGCAGGATCTCAACATTTTTATGGCTGAGTAATATTCCATTGTATATATGTATATATACCACATCTTCTTTATCCATTCATCTATCTATGGACACTTGGGTTGCTTCTGTATCTTGGCTATTGTAAATAATGCTGCAATAAACATAGAGCTGCATTTATCTTTTTAAACCAGTCCTCAGATTTTATATCCAAGGGTCACTAAGAATTCAATCTTATTAATTAAACAGTCCTAAGCAGTGTAACTCATGTATGATATGAATCTTTCCCAAGGCATCTGGATCACTCCCTTAGCCTAGATCCTAGAAGCAACATGAGTCTGTCTTTGCTCTCTAATTTCTTTTCTTTGACTCCACCCCAGAAAAAGTGCTTAGTTCTCTGAGGAATGAAATCTCCCATGTGTTAATGGGAGGCAATGAGAAAATAGGATTCTATATATAAAGTTGTACCTTAGATAGTCGTTTCCTAATTCATCTCTTCTCTATATTGAAGTACAACTGTAGACTACTTGGCATACCTATTTTTTGCACTTTTATATGTGTTCTTTATACTTTTTCATCCTGTTCACATTGGATATTGTTGAGTGACCATTTGTCATGAATGCTTTAGAATTCACCTCCTTGAAGGTAGAGGTCCTGGACAAGACAACCTCTTCAAATTCTCTTCAGCTCTACTACTGTGTGATATTCCAGGGCAACGCTTTAAAAAATGCTGATTAAAAAGTTTGTTTGTCCTGACTCCTCCAATCCCTTGTCCCACTTGTAACAGTGCCACAACCTTACAACGCTCCACTGGAGCAAGATGGAAAAAGTCAGATGGCACATCTGACGGAGCATACTTGATCTTCTTTTTTCACCTCACACAAGTCCAGGTCCCACCAAGCACAGAATCCTCTCAATAAATAAACAGCTACGATAATAAAAAGCTAGTTGCAAGAAAAAAAGTTTTCCTAAACATTATTTTTGCTAGGGATGAATGTTATTTTGCCTAGAGTTCATAATAAAGTATCACATTCTCATTCCTTCCATCAAAGGTTTGAATGACAAAAACAAAAAGTTTGTGCACCTACTGCGTGTACAACATTGTTCAAGGCACTAAAGATATCAAGTCACATAAGATAGGTCTTAGTAGGGAAGAACATTAGTAGAGAAAGCAGATTAAAAAACATTCACAGACTATGGTATATTACAGTTAAGTATAGGAAGAGGAGTATCCCTAGAATTCTATGGGAACACAAAAGAGCATCTATTTTAGATTTGGCAGAGAGTAGTCAGGAAAAAATTTTTGGAGTAGGTGACATCTAAGCTTTGGGGGTAAAAACTAAAAGTTAAACTAAACTGGGTGAGAGTGGCATTTGAGGTAGCAGGAAATGAGGAGAGAGAAGAAACATTTAAAAAGCAGATTCTGTATAAGACTTAGAATTTAGGTGGGAAAGGAATAGAAAGGAGGAATCTGGAACAACAACATTTCTGGCTTAGATAAGTAAGTGGACAGTAGTGTTACTCATTGAAATAGTAAACAGGAAAGGAGAAGCAGGTTTGGGGTAGAAAAGAGATAAATACATTTAGGGTAAATTTATTTTAAATTGTGTATGGACGCTCAAGAGATTTCCAATAGAAACTGTACTGGAGCTCAGTGGGTAGGAGTAAAGGAAAGCATAAAAGAAGTCATGCTGGGAGAATGTATAGAGTAACAAGAGAAAAGAGCCAAGTATGTCAAGGGATATATCGACATTTAAAAGATGAGCAGAAGAGGATCCTCTAAAAGAACCTGCGAAGTAACAGTCATAGAGGTAGGAAAACAAACAGGAAGACCCATTGTCACAGAAACCAAGAGGAGAGAGTTTAAATAAAGGACTATAACAAACAGAATGGGGGGGAATATTTACAAATCATTTCTCTGATAAGAATTTAATATCCAGAAAACATTAGAAACTCCTACAACTCAACATTAAAAAAACCACATAATGCAATTTAAAATAGGCAAGGAATTTGATTAAACATTTTTCCAAAGAATATATATAAATTACCAATAAGCACATGGCGAGATGCTCAGTATCCTTAGTCTCTAGGGAAATGCAAATTAAAAGAATTAGACACCACTTCACACTTCATATTAAGATGGGTAGAATTTTAAAAAGACAAATAATGACAAGTGTTGTAAAGAATTTGGAGAAATTGGAACTCTCACATACTACTAGTACAGCACCTGTGGAAAACAGTTTGGCAGTTCCTCAATAAGTTAAATATAGAAATACCATATGACCCAGCAATTCTACTCCTGGATATATATTCAAAAGAAGTGAAAACAGGTGTTCAAACAAAAACTTGTACAATATTGTTCATAGCAGCATTATTCATAATACCAAAAGGTAGGTATAATCCGGTTGTCCATCAGTAGGTAAATGGATAAATAAAAGTGGTATGGTCATACAATAGAATATTCCTGAGCCACAAAAAGGAAAGAAATACTGATACATGCTACAATTAAGAATGATCCTTGAAAATATTATGTTAAGTGAAAAGTGGCCAGACACATACTATTACATTTATATGAAATATCCAGAATGGGCAAATCCAGAGAGACAGAAAGTAGATTAGTGGTTGATAAGGGCCAGGAGAAAATGAGAAATTGAGGAGTGACTGCTAATGGATACATATTTGGGGTGGGTTATAAAAATATTCTGGAATTAGATAGTGGTAATGGTTGCAGAGCTCTGTGAATATATTAAACGACCACTTTAAAAGGGTGAATTTTATGATATGTGAATTAGATCTCAACAAATTATATTTTTATTATTTTTTTAAAGTTTTTTTTTATTTATTTGACAGAGAGAGAAAGAGAGAGAGAGAGAGAACACAAGCTGGGGGAGCAGGAAAAGAAGGCTCCCCACTGAGCAGGGAGCCTGATGTCGGCCTGATCGCAGGACTCTGGGACCATGACCTGAGCCAAAGGCAGACGCTTAACCAACTGAGCCACCCAGGCACCACTCAACAAATTTTAAAACAAAACATAATGTAAGCTTTACATTCAATATATTCACTGAGGAACATTAATAATCGAAACAACTCTATTCTGTCACCAGTAAATTTATAACATTAAGCGGCTTTCTCTTCTATCATTTTTTCTCTGTTATCAATTTTTTCTCTGTTATCAATTTTTAAAAAGCAACTGAAAAAGAAAATAAAGGATTGGGCAATATCAAACATGACAGAAAAGTAAAATATAATTATAACCAAAGAATTCCATTAAATTTTGCAATATGAACGTCACTAGAGATCTTAGGAAGAAAAGATTCAGTGGTGAGGGGAGCATAGAAACCTAACCATAGGAAGTATCAATGAGTTGTTAAACTGTAGACTGCAAGTTTATTCCATTTCTTTCAGAAGTTTGACTATTAAGATAAAAGGGAAATAAGGTAGCTTTAGGAAGATATTGGATCAAAGAAAGTTAAGAGATTACTTAAAATAATAAATACAACAGCAATGGACATTCACTGAGGAAACTAAATATATACAGGCATATTTCTTAAGAGATAACTTAAAAAACAAGTAAATACAAGAACAATGGGTCAAAGAAAGTTCCCCCACTGAGATATAAACATGATTACATGCTAAGAAGAAAAAAAAAATTGAGAGAGGCCAAAGATACAAGAAAAAAAGAAAATGACTGACAGAGAAAGGACCATGAAAAAGTATGAGGGGAGCTATCCAAAGCCCAGGTGAAAAGACTGGTCTTGAACCAAAGAAGCACATATCCTCTATGGAGGCAGGAGCATGGGAGTGGGTACAAATGGAGTTCAATTTGTAGGTATTCCAGTGAGTGAGGGGAATGGAACAACTACAGTTTGCAAGTTCTGTTAAGGTGGGGGGTACTGAAAATAAGGAGTCAAGAGGCTTGAGAGTAATTACAAGAGGGTAATTGGAGATAAGAATTGGTAAAAGAATCTATACTGGTAGGATAAAAATTCAAGCCAGTTTCAAAAGAGAATATAAGCTGGTTGGTCTCACATCCCATGGCCACCACTGTAATTTTGTTGGAGTAGTAAAAAAGACAGACCTGATCCCTTTGGCTTCTCTTGTGGGGTACAGGTACCAAGCTTAATAATGTCATCAAACTATACAATAATGGGGAGGGACTACTCCAAAAGGAAAATGCAGTGCTATTAGGAAAAGGGTGGAAGCTAGGTGACCAATAAATAATAAATGAACCATAATTTTTATTTTTAAGTTTGTATTTTAATTCCAGTTAGTTAACATACAGTGTTATATTTGAACCATGATTTTATATTACATGGTAGCATACTATCACAAGAACTGTTGTAAAATAATATATAGACCAAATAAGTAAGGTCCATGGGCTCTAATAAGCCTTTATCCTCTATTCTACTGTCTCTTAAGTCTTCACTCATGCTATTCCCTCTGTTCAGAATGCTCATTCACAGTTTCAGCCTGTCTCCAATGTCAAGGACTTTTAAAATCTTTCTGTCTCTTACAATGCCAAGTAGAGTGGCTGACATGTCATAAATACTGATTTGAGTTCAGATGAAATAGAAAAAAAAAATCACTAAGGGCTAAGTAATCAGAAAGGGCTTTACAGGAAAATGTGAAATTTTAGCTTGCCCTTAAAAGATGATAAGTATTCTACTGCCAAAAAGATAATTTTAATAGGAAGGATGACACAAGGGACAATGAAGGTAGGAATATTCAGTAAGAAAACCAATTTATATATAACTTATTATGAAGAGTAGCTAATGCTGGCAAACCAACATGACATGGGTCTTGAATGGCCAGCTAAACCATCTGGACTATATTTATTAGGCCAATGATTTTCAAGGGGGGAATAGGGTAAGAAACTTGGGGAAAAAAGCAATGAGGCTTTTATTTAGCTGTGGTGATACAAGTGCTAGCACCATGAGACCTTATTGGTCATCAACTTCATTTTCCAACACTTTATAGATGAGGAAATTGAAAACCAGAAAGGTGAAGTGATCTACCTAAGCTGACCCAACCTAACTAGGAGAGAATAACTAGACTTATACCTGGGACCAGTACCCATGTCTCCTAATTTTCAATTTAGTTTTTCTTCTACCATATGTGGAAAGAAATTATGACATGGCCTCGCTGAAAGAAAGAATTTGCAAATATAAAAAGGAAGTATACATAAAGGCATTTAACTTAAAGAATTGCAATACCACCAATTCCTGTGAATTTATGACGACAGGACAACTATATGGAATACATAAAAGAATAATCAGAATAAAAATTTTACACATTGAGAGAAAGAGACACATTAATCGATAAGTCCTCTAAGAAATAACTACAGCTTTAATTTTTTCCCATTTATTTGTATTTGACCCTCAGAAAAACACCATGAAGGAGACAGAGAAAATATTACCTTTCCTATTTTGCAAAGGACATTGAAATATGCTAATTGGCTATGTGAAGAGCCAGATTCATTCCAGTACTCTTTCCACAACTTCCAGGACAATGCAAATCTCCAAAATACAACAGAACAAGCATGAGGTACTTTAGTTTAGCGGGTGGAAGCAAGGCTTTGTGATTGAGTAAAGAAAGGGGCTGAGGAGGAAACAGGTTAACTGGAAGGGTGCTGAGGAGGAAACAGGTTAACTGGAAGGGTGAGAGCGTAGTTTATGAGATAGCAATACTACTTGGTGTTATTTTTAACTATGAATCACATCTCTCCTAGAAATTCTTGGTACATAGTAGGTACAGAGCAATTATTTAATTTAATAATATAATGGCACAAATTTCAATCTACACACCCCTTGTTATGGCTAGTAAATATAACTTTATAATGTCATTATCCTCAGGTCACAAACCACATATGCTTTGAGTCCTACTAGAAATGAAGAAAACACTGAAATTGCTCTTGCTGGGATGATGTCAAAAGGCAAAATTAAATTACCTACACAGCTGTGATATATAATACATCTCCCAACAGACAAAATTCCAGTGTTTAAAACTTAAATGCATACACACACGGTCTACTCTTATTCTCTCTCTCTCTCTCTCTCTCAATCTCTCTCTCTCTCTCACACACACACACACACACACCCCTAACCACAACTCTGATTTTTCCTTAGGCCTTTATTATTTGGAACACTGGCATATTTTGTGTTATACTAGATATAGAGACCTTTCCTTAAGTGTTACCCATAGTTACACGTTAAATGAGATATTGTTAAAAATACAAAAAAAAGAGGCGCCTGGGTGGCTCAGATGGTTAAGCATCTGCCTTTGGCTCAGGTCATGATCCTGAGAACCGGGAATCGAGTCCTGCATCCCACTCCCTGCTCAGTGGGGAGCCTTTAAAAAATACAAAAACAAATACAAAAAGGATTAAATCTTTAAAAAAGGGGGGGGAGTGCTGGCGTGGCTCAGTTGGTTGAGCAGCCATCTTTGGCTCAGGTCATGATCCCAGGGTCCTGGGATTGAGCCCCACATCCAGCTTCCTACTCAGGGATGAGTCTGCGTCTCCCTCTCCCTCTGCTGCTCCCCTAGCTTCTGCCATCTTGATCGTGTGCTCTCTCTCTCTCAAATAAATGAAATCTTTTTTTAAAAATACAAAAAAAGAAGTTTAGGAACTCTGATGGATTATGGGGAAGGGCTTTAAACTTTAAAGGAAACTTGGGTATGGAGCCTCCAGTGATCTGGCAAATCAGTTAGA
Organism: Potos flavus; assembly: GCA_028534135.1. Classification (NCBI taxonomy): domain Eukaryota; kingdom Metazoa; phylum Chordata; class Mammalia; order Carnivora; family Procyonidae; genus Potos; species Potos flavus. The sequence goes on from CM052901.1 coordinate 56,925,127, forward strand.
ATACAAAGGACAAGAAACTGAGGTAACTTTATTAGTCTATGGGGAAAATTAATTACAAAAGAATTGTAAAGGCAAGGACTTGCTAGGTTGAGGGAATCAAGAAGTACACCGCAGGTCAAAGTGGAACATGAAACCGCAGGTCAAAGTGGAACATGAATGCTATGTGAGAGGCTTTTAAAGATCTGAAGGAGGGAAAAAAATTGAGGGTAGAGGCTCTAGAGTCCAATATGCTTTTTGCGAGGGTGTTTGACCTCAAGAAGGGCTATAAAAGGAAAGAAGCCCTAGTGACAGACACCATTAAAAATCACCGTATCCTAAGGTAGCATGATATTCCCCTCAATAAATGTATACGACTGTGTTTTAGAGTCCAATATTAAGGGGAATGTTTTAATATTAAAATTTACCTTCCTTTTTAAAAAGATTTTATTTATTTCAGAGAGACATCACAAGCAGGGAGAGGGGTAGAGGGAGAGCAGACTCCCCAATAAGCAGGGAGCCCGATGCAGGACTCGATGCCAGAAACCTGGGATCATGACCTGAGCCGAAGGTAGCTGCTTAACTGACAGAGCCACTCAGGTGCCCCTCAAGATTTACTTTCGATTTTAACTAAAGAGTACAGATTAGTATAGTTGTAGGAACTACAAAGTCTAAGACCCAGTCTCTGCCTTCAAAACTTTCCCTCTAGCTAAGAAAGTGTGCTAATTAGCTAAGTGAAGATAGCTCACAACACAACACAGTGCCAAATGAGGCATGTAGCAAAGTGTTGAGATGGAAGGACAAGGAAGAATTTACTGAAGTGGTAAGGTTTAAGTTGAGCTGTGAAGGACCTTAAGGAATTCAAGGGGTAGGTTGGAGGGAAGGACACTCTACTTTGAGGAATGGGTAAACGAAGTCCAGAATGTGAGAGGTCTGTGAATGGACCAATCTGGATGGAATAGGATTCAGATAGAGAGTAGCAAGAAGAGTGGCAAGGCATCTCAAGCCTGATTACAGAGGGGCTTGAAATGCCAGTTTAAAAAGTTTGAACAGTGACAGTGAGAGACATAAAAGATTAAGAAGGGGGTGACATGACAAAGTGACACTTGAAATAAAATTATCTCATCGAGGGATGCACATGGCGTAGAGAACAAAGCAACTCTCAACTGGATAACCACTGCAGGAGTGAGGTAACAAAGAACTAAGGTAGAATCACAGATTTTCTTGGTTGGAAGGAACCTTGAAGATCATCTAAGCCAAACACAACCAGAGTGGTAGCAGTGGGACTGAAAAGAAAAAGTGATGCAAGAGACATCATGAATAGTATAAATCAACTCCACAAAGTATGAATCAACTTAGCAATTGATTGCTAAATTAAAAAAAAACAAACCTCCAAGGCTTTATGCCTGAGTGAATGAGAGAATGAAACTAGGGTTTAATTTTGTAAAATTCGGTGTGTGTGGTGGGAGGTGGGAAGAATGGAGATAAGTTCAGTTTAATTTATTGAATTTGAGATGTCAGCTGGAAATCCAAGCAGAAACAAACTGCACCAAAAGGATTTGTCTAACATCATTAAAAACAAAGGAGGTCTGCATTCCTTGGCTGAGTCTTTGTTAGCTAAATCAGCCTTGAGGAATAGAATCCCCACTATTAATGTGTCTTGTACATAATACGGACTCAGTGAAGTGGTGGTTGACTCAAGAGAATCCCTGAACTCTGCTCCTCTTCCTTCTCCTTGAGTCTATGAGAAGTGTTAAGAATCTTCCTTCCATAATAAACCCTTAAAAGTCCCCCCAGCCCAAGCAAAAAGTGCTTTAGAAGCATGCAGTGCTTCTAGGCATAGAGCCTTTGAATTGATCCAAAACCCTACTAATGTTCAGTATTTTGTTGCCCTTGTAGGCCATTGGTATTGCAGCATAAAAGAAGAATAATGATCCACAAAACACTAAATAAAATAGAGAAGTAATCTCCTTTTGAAAATCAATTTCATTGTAGCTGTTTAGTTTCAACTCCTGCCATTACTCCAATAAAAATTACTCTCCATCTCTGAAGTGCAGGTCCATTGACAGGTGGATATGCATAGGGAAGATTACTCAGCAGTCTATTATTTTAAAATGGTTTCAGCAGCTAGCAGCAGGGAAAGCTCTATGAAGCCACAGGATATAGGGAACCACCTTCATCCCTTGGCTATCCCAAGCACACAGAACTATCATCTAGCTTAGAAAGTAGCAATTGAATCCCCTCTCTCCCCAAATACACAGAGTTTATAAATTGATTTCCCAAATGGTATTTCATAGAGATGTTCATTAAGCATCCACAACCACCCATGCCTATGGCTCAGTGGTCTTCAAAAGCAGTCCCAGTATCACAGATGATAAAGACCAAATAAGCCATAACGGGGGAGCTGAAGTTAGGCATAGGAAAACCATTGTTATCTCATTTATACACTTTGCTTTAGTCCTTCCTTTAGAGCATTAGTTCTCAAATGGAATGGGCATCAGCATCAATGAAGCAGCCTTTTCTTTTCCCAAACAAAATATGCTCATGTTTGCACTCTAAAGGCTCTGATAATGTATGTCTGAGTGTGGCCAGGGAAATGTGCATTTTAAAAAGTTCCCTAATGTATCCTGTGAATTAAGAACCTGTGGTTAAGAACCACTGCATTTGGCAATCTGTTTATTTTAACCTTACAATTCCAGTAAAAAAAATTCTAAGTAGGATCTAGGAATATTTATATCAGAAAGAATGAGATGGAGAGAGACGGAGATCATTTTGGGCCCAGATCCTTGCTTCCTGTATGCCCATTCTAGTGCAAGAAGCCAGTGGACACCACATGCACTCTAGGTTCTAACCATACCAAGCCACTCACAATTCCATAAATCACAGATTCTTACCCAAGACTGTATACCAGAATCACCCACAGAGCTTTTAAAAAATTATACACGACTAAGCTTCCACCCATAGAGCTTCTAAATGAGTTGAATCCATGTTGGGATCCTGGGCACACTAATTAATGAGCGATAACTCAGAGGGTCATTGAGATGAACAGTCTTGAAGATTCTCTTCCTCTAAAGAAAGGTATCACTCAGACAGAAACAACCACCTCCTACATGTTTATTGACCATATTTCATGTGCCACTTCTTAAAATAACAGATTTAGATAAAATTTGCATATCATAGAATTCATCCATTTTAGGTGTACAATTCAATGCTTTATAGTAACTTTACCAAATTCTATAACCATGATCTCTTGCATTATTTCTTTTCTTCTAATTCCACTGCCACCACCCTGACTGTGCTAAATCAGTTTTAAAATAGTTTAATCCAACAGGTTCCCTCAATAAACTCTCTCATGCCCATATTCACTTAATTCCCATTCCATCCAGCTGGCCCAAGCAGCCACTGATCTAATTTTTGTCTCTACATATTTGTCCCAAAACCCAGGGGATAATTTCCATTAGAGACACAGAAACCAAACTGGGCACCAGGTCTTCCCATTCTAGATATTGCATATAAAGGGAATCATACATTATGTGTTTTACGATTTGTTTCTTTCACTTGGTATATTTTTGAAGTTCATTCATATTGTAGCATGTATCTGTACTTCATTCCTTTTTATAACTGAATAATGTTCCATTGTAGAAAACATTATACCACATTATATTTATCCATTAGATATTTGGGTTGATTACACTTTTAGGCTATTGTGAACAATGCTGCTATAAACATTTCTTTAGGGGTGCCTGGGTGGCTCAGTTGGTTAAGCAACTGCCTTCGGCTCGGGTCATGAGCCCAGGGTCCTGGGATTGAGCCCCAAGTCAGGCTCCTTACTCAGCAGGGAGTCTGCTTCTCCCTCTCCCTCTGCTTGCTACTCTGCCTGCTTGTGCTCTCTGCCAAATAAATGAATAAAATGAAAAAAAAAATTCTTTAGAGGTTTTTGTGTGAATATATATGCTCTCATTTATCTTGGGTATATACCTAGGATAAGAATCACTGCATCACGTGGTCACTCCATGTTAATTTAATGAGGAAGTGCTAAACTGTTATCTAAAACAGTTACATCATTTTACATTCCCGCTAGCAGTTTATGAGGGTTTTCATTTCTCTACATCTCCACGTGTTACTGTCTTTTTCACTATAGCCACTGTAGTGAATGTGAAATGGTATCACTATTGTGGTTTTAAAACAATGTTTATTATTTTGAGGTATAATTGACATAAAACATTATATTAGTTTCAGCTGTACATAATGATTTGATATCTGTATATATTGTGAAATGATCACCACAATAAGTCTAGTTAACATTTCTTACCATAGTTACAGAAATTTTTTTTGTGATGAGAACTTTTAAGATCTAGTCTTTTAGCAACATTCAAATATGAAATGCAGTATTATTAACTATAGTCACCATGCTGTACATTACAGCCCTATGACTCATTTATTTTATAACTGGAAGATTGTACCTTTTGGCTCCCTTCACCCATTACACCCACCCTCCACCCTCCACCTCTGGCAACCACCAATCTGTTCTTATATCTATGAGCTTGGGTTTTGTTGTTGTTGTTGGATTCCACATGTAAGTGAGATCATGTGGTAATTTTCTCCATTGTGGTTTTAATTTGCATTTCCCTGGTGGATAATGATGTCAAATATCTTTTCGTGTATTTATTTAGCAATTTGAATATCTTCTGAGCTGAAATATTTGTTTATATCTTTTGACCATTTGGTGCTTGGGTTATCTTACTATTGTGTTCCAAGAGTCCTCTGTAAAATTCTAGATAAAATTTTATATTGAATGTGTATTTTGCAAATACTTTCTCCTCATCTGCTACAGTTATTTCATTTTTAATTTTTTTAAAACACAAGTTTTTATATTTTAATGAGATCCAGTTTACCAATTTTACTATTTTTTGCACTGTGTTTTGGTGTTTTATTTATCAAATCCTTGTCTAGCCCAGAGTCTTGAAGATTTTCTCCTATATTTTCTTCTAAAAGTTTTATTGTTTTTACACTTACATTTTAAACTATTGTACATTTTGAAGGGCACCTGGGTGGCTCAGTCAGATAAGAGATGGCCTTTGACTCAGGTCAAGATCCTGGGATCCTGGATGGAGCCCTGCATCTGGCTTCCTGCTCAGCAGGGAGTCTGCTACTCCCTCTCCCTCTGTTCCTCCTGACTCGTGCTAATGAAATAAAACCTTAAAAATAAAAGAATAAATAAAACTATTGTACATTTTTTAAAAGATTTTATTTATTTATTTGAGAGTGAGCAAGTGAGAGCAAGCATGAGGGAGAGGCAGAAGAAGAAGCAGATTCTTTGCTGTGCAGGGAGCCTGATGTGGGGCTTGATCCTAGGACCCTGAGATCATGACCTGAGCTGAAGGCAGATGCTTAACCAACTGAGCCACCCAGGCGCCCTTGTACATTTTTTTAACGAACATTTTTTAAAGATTTTACTTATTTATTCGACAGAGAGAGACAGAGCACAAGCAGGAGGAGCAGCAGGCAAAGGGAGAGAGAGAAGCAGGCTTCCCACTGAGCAGGGAGTCCAACGCAGGGCTCCATCCCAGGACCCTGGGATGACTCAAGCTGAAGGCAGACTTTTAACTGGCTGAGCCACCCAGGCACCCCACTATTGTACATTTTGAGTTATTTTTGGGTGTATAGTGTACAGCAAGGGTCTAAGTTGATCTTTCTGCACTGGGATATCCAAATGTCCCAGCACCATTTGTTGAACAGAGTATTTTTTCTCCCAATGAATTGTCTTGGTATATTTGTAAAAAAATCAATCAACCATAAATGTGAGGGTTGTTTCTGAACAATCAATTCTGTTTCATTGATTTATATACCTATCCTTGTGCTAGTACCACACTGTCTTGACAACTGCAGCTTTATAGAACCTGAGTTTTCAGGTCCCAAAATATGGCAAGTTCTCTCTCACTTCCAGGTCTTTGCACAGGCTATTCCTTCTGACTAAAACAATCCTGTCCTAGAAAATTCTTACTTTTCAGATCTAAGCTCAGAAGAGGCTTTGTCCAGAAACTGCTCATTGATTTCAAAAGCCTGTGTCAGTATTCCTACTTAGTACTCCAGATCATCCTATGATTAACCTTAACATTACATTATCACATTGTATTATATTTGCCTGTTCATGTGACTGTAAGCTCCATAATGGCAAAAATCCTCTTTAAACAGTTCAATAGTTATATCTCCACTGCTTTGTATAGTACCTGATAGATATGAGATGATCAATAAATGCTTCTTGAAGAAGTGATAAAATGATTCTGCTTCTCATAATGGAAGATGAAGTAATTCAGACAAAACTTCCTGCTGTAAACAACAACAAAAAACTGGATACAATATAAATAGTATATATTTGAAGTCATCCAAGATCTAACAAGGCAATGAAGTATTAAGGAACTAAGATGGTAAAGAAAAAGAAAAAAAACTCAGACTGTTTCTCTCCTCAGGTCATTGGCTGATCACAGGAGTCAGCTGAGAGACAGGAGAGCTTTTAACAGGCTCATGGAGCTAAAATAACAAGAGTTAGAATATAGGCCCTAACACTGAAGCAAACTGCAGGAAAACCCCCAGATATTGGGTTCTAACTGAGAAAGGACAAATACTGAAAGGAAGGGTAAATCAGCATTCACATGGCCAGCTTCATATTACCTCAATCTCGGATTGGACTAAGGTGATATGGGATTGCTAGCATCCCTAACCACCTACCAAAAGTGAACATAAATCCTTTCTGCATGAGGATTAAAAAAAAACCAAAAAACTGATGTTTCAATGCACCTCTAATATAGTTTATCATATACACTGTCTGCCACTCAAACAAAACTAATCAGGGATATAAGCAAACAAAGCAAAGTAACAGCAAATTAAGAGAAACAATAGACAATAGAAACATACCTTTAAGGATTAACATAATTGAGTAGCCAGATAAAGAATTTCAAATAATTGTGGCTAATATGTTCAAAAAGAGAGAAAAGACTGTAAAGTTTGGCAAAGATCTGAACACTAATTTTATTTATTTTTTAAAAGATTTTATTTATTTATTTGACACAGAGAGAGAGATCACAAGTAGGCAGAGAGAGAAGGGAAAGCAGGCTCCCTGCTGAGCAGAGAGCCTGATGCGGGGCTCGATCCCAGGACCCCGAGATCATGACCTGAGCCGAAGGCAGAGGCTTTAACCCACTGAGCCACCCAGGCACCCCTGAACACTATTTTTAAAAAGAACGAAATGGTAGGGGCACCTGAGTGGCTCAGTTAAGCATCTGACCCTTGGTTTGGGTTTCAGTCATAATCTCAGGGTCCTGGGGCTGAGCCCCACATTGGGCTCCACGCTCAGCATGGAATCTGTTTGAGATTCTTTCCCTCTCCCTTTCCATCTCCCTCCCCCTCTACCCCACCCCCTACTCTCACATGCACTCTCTCTCTCAAATAAATAAGTAAAATCTTTAAAAAAAAAAAAAAAGAAAATTCTAGAAGTCAGAAAAAGTTAGAGAAAGACAAATACCATTGGATTTCACTCATATGTGGGACTTAAGAAACAAAACAGATTAACACAGGGGAAGGGAAGGAAAAATAAAATAAAACAAAAATAGAGAGGGAGGCAAATCATAAGAGACTCTTAACTCTAACAAACTGAGGGTTCCTGGAGGAGAGGTGGGTGAGGAGATGGGGTAATTGGGTGATGGGCATTAAGGAGGGCACTTGAAATAATGATCAATGGTGTTGTATGCAAGTGATGGATCACTAAATTCCACCTCTGAAACTAATAAAGTATATGTTCATTAAATTGAATTTAAATTAAAAAAAATAAAAGTGGGTAAGTTTAATAGATTAGACAAATCTAAGGAGAGAATCAATGAATTGGATGAGAGGTCAGAAGAAAATATCCAGGATGTGACACAGAGAGAAAAAGGACAAAATGGAAGTGCATAAGATATACAAGAGATACATTGTAACTGAATCTTAGAGAGATAAGCAGGAATAACATTTAGAGAGATAATAGCTGGGAATATTTCAAAACGACAAAAGAAGTCAAGCCACAGATTCAAGAACTTGAATATGTGAACCCCAGTGAAGATAACTATAAAGAAAATCACACCTAAACATCATGGAAAAATGACTAAAAGGCAAAAATAAAGTTTTTCATTTGGAAAATTAGCAGCAGAGTCAGAAGACCCTAGGGTCACCTTGTCTGATGAATACCACTAGGTAATATCAAATCATCCTAAATACTCCAGAAATTGAACTGAAGACTCGTAGAACAAATTCCACAACTAAAGGTAGAGAATAGGCCACATTGAAGAAGGTAGAAACTGTGGAGATGTGCTTTGACAAACAGATAGTGCACTGTGATAGGGAGAGAGCTGTAATCACAGAAAAGGGTGAGAGACAGAGTAGCACACAGCAGAGCACATGGGGAAAATCCCCAAAGCAATTGGCTTGGAAAGTAAGAGGGGACAAATTTCATGAGTTCTTGCAACTAGCGGGGCTTAAAGCCTGGAGATTTAAGTCGGGAGGCTTGGCTGGAATAGAGCCTGGAAGGCATCACAATACTCTTGGAGAGAAGGCAGGCAGATGACCCACAGACATACTGTGTGGAAAAGGTGATTTAAGAGTACATAGTGGGGCAGTTATTCACTCATCTCAGACTGTGTCCCAGAGGGGCAGCATTCACGGAGAGACCCCTCTGGGAACTAAGTAACTGGTAGGTGCCATTTCACTACCCCACCTCTCAGCATAAGCACAGGGCCATCTTCAAGAACCAGTGCACTGCCAACACTCTACCTAATTTGTGGACACCAAGCCCCTGCTCCTCATGCTCCAGTGGAATTGCTCCTTCCAGTCACACTTACCTCAGTGCCACCATGGCAGGCCCTCTCCCCCAGAAGACTGGCCCAAACCCCTTCCCACAACAAGTCTCCTGATACAGGAGTTTTTCAGAGTCTTGGTTCCAGTGGCACTGGCAAGAGGTCTCATTTCAAAACCTGACCAGAGCACACCTAATTAAAATGCACCACATTCAGCCCAAGGACAAAACGCTGCTCATAACATACAAAGAGAGCCTTGAGACAACTGGCCTAAAGGATAAAGTGGCCAGGAAAAAAGAGAAGAGCACATGTAGCACACATCGTAGACACTCCAGGAAGCACCAGGCCCTGTGGAAGAGGGGACACTACACGGCAGGGCAGCACAGGACTCATTCTTCATAAGGCCGTTACCTGCAAAAACAGGAAAAATAGCTGATGTTCCTAACACATAAAAAAAAGGCAGAGATAATTAGACAAAATGAGAAGACAGAGTGATTTATCTTGAATGAAAGAAAGGCCATGGCCAGAGATCTAAGAAAACAGATGTAAGTAATATGCCTGACAGAGAATTTAAAGTAATGATCACAAGGATACTTACTTCACTTGAGAGAAGAGTGGAAGACATGACTGAGACCCTTAACACAGAGATAAGACCCTTAACATACCAGAAATAAAGGGCTCAATAAATGAAATTAGAAACAAGCTTGACAGAATGAACAGCAGGCTGGAAGAACCAGAGAAACAAATTAATGGCCTAAAAGTCAAAGTAATGGAAAGTACTCACGCTGACCAAAAGAGAAAAAAACAATTATGAAAATCAAGAATAGACTTAAAAAACTCAGTGACTCCATCAAACGTAGTAACATTTATATTATAGGAGTCCCAAAAGAAGAAAACAGAGAAAAGGAGATGGAAATTTAGTTCAAGAAATAATAGCTGAAAACTTCCCTAATCTGGGAAAGGAAACTCATATCCAGATCCAAGAGGCACAGAAAATATCCATCAAAATAAACAAAACCAGATCCACACCAAGACACATTGAAATTAAACTGGCAAAACATAGTGATAAGGCAAAACATTTTAATGCAGCAAGACAAATGAAGGCAGCAACATACCAGGGAGATCCCATAAGGGGACTTTTCAGCAGAAACTTTACAAGCCAGAAGGCAGTGGCATGACATATTCGAAGTACTGAATGAGAAAAATCTGCAGGCAAGAATACTCAATCCAGCAAGCCTAACAGCCTAGCATTCAGAATACAAGGAGAGATAGTTTCCCAGACAAAACAAAACAAAACAACACAACACAACACAAAACAACCACAAAAAACTAAAGGAGTTCATGACCACTAAACCAGACCCATAAGAAATATTTAATTTTAAAAATTAAATATTAAAGGGGACTCCTTGACTGCAAATACCAAAAGTGATGGTATGAAAGTAGAAAACATAAAAGCAGTAAAAAGGAATATTTCTGTAAAAAAAAAAGTTAAGAATCTTGCAAAATAAAGGATTTAAACGTGACAACATACATCTAAATGTGGGGAGGTGAAGAGTAAAGAATGGGTTCAAACTTAAATGACCATGAACTTAATATAGCTTGCTATATGCAGAAAAGGTTATATACAAACCTAATGGTAACCATATATCAAAAAAAACCTAATAAATACATGAATAATAAAAAGAAGGAAATGCATATACATCACTAAGGAACACTGGCAAACCATGAGAGAGAAAAAGGCAAGGAAGGACCAAAGAAAACCATCAGAAACAACAAAACAAATAATAAAAATGCCAATAAATACGTATCTATATCAATTATTTAAATGTAAATGGCCTAAATGCTGCAGTCAAAACATAGGTTGACAGAATGAATGAAAAAATACAAGTCTATGCTGCCAACAAGAGACTAATTTTAGACCTAAAGACACCTGCAGACTGAAAGTAAGGGGACAAAAAAGCATCTGTCACACCAAGGCATATCAAAAGAAACCCTGTGTAGCAATACTTTTTTCTGAAAAAAGATACTTTAAAACAAAGACTGAAGCAAAAATCAAAGAAGGGCACTATATAGTAATAAAGGAGACAATCAGACAAGAAGATATAATAATTGTAGATATTTATGCACCCAACGTAGGAGTACCCCAAAACATAAAACAGTTAATAATAAAGAAACTAAATGATAATAGTACAATAATAGGGGACTTTAACGCCCTCCTGACATCAATGGACAGATCACCAACACAGAAAATAAACAAGGAAACAGTGGCTTTGAATGATACACTGGACCAGACAGATTTAAAAGATATATTCAGAATATTCCATCCTAAAACAGCAGAATACTTTCTTTTCAAGTGCACATGGACAGTCTCCGGAATAGATGACATATTAGGTCACAGAAAAAACCTCAACAAATTCAAGAAGATGCATATCTTCTGACCACAATGTTATGACATTAGAAGTCAAATACAAGAAAAAATCTGGAAAGACCACAAATAAATGGAGGTTAGATAACATGCTACTAAAAAATGAATGGGTCAACCAGGAAATTCAAAAAAAACTAATACAGTACACAGAGGGGTGCCTGGGTGGCTGAGTTGGTTAAGCAACCAACTTTTGATTTTGGTTCAGGTCATGATCTCAGGGTTGTGAGATCAAGCCCTATGTTGGGCTCTGTTCTGGGCATAGAGCTTGCTTAATATTCTCTTTCCCTCTCCCTCTGCCCCTGCCCTCCCAACTCATGCTCTCGTGCTCTCTCTTTCAAAAAAAAAAGTACATAGATACAAATGCAAATAAAAACAAAATGGTTCAAAAGCCTTTGGGATGCAGTGAAAGTGGTTCTAAGAGGTAAGTTTGTAGCAATTCAGGTCTACTTCAAGAAGCAAGAAAAATCGCAAAAAACCTAATCTTACACCTAAAGGAGCTAGAAAAACAAAAACAAATGAAGCCTAAAGCCAGTAGAAGGAAGAAAATAATAAAAATTAAAGCAGAAATAAAATTGGAAACTAAAAAAAAAAAAGAACAGATAAGGAGTTGGTTCATTAAAAAAAATTTCAAAAATTGGTAAACCTCTAGACAGACCTATCAAGAAAAAAGAGAAGAGAACCACATAAACATGCAAACAAAAGAGGAAAGAGAAATAACAACCAACACTGAAGAAATACAATTATAAGAGAACATTATGAAAAACTATATGCCAATAAATTGGACAACATATAGGAAATGGATAAATTCCTAGAAACATATACCCTACCAAAGCTGAAGTGGGAAGAAAAAGAAAATTTGAACAGATTGATAACCAGCAAAGAAATCGAATCAGTAATCAAAAAACACCCAGCAAACAAAACTCCAGGACCAGATGTCAAATTAATAAGTAAAATCTTAAAAAAAGAAAACCCAGAAATAAACCCACAATTATATGGTCAATTAATCTTTGACAAAGTAGGAAAGAATATCCAACAGGAAAAAGACAGTCTCATCAACGAAGAGTGTTGGGAAAACCAGACAACGACATGCAAAAGAATGAAACTGGACCACTTTCTTACACCATACACAAAAAATAGATTCAAAATGGATTAAAGATCTAAATGTGAGAACTGAAACCATGAAAATCCTAGAAGAGAACAGGCAGTAATTTCTTTGACATTGGCTGTAGGAACTCCTTTGTAGATATGTCTCCTGAGGCTAGGGAAACAAAAGCAAAAATAAACTATTGGGACTACGTCAAAATAAAAATCTTCTGCACAGTAAGAAAACAATCAGCAAAACTAAAAGGCAACCTATGGAATGGAAGAAGATATTTGCAAATAACATATCTGGTGAAGAGACAGTATCAAAAATATATAAGGAACTTACGCAATTCAACACCAAAAAGAAAAAAAACCCCTAATGATCCAAATTAAAAATGGGCATAAAACGTGAACAAACATTTCTTCAATGAAGACATACAGATGGCCAACAGAGAAATGAAAAACTGTTTATCATTACTTACCATCAGGGTGATGCAAATCAAAACTACAATGAGGTATCACCTCACACCCATCAGAATGGCTAAAATCAACACACAACAAACAAGAGGTGTTGGTGAAGATGTGTAGAAATAGGAATACTCATGCACTGTTGGTGGGAATGCAAACTGGTATAGCCACTCTGGAAAACACTATGGAGGTTCCTCAACAACTTAAAAGTAGAACTATCTATAATCCAGCAATCGCACTATTTTGTATTTATCTAAAGACTAAAAAACCACTAATTAAAAGGGATACATGCATTGCTATGTTTATTACAACATTATTTATAATAACAAATTATGAAAGCAGCCCAAGTATCCACTGATTGATGAATGGATAAAGGAGAAGTGATGCATGTGTGTGTGTGTGTGTGTGTGTGTGTGTGTGTATAATGCAATATATATGTATATACATGTATATATAAAGTACATATAAAATACTTATACATGTAATACATTATGGAATATTATTCAGCCATAAAAAAGAATGATATCCTGCCATTTGCAATGACATTGATGGAATTACAGAGTATAATGCTAAGTGACATAAGTCAAAGACAAATACCATATGATTGCACTCATATGTGGAATTTAAGACAGAAAACAAAGGAAAAAAAGACAAATCAAGAAACAGACATTTAAGTATAGAGAAGAAATTGATAGTTACCAGGGGATGATGGTGTGGGGGATGGGTTAAATAGGTGATGGGGATTAAGAAGTGCACTGTAGGGCATTGTAATGATGAGCACTGAGTGTCGTATGGAATTGTGGAATCACTATACTGTATACCTGAAACTAATATAACATTGTATGTTACCTAATTGGAATTAAAATAAAAATTTTAAAAGCCAAAAACAAAACCCACTGTGTCTGTCAAATAAATACATAAAAGCTTTTAAAAAAAAGAAATAATGGAGAACTTTAATCATTGATACAGTATCTTTAACATTTTGTAAGAAAAATTATGAAACTATAATTACATATCCAGTAAAAAATGCCCTTCAAAAATAAAGGTGAGGGGTGGCTCAGGCAGTTGGGCATCTGACTCTGGATTACAAATCAGGTCATGATCTCAGGATCATGAGATCAAGCCCCATGTCAGGCTCTGTACTCAATGGGAGTATGTTTGTGTGTTTGTTTCTTTCTTTCTTTCTCTCTCTCCCTCCCTCTCCCTCTGCCCCCCTGCCTCTAAAAATAAATAATATCTTTAAGAAAATAATGGTGAAATGACAAAAGTAAAAATATGAAAGACATATTTTCAGACAAACAAAAACTAAAAAACAATTATTGGCAGCAGATAGACACTAAAGGGAATTTTAAAGGGTGCTATTTTGAATAAAAGGAAATTATCCCAAACTGAAACCTGGAAAGCAAAGAAAAAATAATGAATAAAGGGTAAAAATAGAATACAAATAGTATGATGGTATATTTAGAGCCAAATATATACTTAGTTACATTAATTTAAAATTGATTAAATGTGCCAGTTCCATAGACTAAATTAAAAAAGAAAAAATGTCTCTTTATGAAAAATATATTTTAAACATATGGAAAGCTTTAAATTTTAAAAGATGGAAGACATATCATGCAAAAGGTATCCACACAAAGTAGCACTACTAATATCAAACAATATAGACGTTAAGGTAAAAAGCATTACTATAAAGAGGTACATTTCATAATAAAAGGTTCCTTCCATTCAAAAGGAAGATAAAACAGGAGGAAATCGGAGGGGTGAAGAACCATGAGAGACTGTGAACTCAGAACAAGGGACTGAGGGTTTCGGAGGGGAGGGGGTGGGGGGATGGGCGAGCCTGGTGGTGGGTATTGAGGAGGGCACGTATTGCATGGAGCACTGGGTGTGGTACATAAACAATGAATCTTGTAACACTGAAAAAATAAAATAAAAGTATTTGGGGAA
>CM052901.1:56940350-57032966 GCA_028534135.1 Potos flavus
AGGGGTGAAGAACCATGAGAGACTGTGAACTCAGAACAAGGGACTGAGGGTTTCGGAGGGGAGGGGGTGGGGGGATGGGCGAGCCTGGTGGTGGGTATTGAGGAGGGCACGTATTGCATGGAGCACTGGGTGTGGTACATAAACAATGAATCTTGTAACACTGAAAAAATAAAATAAAAGTATTTGGGGAAAAAAAAAATAAATTTGCATTCACCAAATAACATAATCTCCAAATGAGACTCAAAAACTATCAGAACTAAAAGAATACATGAATAAACCAAAGAGCCCATCCAAAAAAAAAAAAAAAAAAAAAGAAATTACAGACCAATATCCCCGATGAACATGGATAACAAAATACTCACCAAGATTCTAGCCTATAGGATCCAACAATACATTAAAAGATTAATTCGCCATGACAAAGTGGGATTTATTCATGGGATGCAAGGGTGCTTCAACATTCGCAAGTCAGTCAATGTGATCACATTAATAAAAGGAAAGAACCATATGGTCCTCTCAATTGATGCAGAAAAGCATTTGACAAAATACAGCATCCTTTCTTGATTAAAACTCTTCAAAGTATAGGGATTGAGGGAACATACCTCAATATCATAAAAGCCATCTAAGAAAAGCCCACAGTGAATATCATTCTCAATGGTGAACAACTGAGAGTTTTTCCCTTAAAGTCAAGAACACAACAGGGATGCCCACTCTTGCCACTATTTTTCAACATAGTACTAGAAGTCCCAGCCTTAGCAATCAAACAAAAAGAAATAAAAGGTATTCAAACTGGCAAAGAAGTCAAACTCTCACTCTTCACAGATGACATGAAACTTTAAGTGGAAAACCCAAAAGGTGCCACCCCAAAATTGCTAGAACTCATACAGCAATTCAGCAATGTGGCAAGATACAAAATCAATGCACACAAATCAGTTGTATTTCTATACACTAACAATGCGACCAAAGAAAGAAATTAAGGAATGGATCCCATTTACAACTGCACCAAAAACCCAAAGATACCTAGGAATAAGCCAAAGAGGTAAAAGAGGTAAAAGATCTTTTACCAAAAAGGTAAAAGATCTGTACCCTAAAAAGTACAGAACACTTATGAAAGAAATTGAGGAAGACACAAAGAAATGGAAAAACATTTCATGCTCATGGATTGGAAGAACAAACATTGTTAAAATGTCTATGCTGCCCAGAGCAATCTACACATTCAATGCAATTCCTATCAAAATACCACCGACATTTTTCACAGAGCTGGAACAAACAATCCAAAAATTTTTATGGAACCAGAAAAGACCCCAAATCACCAGGGGAATGTTCAAAAAGAAAACCAAATCTGGGGTGTCATGGTACCTGACTTCAAGCTGTATGTTACTGGCACAAAAAGAGACACATAGATCAATGGAACAGAATAGAGACCCCAGAAACGGACCCACAACTCTATGGTCAACTAATCTTCGACAAAGCAGGAAAAAATATTCAATGGAAAAAAGATGGTCTCGTCAATAAATGGTACTGGGAAAATTCGACAGCCACATGTAGAAGAATGAAACTGGACCTTTCTCTTACACCATACACAAAGATAAACTCAAAATTCATAAAAGACATAAATGTGAGACAGTAGTCCATCAAAATCCTAGAGAACAAAGGCAGTAACCTCTTCGACTTTGGCCGCAGCAACTTCTTGCAAGACACAACTCTAAAGGTAAGGGAAACAAAAGCAAAAATGAACTATTGGGGCTTCATCAGGATAAAAAGCTTTTGCACAGCAAAGGAAACGGTCAACAAAACTAAAAGGCAACCTACAGAATGGGAGAAGATATTTGCAAATGACATTACAGATAAAAGGCTGGTATTCAAGATCTATAAAGAACTTCTCAAACTCAACACCCAAAAAACAAATAATCCAGTCAAGAAATGGGCAGAAGACATGAACAGACACTTCTCCGAAGAAGACATACAAATGGCTAACACATGAAAAAATGCCCCACCTCACTTGGCATCAGGCAAATACAAATGAAAACCACAATGAGATACCACCTTACACCAGTTAGAATGGCCAAAATTAACAAGACAGAGAACAATAAAAGCTGTGAGGATGTGGAGAAAGTGGAACCCTTTTACACTGTTGGTGGGAATGCAAGCTGGTATAGCCACTCTAGAAAACAGTATGGAGGTTCCTCAAGAAGTTAAAAATAGAGCTACCCTAAGACCTAGCAATTGCACCACTGGATGTTTACCCCAAAGATACAGATGTAGTGATCTGAAGGGGCACCTGCACCCCAATGTTCACAGCAGCAATGTCCACAATAGCCAAACTGTGGAAGGAGTCGAGATGTCCTTCAACAGATGAATGGATAAAGAAGATGTGGTTCATATATACAATGGAATATTACTCAGCCATCAGAAAGGATGAATACGTACCATTTACATCAGTGTGGATGGAACTGAAGGATATTATGCTAAGTGCAATCAGTCAATCAGAGAAAGATAATTATCATAGGGTTTCATTCATATGTGGAATGTAAGAAATAGTACAGAGGATCATGGGGAAGGGAGGGAAAACTGAATGGGATGAAATCAGAGAGGGAGACAAACCATGAGAGACTCTTGACTCTGGGAAACAAACTGAGGGTTATGGAAGGGGAGGTGGGTGGGGGAATGGAGTAACTGGGTGATAGGCATTAAGGAGGGCACGTGTTGTGATGAACACTGGGTTATAGGCAACTGATGAATCACTGAACACAACGTCTAAAACTAATGATGTACTATGTGTTGGCTAATTGAATTTAAATTTAAAAAATACAAATAAATAAAAATTAAAAAATAAAAGAAGACATGGATAAATACCTAATTATCATGAGAGATTCTTCACACAAATATCTCAGCAACTGATGGAATGAGTAAACAAAATCAGAGAGGGCAAAAATTATTTGAAGAACACAATTTCACCTGTATGATAAATAAATAGCACTACACTACTGGACATATATTCTTCCAAGCACACCCAGAGCATTTATAAAAACTGACTGCATGCTGGCCAGAAAGTCACCATTAATAACAAATACTTTAAATCATACAAAGATGTTCTCTAACCACAATGGAATTAAGCTGAAAATCAGTAACAAAAAGATAACTAGAAAATTATGTTTGGAAATCAATACGTACACTTAAAATGACTATAGAAGAAACTACGATGGAAAACCAAAAATATTTTGTATTGAGTGATAAAACTATAGCATATCAAAACTTATGTGACATTGAGGAACTGCACCTGGAGGGAAATTTGTACTCTAAAATGCACATATTAAAAAAGAAGAATGTCTGGGGCGCGTGGGTGGGTCAGTCCATTAAGGGTCTGCCTTTGGCTCTGGTCATGATCTACAGTCCTTGGCTCCAGCCCTGCATAGGGCTCCCTACTCAGCGAAGAGTCTGTCTCTCCCTCTCTCTCTGCCCCTACCCCCTATTTGTGTAGTCACTTTCTCTCTTTCACTCAAATAAATAAATAAAATCTTTTAAAATTGTTTTAAAATTTAAGAAAAAATGATTTAAGCATCTTCTCAATATACTACATATTTTTAAATAAGCAAATTAAAGGCAACAAAAGTAGAAATAAGAAAATTTTAAACATAGCAGAAATTAATGAAATGGAAAATCCATAGTGTAGGTCAACTAGTAAAATTGATAAATCTCTGGTAAGACTAACCAAGAAGAAGAGTACTCACCAATAATATTCAAATGAAAAGGGGACAAATCTATAGATCATATAGATTAGAAGCCAATGATTAAAACACACTACAGTACGCAATTTGGTAATACATGAAACAAGTAGTGTGAATCTCAAGGGCATTATACTAAGTGGAAAAAAAGGCAATTTCAAAATGTTACACACTGTATAATTCCATGTATATATTCTCTAAATGACAAAGTTGTAGAGATGGAGAAAAGATTTATTGCTAGTGTAAGAAATGATGGGGAGTGAGAAGATAGGTAACTATAAGGGGTAGCACAAGGGATATTTTTGTGGTGATTAAATCGTTCTGTATGTTGATGGCAATGGTGGTTACAAAAAATCTGCATGACATAAAATGATAGAATCATACACATACTTGATCACTATATAAATTACCTGGGTTTATATTGTACTAAAGTCACATAAGATGTGACCAATGGAGGAAACTGGCTGAAGAGTCCACATGACTTCTCTGTATCAACATTGTAAGATCATCTAAATCTGTAATTATTTTAAAACAAAGTTTTTCTTTCCAAAGAAGACATACAGATGGCAGACACATGAAAAGGTGCTCAACCTCACTGATCATCAGGAAAATACAAATCAAAACTACAATGAGATACCACCTCACACCTGTCAGAATGGCTAAAATTAACAACACAGGAAACAAGAGGTGTTGGCAAAGATGAGGAGAAAATGGAACACTCTTACATTGTTGGTGGGAATGGAAACTGGTACAACCACTTTGGACAACAGTATGGAGGTTCTTCAAAAAGTTAAAACTAGAACTACCCTTTGATCCAGCAACTGCATTACTAGATATTTACCCAAAGAGTACAAAAATACTAATCCAGAGGGATACATGCACTCTGACATTTATAGCAGCATTATCAACAATAGCCAAATTAAAGAAAGTGCCCAAATGTCCACTGACTGATGAATGGATAAAGCAACAGTATATAGATACACAATGGAATATTACTCAGCCATAATAAAAAAAAGAATGAAATTTTGCCATTTGCAATGACATCCACAGAGCTAGATAGTATTATGCTAAGCAAAATAAGTCAGAGAAAGACAAATACCATATGGTTTCATTCATCTGTGAAATTAAAAAACAAAATAAATGAACATGGGGGGGGTAGAAAAAGGAAAACCAAGAAACAGACCCTTAACTATAAAGAACTAATGGTTACCAGAGGGGAGGTGGGTGGGGGATGGGTTAAATAGGTGAGTGGATTAAGGTGTGCACTTGTGATTAACACCAAGTGTTGTAAGAAAGTGATACTGAAACTAATATTATACTGTTAACTAACTGGAATTTTTTTTTAAGATTTTATTTATTTGTCAGAGAAAGAGCAGAAGCAGAGAGAGCTGCAGGCAGAACAGGCAGAGCAGGCAAAGGGAAAAGCAGGTTCCCTGCCGAGCAAGGAGACTGATGTGGGGCTCGATCTCAGGACCCTGGGATCATGACCTGAGCCAAAGGCAGATGCTTAACTGACTGAGCCACTCAGGCGTCCCAACTAACTAATTTAATTAAAAGCCTTTAAAAAGTTTTAAAAACATTATTGTAAAACAAACTGTTAAAAACCGGCAATAATCACAATGAGAAAAGACTTCATACACATTAGGATGGTTACTTAAAAAAAAAAAACAGCAGAAAACAACAAGTGTTGGTGAGAATGTAGAGAAATTGGAACCCTTGTGCATTGTTGGTAATTATGTAAAATGGTGCAGTCACTGTGGAAAACAGTTTGGCAGTTCTCAAAACAATTAAATAGAACTACCATATGATCCAGCAATTCCACACAAAATAATTAAAAGCAGAGACTACAATAGATACTTGTAGACCAATATTCAAAGCAACATTATTCATACTAGCCAAAAAGCAAAAACAACCCAAGTGTCCATCACAAATGAATTGATAAACAAAATAAGGTATATACACACAGAAATATTATTCAGCTGTGAAGAGTAAAATTCTGATACATATGACAACATCAATAAAACGAAAAAACCTTCTGCTAAGTGAAATAAGAGACATAAAATAACAAATATTGTATGATTTCGCTTATACCAGGTACATAGAATAGGCAAATTCAAAGAGAGAAAAAAAAAAATAGAGGTTCCCAGGGACTCAGGGAAGGGGAATAGGGAGTTATCATTTAGCGGGCACAGAATCTGTTTGGGACAATAAAAGAGTTCTGAAAATAGTGGTGATGGGTACACAATGCTGTGAATGTACTTCATACCACTAAACTGTACAGTTAAAATGGTTATGGTAAAGTATGTTATGTATATTGTACCACAATTAAGCACATAGTGAGAATATCATGAAATTCTTCATGTGAATAAGCTTAAAATTTTTACTGAAGTAAATAAATTCTTAGAACATAAAACTTACTTAAACTGACATAAGTAAAAACAAAATCTGAAAATCTTTTTTTATTTTTTATTATGTTGTTAGTCACCATCCAGTATGTCATTAATTTTTGATGTAGTGTTCCAGGATTCATTGTTTACATATAACACCCAATGCTCCATGCAATACGTGCCCTCCTTAATACCCATCACTGAGTCAACCCATCCCCTGCCCCCTCTAAAACCCTCAGTTTGTTTCTTGGAGTCCACAGTCCTTCATGGTTCGTCTCCCCCTCTGATTCCTCCCCTTCATTTTTCCCTTCCTTCTCCTAATGTCCTCCATACTATTCCTTATGTTCCACAAGTAAGTGAAACCATGCGATAATTAATATTCTCTGCTTGACTTATTTCACTCAGAATAATCTCCAGTTCATCCATGTTGATGCAAAAGTTGGGCATTCATCCTTTCCGATGGCTGAGTAATATTCTATTGAATATATGAACCACATTTTCTTTATCCATTCGTGTGTTGAAGGGCATCTTGGTTCTTTCCACAGTTTGGCTATTGTGGACATCGCTGCTATGAACATTGGGGTGCATATGGTCCTTCCTTTCACTACATCTGTATCTTTGGGGCAAATATCCAGTAATGCAATTGCTGCGTCCTAAGGCAGCTCCACTTTTAATTTTTTGAGGAACCTCCACACTGTTTTCCGAAGTGGCTGCACCAGCTTGCATTCCCCCCAACAGTATAAGAGGGTTCCCCTTTCTGCACGCCCTCTCCAACATTTGTTGTTTCTTGTCAATTTTTGCCATTCTAACTGATGTAAGGTGGTATTTCAATGTGGTTTTGATTTGGATTTCCCTGATGGCTAATGATGATGAACACTTTTTTCATGTGTCTGTTAGCCATTCGTATGTTCCAATATTCATTGGAGAAGTGTCTGTTCACGTCTTCTGCCCATTTTTTTGACTTGTTTTTTGGGTGTTCAGTTTGAGAAGTTCTTCATAGGTCTTGGATATCAGCCCTTTGTCTGTAGTGTCATTTACAAATATCTTCTCCCATTCCATGGGTTGCCTCCCTGTTTTGTTGACTTTTTGTTGTTGTTGTTGTTTCTTTTGCTGTGCAGAAGCTTTTTATCTTGATGAAGTCCCAAAAGTTCATTTTCACTTTTGTTTCCTTTACCTTTAGAGACGTGTTTTGAAATAAGTTGCTGTAGCCAATGTCGAAGAGGTTACTGCCTATGTTCTCCTCTAGGATGTTGATGGATTTCCATCTCAAATTGAGATCTTTCATCCATTTTGAGTTTATTTTTGTGTATGGTGTAAGAGAATGGTTGAGTTTCATTCTTCTGTATGTAGCTGTCCAATTTTCCCAGCACCATTTATTGAAGAGAGTATCTTTTTTCCATTGGATATTTTTTCCTGCTTTGTTGAAGATTTGACCACAGAGTTGAGGGTCCATACCTGGGCTCTCTAATCTGTTCCATTTGTGTATGTTTCTGTTTTTGTGCCAGTACCATGCTGTCTTGATCACACCTTTGTAATATAGCTTGAAATCAGGCAACTTGATGCCCCCAGCTTTGTTTTTCTTTTTCAACATTTCCTTGGCAATTCGGGGTCTTTTCTGGTTCCATACAAATTTTAGAATTGTTTGTTCCAGCATTTTGAAAAATGCCAATGGTATTTTGATCAAGAAGCATTGAAAGTATAGATTGCTCTGGGCAGCACAGACATTTTAACAATGTTTATTTTTCTAATCCATGAGCATGGGATGTTTACCCTCTTTTTGTGTCTTCTTCAATTTCTTTTATAAGTGTTCTGTAGTTTCTTGAATATAGATCCTTTACCTCTTTGGTTAGGTTTATTCCCAGGTATCTTATGATTTTTGGTGCTATTGTAAATGGAATTCGATTCTCTAATTTCCCTTTCTAGAGTTTCATTGTTAGTGTATAAGAAAGCAACTGATATCTGTGCATTGATTTTGTATCCTGCCACATTACTGGATAGCTGTATGAGTTCTAGTAATTTGTGGGTGGAGTCTTTTGGGTTTTCCACATAAAGTATCATGTCATCTGTGAAGAGAGAGCATTTGACTTCTTTGCCAATTTGAATACCTTTTATTTCTTTTTGTCTTCTGATTGCTGTTGCTAGGACTTCTAGTACTATGTTGAACAATAGTGGTGAGAGTGGGCATTCTTGTCATGTTCCTGAACTTAAGAGAAAGGCTCTCAGCTTTTCCGCACTGAGAATGATATTCATTGTGGGTTTTTCATAGATGGATTTTATGAAGTTGAGGAATGTTCCCTCTATCCCTATACTCTGAAGAATTTTAATCAGGGAAGGATGCTGTATTTTGTCAAATGCTTTTTCTGCATCAATTGAGAGGACCATGTGGTTCTTCTCTCTTATCTTATTTAATTTGTTCTATCACATTGATTGATTTGTGAATGCTGAACCACCCTTGCATCCCAGGGTAAATCCCACCTGGTCATGGTGGATAATCCTTTTAATGTACTGTTGGATCCTATTAGCTAGGATTGTGTTGAGAACCTTGGCATCCATATTCATCACGGATATTGGTCTGAAATTCTCCTTTTTGATGGAGTCTTTGCCTGGTTTGGGGATCAAGGTAATGCTGGCCTCAGAAAGAGTCTGGAAGTTTTCCTTCTGTTTCTGAATTTTAAACAGCTTCAGGAGAACAGGTATTATTTCTTCCTTGAATGGTTGATAAAATTCCCCAGGGACTCCATCAGGTCCTGGACTCGCATCTTTTGGGAGATTTTTTTTTTTTTTAAGATTTTATTTATTTGACAGAGAGAGACATAGCGAGAGAGGGAACACATGCAGGGGGAGTGGGAGAGGGAGAAGCAGGCTTCCCGCAGAACAGGGAGCCCGATGCGGGGCTCGATCCCAGGATCCTGGGATCATGACCGGAGCCGAAGGCAGACGCTTAACGACTGAGCCACCCAGGTGCTCCCTTTTTTTTTTTTTTTTAAAGATTTTATTTATTTTGGGAGATTTTTGATCAGTGCTTCAATCTTGTTACTGGTTATTGGTCTATTCAGGTTGTCAATTTCTTCCTGTTTCAGTCTTGGAAGTTTATAGGTTTCCAGGAATGCATCCATTTCTTCTAGGTTGCTTAACTTATTGGCATATAGCTGTTGATAATAATTTCTGATGATTGTTTCTATTTCATGATCACCCCCCTTTCATTCGTAATTTTATTTGGGTCCTTTCTCTTTTGGAGTAGTCTGGGCAGTGCTTTATTGATCTTATTGTTTCACAGGACCAGCTTCTAATTTCATCGATGTGTTCTACTGTGTCTCTGGTTTCTAATTCATTAATCTCTGCTCTAATCTTAATCATTTCCCCTTTCATGTGTGAGTTAGGCTTAATTTGTTGTTGATTCCAGTTCTTTAAGGTGTAAAGAGTGTTTGTGTATTGGGATTTTTCTATTTTTTTTGAATGAGGCTTGGATGGCTAAGCATTTTCCCCTAGGACCACCCTTGCCATATCCCCTAAGTTTTGGACCGATGTGTTTTCATTCTCATTGGTTTCCATTAATTGTTTAAGTTCTTCTTTGATTTCCTGGTTGGCCCATTCTTGAGTAGGATGGTCTTTAGCTTCCAAATGTTTGAATTTCTTCCAAACTTTTTCTTGTGATTGAGTTCGTTTCAAAGCACTGTGGTCTGAGAATATGCAGGGAATAATCTCAGTCTTTTGGTATTGGTTGAGACCTTATTTGTGACCTCGTATGTGGTCTATTCTGGAGAAAGTTCCATGTGCACTCGAGAAGAATGAATATTCTGTTGTTTTAGGGTGGAATGTTCTATATATGACGTCCATCTGGTCCAGTGTGTCATTCAAAGCTCGTTTCTTTGTTGATTTTCTGCTTAGATGATCTATTGCTGAGAGTGGAGTGTTAAGAGCCCCTACAATTAACATATTATCAATATGTCACTTTATTTTGATTAACAGTTGACTTATGTAGTTTGTTGCTCCCATGTTGGGGGCATAGATAATTATAATTGTTAGATCTTCTTGTTGGATAGACCCTTTAAGAATGATAAAGTGTCCTTCTGTATCTCTGACTACATTCTTTAGCTTAAAATCTAATTTGTCTGATATGAGAATTATTACCCAAGCTTTCTTTTGAGGTCTATTGGCATGAAAGATGGTTCTCCATCCCTTCACTTTCTGTCTAGCTGTATCTTTAGGTTCAAAATGAGTCTCTTGTAGACAGCATATGGATGGGTCCTGTCTTTTTATCCAATCTGCAACCCTGTTCCATTTCATGGGAGCATTCAGGCTGTTCACATTGAGAGTGATTACTGAAAGATGTTTTTATCCCCTGGTTGCTGCCTGTGAGGTCCTTGTTTCTATAGACTGTAATTTTCTGTTATATATCACTCTTGGGGTCTGTCTTCTTTTATAGAACCCCCCTTAATATTTCTTGCAGGGCCGGCTTAGTGGTCACATATTCTTTCAGTTTTTGCCAGTCTTGGAAGCTCTTTATCTCACCATCCATTCTAAATGACAGCCTTGCCAGATAAAGTATTCTTGCCTGCATGTTCTTCTCATTTAGTAACCTGAATATGTCTTCCCAGCCCTTTCTGGCTTGCCAGGTTTCTGTGGACAGGTCTGACATTATTCTGATGTTCCTCCCTCTGTACATAAGGAATCTCTTCTCCCAGCTGCCCTTAAGATGTTTTCCCCGGTTTTAAGATTCACGAGTTTCACTATCACATGCCAGGGGGTCATTCTGCCCTCCTTGATCTTAGGGGGTGTTCTCTCTGCCTCTAGGACATGAACACTTGTTTCATTCCCCAGATTAGGGAAATTCTCAGCTAGGATTTGCTCAACTACATCTTCTTTTCCTCTATCTCCAGCCCCTCATGGATCCCAATAATTCTGATTGGAACATTTCATGGCATCATTTATTTCTCTAATTCTGTTTTCATGGATTCTAAGCTGTTTGTTCCAGGCCTCCTCCTGACCCCTCTTTTCTATCAGTTTGTCTTCTAGATCACTAATTCATTATTCTGCCTCATTTACCCTACCCTAGATATAGAATATCTAGATTAGATTGGATCTCATTGATAGCATTTAAGTTCTGCCAGATCATCTCTCACTTCTGCCCTTAGAGAATCTATGTTGCCATTAATGGTTTTCTCCATCCTAGCTACTGTCTGCATAACTGTTACCCTGGAGTCTATTTCTGACATCTTGCTTCTATCCATATCCATTAGTTCTATGGCAGAGGTCACCGTCTCTGAATTGTTCCGGTGTTGGGGTTCCTCCTCTTAGTCATTCTGGAGAGAGGTGGTTGAAGGAATGTACAGAGTCCAAACTATTGACCACAACCCAAGCAAGATGTACCTGTTTTATAGGGACCTTAGGGTTGTCGGCCTCTTGTTCTTTCAGCCTGTCTTCTGGTGTGAGGGGCCTGCCACACTGTTACTCAGGCAACCCTGTTTGGGCAGATTTGCCTTGCCCCCTGTGGGAAGGGGATGGGCTCAGTGAAAACTGGTTTTGGGGTGCTTCTGTTCTCTAGTGGCTTTCCCTGGTGGCTTTCTTCATCTCTTCTGAGAGTCAGAGCAGAGGTGACCGTATCCAATCCTCTGTCTCAGAACAGAGATCACAGCCTGTTCTCTGGAAAGCCATCCAGGCCACACTGACTCCATTTTTATGCTGCTAAAAACCACAGCATCCTGGGTTGTGCACCCCACAGCAGCACTCCCAGGCCTCGCTTCCCGGTCCAGGCATGTCTCTGCCCTCTGTACTTCTAAAATCACCAGCCACCCCCAGTTCACTTGTGCACCCCCACAGCTCCAGGTTTCAGTCTGGGGGGCTGCCCTAAAGTCCTTTCCCTGGGGCTAGTGGTCTGTGAGTCTGTGCCCAGTCCCCAGTGAGGGACGCTTTTGCGCTCCTGTGTTATTTCACCTTCCCGGCGCCAGCGCTTATGGCAGCTCCCTCCCCCTTCTGCTTATCTTCTGATATCTGTCCACAGAATCGCTACTCTCTGCTTCATACCTCAAAACTGGCTGTCGGAGATGTTCTGTTAGTATAGATCCTGATATATCTTCTTACATCTCAGGCTGATTTTGTGGGTGTTCAGAGTGGTCTGGCAGATATCCAGCTCAGTTCAGGGAACCAGTTGAAATAGGGTCCCCTACTCCTCCACCATCTTGGCCCCCTCCCAAAATCTGAAAATCTTATACCTATTAAGTTATCAAATCTAGAGTTTGAAATCCCCCCTTCTTTCCCTCCCCAAATTCTAGGCCCAGGTGTTTCACCAATTCTACCAAACATTCAAGGAAGAAATATTACCAATATTACATAGACTCTTACAGGCAAAAAATTTTTAGAAAACATTTTCAACAATTTTTAAGAACATTATAACTTTATCCAAACCTGATACAAAAGGGAAATTACATGCTAATTTGCTGATGTATACAGATCCAAGGACCCTCAATGATACGTTAACAGACCAAATCAAGCAATATATAAAATGAACAACACATGGAGACAAAGTATGGGTTATTCCACAAGTGCAAGGTAAGTATACTACATTAAGTGAATAAAGGGGGGAAATCCTATGAGTATCTCAATAAAGGCAGGAAACCCACTGATAGAGTGATATATCCATTTATGATTAAAAATGACTCTTGGGGCATCTGGGTGGCTCAGTCATTATGTGTCTGCCTTAGGCTCAGGTCACGATCCCAGGGTCCTGGGATCAAGCCCCACATCAGGCTCCCTTCTCACCAGGAAGCCAGCTTTCCCTCTCCCACTCCCCCTGCTCATGCTCCTGCTCTCTCTCTCTCTGTCAAATAAATAAATAAAATCTCAAAAAAAGAATAAAAAAATAATAACTTAGTAAACTAGGACTAAAAAAGAGCTTTTTAATTTATAAAGGCTATCTTAAAAAAAAAAAAAAAAACTACAACAAAGATCATACCTAATGGTAAAATGTTAAAAGCTTTTCCCTCTGAGATTGGGAATAGGATAAGGATGCCTACTATCACTAATTCTATTGGACAGTGTTCTGAAGGCTCAAACTAGTACAATAAGGTAAGAAAAAAATTTTAAGTACAAATATTGGAAAAGAAAAAAATGAAACTTGTCATTTGTCACAAATAATGTAATAACGTGTGCAGAAAACCAAAAGAACCTACAGATAACTTATTAGGATTAATGAGCTCAGCAAGATGCTGGATACCAAGCCAATATATAAAAATAAAATATGTTTCTAAGCATCAGCCAGAAGCAATTTAAAAGTGAGATTTTAAAATATAGTCCCACATCGGTTTTCCTATGAAGCAGACTGGAAGACATAGATTACCATGCAGGACTTTTATTTCCTAATTTTGGGAGGTTCAACATGTGCAAGAGAAAGGAAAAAAGCAATACCCAAAGGCTACAGGCAAAATCATAGGGAGCTCTGGAGCTGGTATGGTCCTTCAAAGTTTTCTGGATTTAGGGGGAAGGGGAAGCCTTCATACCTCCTAATTGACCAGTCATTGGATGTAGGATGCCCTGAAAGGTGGCATCTCAATGGATGAGACGGTTTTCTTCCACCAAGACAAATTCAAAAGGGGTCTGTCAACTGAGAGTTCTTTTAGCAGCATTCTCAGCAATTGATGGAATACGTCTCTCATTCCTGAAGGGGGACTTTGGTGATAGATATGGCATTAACTGTAGATATCATTTAAAATGGCTTCAAGGGGTGCCTGGGTGGCTCAGTCATTAAGCATCTGCCTTTGGCTCAGGTCACAATCCCAGAATCCAGGGATCAAGCCCCATATCAGGCTCCCTGCTCAGCGGGAAACCCACTTCTCCCTCTCCCACTCCCCCTGCTTATGTTCCCTCTCTCTGTCAAATAAATAAATAAAGTCTTTAAATAGCTTCAAAAAATACCAAATACCTTAGAATAAATCTAATGAAAGCTGTATAAGAGTTCCACACAGAAAACTATAAAATATTGTGAAGAAAAATTAAGGACCTAAATAAATGGGAGTATATTCCATATTTATGTATTAAAAGACTCAATACTGTAAAAATATGTTCCCCCTAAACAGATATTTTAGATTCAATGTAATCAAAATTAAAATCTCAGAAGGATTTTTTTTAAGATTTTATTTATTTATTTGACACAGAGAGACACAGAGAGAGAAACACAAGCAAGTGGAGTGAGAGAGGGAGAAACAGGCTTCCTGCCAAGCAAGGAACCCAATGCGGGGCTCAATCCCAGGACCCTGGGATCATGACCTGAACCAAAGGCAGACGCTTAATGACTGAGCCACCAGGGTGCCCCTCAGGAGGTTTTTTTTTTTTTTTTCTTAATTTTACTTTATTGTAGTAAGAACACTTAACATATATGATCTACCCTCTTAATGAAATTTTAAGCATACCATTGTTGATTATAGATATAATGGTGTACAGAACATCTCTAGAACATATCTTGCTTAAATGAAACTTAATGCCTGTTGCTTAGTAACTCCATATTTACCCCCACCCAGCGCTAGGCAACCATCATTCCACTCCTTGATTCTATGATTTTTTTTTTTTTTTACCTCATATAAGTGGAATCATGCAGTATTTGTCTTTATGTGACTGGCTTATTTCACTTAACATATTCCTCAAGGTTCATCCATGTTGTCACATATTGCAGATTCTACCTCCTTTTTAAGATTGAATTGTATTCCATCATATACACACACACACACACTTTCTTTATCCACTTATGTATTGATACATACACATATGTATCCACTTATGTATTAGATTGTTTCCACATCTTGGCTTTTGTAAATAGTGCTGCAATGAACATGGTAGTACAAATGTCCCTTCAAGATCCTGATTTCAATTCTTTTGGATAAAAACCCAGAATCTGGATGTGGTATTTCTGTTTTTAATTTTTTGAGAAACTTTCATCCTGTTTTCCATTGTGGCTGCACCAGTTTACATGCTTACCAATACTACAAAGGTTCTGATTTTTCCCTATCTTCTTTTTGACAATAACCATTCTGGCAGGTGTGAGGTAGTATCCCACTGTGGTTTTGATTTGCATTTCCCAGGTAATTACTGATATTGAGCATTTTTCATATATGTGTTGACCATTTACATGTCTTTTTTGGAGAAATGTCTATTCAAGTCCTTAGCCCATTTTTTAATTCTGTAATTTGTTTTTTTGCTATTAGTTATAGGAGTTTCTTATATATTTGGAGATTAATCCCTTATCAGATATAGTTTGTAAATATTTTCTCCCATTCTGTACGTTGCCTTTTTACTGTTAACAATTTTCCTCACTCTGCAGAAGCTTTGTAGTTTGATGTAGTCCCACTTAATTTTTTGTTCTTATGCTTTTGATGTCATACCCATAAAATCATTGCCAAGATTAATTTTATGAGGCTATTTCCTATGTGATCTTCTAGGAGGCTTACAGCTTTGGGTCTTACACTTTATTTTTTAATCAATTTTCAGTTGATTTTTGTGGATAAGGTTCCAATTTCATTCTTTTTGCATGTGAACATCCAGTTTTCCCAACACTATTTATTGAAGAGACTATCCTTTCCCCACGGTGTATTCATGGCACCCTCTCCAAAGATTACTTGACTGTATATACATGGATTTATTTCTGGGATCTCTATTCTGTTCGAGTGGCCTATATGCTGGTCTTTAGGCCAACACCATACTTTTTTTTTTTAATATTGTAATTACAGTATAGTTAACAGTGTTATTAGTTTCAGGTGTACAATATAGTGATTCAATAATTTAATACATTACTCAAGACTCAAGTGTACCCTTGATCTCCTTCACCTATTTCACTCATTCCCCACCCCTCTCCCCTCTGGTAACCATCAATTTGTTCTCTACAGTCAGGAGTCTGTTTTTTGGTTTGTCTCTCTTTTTCATTGTTCATTTGTTTCATTTCTTAAATTCCAATATGAGTGAGATCATATGGTATTTGTCTTTCTCTCATTTACTTATTTCACTTAGCATTATACCCTCTAGATCCATCCATGTTGTTGCAAATGGCAAGATTTTCTTTTTAATGGTTGAGTAATATTCTCTGTGTGTGTATGTGTGTGTGTATACTGCATCTTCTTTATCTGTTCATCTATCAATGGACATTTGGGTTGCTTCCATCGTTCGGCTATTGTAAGTAATGCTGCAATAAATATAGGGGTGCACATATCTTTTTGAATTAGTGTTTCTGTATTCTTCGGGTAAATATCTAGTGGTGGAATTACTGGATCATATGGTAACTCTATGTTTTATGTTTTTATTTAAATTCCAGTTAACATACAGTGTAATAGTTTCAGGTATACAAGCTAGTGAGTGATTCAACACTGCCACACAACACCTGGTGCTCATCACAAGTGCACTCTTTAATTCCCATAACCTATTTAACCCATCTTCCCACTCAACTCCCTTCTAGTACCCTTTGGTTTGTTCTCTATGGTAAAGAGTCTGTTTCTTGGTTTGTTTCTTTCTCTCTTATTATTCTGCACATATTTTAGGTTTGTTCTCATTCTATGAAAAATGCCATTACAATTTTAATAGGGATTTCATTGAACCAGTAGATTGCTTTTTGTAGTATGGACATTTAAATAATATTTAGTCTTCCAATCCAAAACCATGGGATGCCTTTCCATTTTGTGTATTTCTCTTGAAATTTCTTTTATCAATGCCTTGTAGTTTTCAGTATAGACATCTTTTGACTCCTTAGTTTATTCCTAAATGTTGCATTCTTTCCAATGCTATTGTAAATGGGATTGTTTTAATTCCTTTTGAGATAGTTCATTTTCAGCATATAGAAATGCAACTGAGGGATGTCTGGGTGGCTCAGTTGGTAAAGTGTGTGCCTTCAGCTCAGGTCATGATCCCAGGGTCCTGGGAATAAGTCTCACATTGGGCTCCCTGCTCAGTGGGGAGCTGGATTCTCCCTTTACCTGCCACTCCCCCTGCTTGTGTGTATGCTCTTCTTCTCTGACAAATAAAATCTTAAGAAAAAAAAGAGCAACCGATTTTTGTACATTGATTCAGTATTCTGCAACATTACTGAATTTGTTTATTCATGACAACTGCAAACAAGGATAATTTTACTTCTTCCCTTCTAATTGGATGGCTTTTTTTTCTGGCCTAATTGCTCTAGTTAGGACTCCTAGTACTATCTTGAATAGAAATGGTGAGAGTGAACATCCTTGCCTTGTTCCAAATCTTAGAGGAAAAGGTTTCAGTTTTTCACCATTGAGTATGATGTTAGATGTGGGCTTTTCATACATTGTCTTAATTATTTTGAGGTATTTTTCTTCTATTTCTAGCTTGTTGAGAGTTTTTATAATAAAAGTGTAAATTTTGTCAAATGATTTTTTATACATCTATTGAGATGATGTGATTTGTATTTTTATTCTGTTAATGTACTATATCACATTAATTGGTTTTTGTATGTTGAATCACCCCCACATCCCAAGAATAAATCCCACTTGGTCATGGTGTATGATCCTTTTTTTTTAGGATTTCATTTATTTATTTGTTAGAGAGCAAGCCACAGACCACAAGCAGGGAGATCGGCAAGCAGAGGTAAAGCAGACTGCCTGCTGAGCAGAGAGCCTGATATGGGACTTGATCCCAGGACCCTGGGATCATGACCTGAGCCCAAAGCAGATGCTTAACTGACTGAGCCACCCAGGCATCCCATCGCGTATGATCCTTTTAATGTGCTGTTGAATTGTTTGCTGGTATTTTGAAGATTTTTGTATCTTATATTCATTGGGATATTGGTCTGTAGTTTTCTTTCCTTTCATTGTCTTCATCTTGCTTTGGTATTAGGATAATGTTAATCTTATAAAATAACTTTGGAAGTGATCCTCTTTAATTTTTTGGAAGAGTTTGAGAAAGCCTGGTATTATTTCTTTCAATGTTTGGTAGAATTCATAAGTTGAGCCACCTGGTCCTGGTCTTTTCCTTGTTGTGATCTTTTTGATTACTGATTCGATCTCCATACTAGGTATTGGTATGTTCAAACTTTCAAATTCTTCATGATTTAGTCTTGGTAGGTCGTATGTTTCTAGGAATTTATCATTTCTTCCAGATTACTCAGTTTTTTTGACATATAATTATTTATTGTAGTCTCTTATGATCCTTTTTTATTTCCATGCCATCAGTTGGAATGATTCTTCTTTAATTTCCAATTTTGAGGGTTTTGTTTTGTTTTGTTTTTTGCATTTAGTCTAGGCTAGGGGTTGTCACATGTTTTGTAAAAACTCTTAAGTTTGCCAATTTTTCTATCTTCTATTTTGCTTATTTCTGCTCTAATCTTCATTGCATTTTTTTCTTTCAATTTTGGCTTCATTGTTCTTTTTCTAGCTCCCTAAAGTTATGTCATTTATTTCAGATCTTTCTTTTTTTAATGTAGGCATTTATTGCTATTAACTTTCCTCTTAATACTACTTTTGCTGCATCCCTCAAGTTTTGGCAGGTTGTGTTTTTGTTTTTCTTGAGATTTTCTAATTTCTTTTGATTTCTTCTTTGACCCAATGGTTAAGAGTGTGCTGTTTAATTTCCACATATTTGTGACTATTCCAGTTTTCTTTCTGCTACTGATTTCTAGTTTCATTCTATTCTGTTCAGAATAGATACATAGCATGATCTCAACCTTCTTAAATTTGTTAAGACTTGTTTTGTGACCTAATATGTTATCTTTTCTGGAATGTGTTTGTGAAAAATATGCATTATGCTGCTGTTGCACAGAATGTTCTGCATGTCTGTTAGGTCCATTTGATCTATACGGTTGTTGAGGTCCTCTGTTTCCTTATTGTTCTTCTGTCTAGATGTTCTATCCATTGTTGAAACTAAAGCATCGATGTTTTCTATTATTGTATTGCTGTCTATTCCTCCCTTTGGTTCTGTCAATGTTTGTGTTATATGTTTAGGTTTTCTGATGCTGGTGCATATATGACTGTTATATCATCCTGTTGAATGGACCATTTTATCATTATATAATGTCTTTTTTGCCTCTGATAGCTTTCTTTGCCTTCTTCTTTGTCCTTCTTTGCCTTCTAATAGTTTTTAACTTAAAGTTTATTTTGTCTGAAGTACGGCCAATTCTCTCTTCTGTTTATCACTTGCATGGACTTTTTATTTCTATTCTTTAAGTTTTTATTTAAATTCCAGTTAGTTAACATACAGAGTAATATTAAGGTATACAATATAGTGATTCAACAATTCCATACATCACCCAGTGCTCACCACAATAAGTGCACTCCTTAATCCCCATTACCTATTTAACCCACCCTCACTTACCTCCTTTCTGGTAGCAATTGGTTTGTTCTCTATAATTAAGAATTCGTTTCTTGGTTTACTTCTTTTTTTTCCCTTTGCTCATTTGTTTTGTTTCTTAAATTCCAGGACTGAAATCACTTACAATGACAAGGATGGAGCTAGATAGTATTACACTAAGTGAAATAAGTCAGTCAGAGAAAGACAAATACCATTTGATTTTTCTATTGTTTTATTTTCAGTCTATGTGTGTCCCTGAATCTAAAATGAGTTTTTTTAAGAAAAACATGATTGGGTCTTGGTTTTACCCATTTGGCCATTATATAGCTTTTATTGGAGGAGTTTTGTCTATTTACATTTGAAATAATTATTGATAGGGAAGGATTTACCATTGCCATTTTGTTAGTTGTTTTCTGTTAGTCTTGAGATTCTTTTGTCTTTATTTCCTCTCTTGCTATCTTCCTGTGTTTTTTTGTATCAACATGCTCTGATTTCTTTTTTTATGTCTATTTTAAGCTGATAACTTAAGTTCAATTGCATACAAAAACTCTACATGCTAACATTTCTCATACTCTATTATTTTTGTCACATTCTACATCTATCCATATTGTATGTTTTTTCATATTGTGTATCTCTTAATGTGTACCTTATTTTTAATACTTTTGCCATTTAACTTTTATACTAGAAATAAAAGTGACTTATCTTTGACCACTACAGTAATACAGTATTCTGTATGTGTCTATATACTTAGTTTTACCATAAGTTTCATACTTTCTTATGCTATCAAAGAGCTCTTTAGTATTCTTTCATTTCAAGTTAATAAACTCCCTGTAGCATTTCATGTAAGTCAGGTCTAAGTGATGATGAATTTCCTCAGCTTTTATTTGTCTAGGAATGTCTGTATCTGTTCTTATTTTTAAGAACAATTTTGACAGGTATTATATTCTTGGTTGGCAGGGTTGTTGTTTTTGTTTTTTGTTTTTTGTTTTTATCCTTCAGCACTTTGAATATATTATCCCACTCCCTTATGGTCTGCAAGATTTCTGCTGAAACGTTTGCTGACAGTCTTAGGGGGAGTTTCCTTGTTTATGATAAATTGGTTTTCTTTTGATGCTTTCAAAATTCTGGTTTTGATTTCTGACAATATGAGTATAATATGTCTTGGTGTGGATTTCTCTAGGTTTTTATATTTAGTAATCTTTGGGATTCTTGAATTTGGTTGTCCATTTTCTTCCCCAGATTTGGAAAGGTTTCAGCCATTATTTCTTTGAATAAGCTTTCTGGTCTTTTCTCTCTCGCTTCTCTTTCTGGAATTCCCCAGAATGCCTAGAATGGTCTGCTTAATGGTGTTCCATAGTTTCTTAAGCCTTTTCGCTATTTTTCTATTTTTTTTCTTTTTGCTCCACTGACTGAATTATTTCCAAAGACCAATCTTAGTTCACTGATCCTTCTGCTTTACCTAATCTGCTGCTGAATCCTGCTCATGATTTTTTCAGTTTAATTATTGGGTTCTATAGCTCCATATTTTTTGTTTGGTTCTATTTTCTCTTTGTTAGAATTCTCTACTTATGCACTGTTCTCTTGATATTGAGGTGAGCATCTTTTTAACAGTCATTTTTTAATTCTGTCAAATAAATCTCATAAATCTTTCATTAGGGTCAGTATTTGGACATATATTTGTGTGGAACATCTTTGCTGATTCTTCATTTTTTTTAAGATTTTATTTATTTAACAGAGAGAGACAGCGAGAGAGAGGGAACACAAGCAGGGGGAGTGGGAGAGAGAGAGGCAGGCTTCCCGCTGAGCAGGGAGTCTGATGTGGGGCTCCATCGTAGGACCCTGGGATCACGACCTGAGCTGAAGGCAGCCACCCAAAGACTGAGCCACCCAGGCACCCCTGATTTTTCATTTTCATTGACTCTCCGTGTTGGTGTCTACACATTACACAAAGAAAACACCTCTCCTAAGCTCTATGGATTGGTCTTGTATAGAAGACCTTCGCCAATCAGCCCAATCACAGATTCTGGGGGTTTCTATCAAATCTTTCCCTCCCCAAAGAGAAGCAAGCAGCTGTGGCTTTTTTCTACTTACCCTGTACAGAGTGGAGTGGCTATCCATTTACCAGTCCAAACTGCCATCTTCATTCTCCCTCAAATAGCTAGACTATGCCAGACCCATCAGAGATCCAAGTCTGGCAATACAGATGCCAGTTCTTTGAGTAGCCCTGAAGAAGCATAGCACTGAATCCACGAATCATTTCTTCCACCTCCAGGAGTAAGCTGAAAGCTGAAATGTTACATCTATCCACTCTGTGATGAGCAGGGTGGGAGGATCTATGGGATCTATCAGTTCTAGCCTTCATTTCTATTCACCTCCAAAACTAGATTGTGCCAGATCCTTGCACTCCTAGACTGACAAGTCAGATATCAGTTCTTTGGGCAGCCCTGGAGAAGCTGGAGTACCAGATGCAGATAAACTTTTCTTCTCCAAGTAAATATTGGGAGC
Organism: Potos flavus; assembly: GCA_028534135.1. NCBI lineage: Eukaryota > Metazoa > Chordata > Mammalia > Carnivora > Procyonidae > Potos > Potos flavus. Next base: position 56,962,243 of record CM052901.1, read on the forward strand.
TGGAATTTTTTTTGTCTTCTTGCTCTGTGCTCAGCAGGAGGGATGATCTAGGATATCTACCAGCCCAAGACACTATCTCTGTTTACTCCTAGGCAGGCCTCTCAGAGTTTCAAGACTGGCAAGACAGAAGTCAGTCCTCTGAAAACTTGGGAGTGCTGGACATGTGAACCAACCCCTTCCCTCCCCTGGGAGAAGCTGGAAGCTAGGGGGTCTCTCTTCCATATCATATGGTACCAAGCTGATAGCAGGTACTCTGGTAAGAGGGTGTCCCAAATCTCCCTGCTGGCATCAGTGAGTCTGGTTTCATATTCACCCCAGGTATAGGAGACTTTCAATTAGTCCCTTAATTTCTCACAAAGGGAATTTTTCCTTGAATCACTGCTAAATAAGTGTGTTGGGAGCAGGGAGAAGGGACTTCCTAATCTACCATCTTGCTGACATTATTCCCTTTAAAATTACTCTTTTTTTTTGTGGAATATGATGAGCTGGTTCTAAAATATATAGAGAAATGCCAAGGGCCAAGAACATCCAGGATACTTTTAAAGAAGAGAAGGTGGAAGGACTTGCTTTACCAGATATCAAGAGCTTATTATAAAGTCCAGTAATTAAAGCTATGGTATTGTTACAATGACAAACAGACTAACAGAACAGAACAAACAGTTCAGAAACAATCTCGCACATACACAGGCAATTTATGACAAAGGTGACACCATAAAGAAGGAAAGAAAGACAATCCTTGTAATAAATGGCCTGGGTCAGTTGAATGTTTATATGGAAAACATAAAGCTTGGCCCCTAATATCTCACTATACACATAAATCAATTCCAGATGGACTGTAGATCTAAATATGAATGGTGAAAACATAAAGCTCCTAGAAGATAACATAGAAGAATATCTACATGATCTCAAGGTAGGAAAATACTACTTAAAGGAAACACAAAAAACCCTAGTCATAAAGGAAAATACTGAAAAACTATAGACACGTTAAAATTTAAAGTGTCTGGTCCTCTAAGAATGCTATAAAGAGATTTGGGAAGGGCTTGCAACATAAAAAGTACAAAATGGTTCATAGCCAGAGTATATAAAGAATTCCTACAATTCTACAGGAAAAGGACAAATAAACCAATTTTTAAAAATGAGCAAAATACTTGTACAGGTACTTCATAGAAGAAGCTATCCAAATAGATAATACACATATGAAAAAGACTACAATTTCATTAGTCAGATTCTGAGAAATGGCAATTAAAATTACAATGAGAGAGTATTACAAACTCATCTACCAGAATAGCTATAATTTAAAAGAGTGATAATAACAAGTGTTAACAAGAATGTGGAACAACTAGAATTCTCATATACTGCTGGTGGAATGTAAATTGGTATAATCACTTAGAAAAACTATCATTATCAATAAATTTCAAAATATATATTCCCTACAACCCCAAAATTCTAATCCTAGGTATACACCCAAAATAAATTCAAGTACATATAAGCAAAAGATATGTATGATAATATTCATATCATTATTTATAATAATCCAAACAAGAAACAATCCAAATATTATCAGTAAGATGAATAAACTGTAGTATATTCAAACATGGGAATAATATACAAAAATACAAATAAAAAACTATAGCTTTATGCAACATGATGGATATCACAGTGTTGAGAAAAAAAACCAGACTCCCTGCAATATATTGTTTGATTTGATTTATATCAAGTTCGAAATAGGTAAAACTAATCTATGATGTTAGAAGTCGAGATAGTCATTAACTTTGGAGGGAAAGGTACAATGATAGGAATGGAGCATAATGGGGTTGTGAAACGCTAGTTCTATTTCTTGACCTGGGTTCTGGTAACATCAGTGTGTTCACTGTGTAATAATTCATCAAATTGTATAATTATGATTTGTCACCTTTTCTGTATGTATGCAATGCTTCAATAAAAAAGTGGGGGAAATAAAGAAAAAAATGAACAGCTAAGTACAACAGGTAAAGTTGGTCCTCTATGAGGGCCACCCTAACAGGCAAGGCAAATGGTTTTCTTGGTAATGTTCTTGGGGATTAAGTGGCTTCAGAAGCTCTCTATTATAAAGAGATCTTCCCTATAAGGTATTTGCAGATAAATTACAGATTATTTTTTCACAAAATCTAAGAGAGAAAGAGGTGAGACTTAAAAACAAAATAAAACTTCGAATGATATAGCACAGAAAGCTTTTTGCACCACTTTAAAGGTAATGTGGTTAGGGCTCCTCTCCATTTCACTTTCTAATAATTGTAGAAACCAATGAAACATTGCCAGTGGAACAATTTACTCACCTAAGCAAAACTGACACAGGCTTATTAGCAAGACCTGAGGAAAGCAGGCTTGTTACATACAGAGAAAATGTCTTTGTTTCACATGAATATCTCCAAAGGCCCAACATAATATTTAACTCAACAAGTATTAAAGTACCTTAACTATAACTAGCATTGAGTCAGGTACTGTGGAAAGACAAAAAAGGAGGCAGATTTCTGAAGAGTTCTATATAAAAACACAGGAGTTATTAAACCAAAAACAGCAATAACAACTAAAGAATGATCCCAAGACAGGATATGGTGGGTGGGTTGCAGGAGTAGAATTAGTGAGAATGGGATAGGTATAATGGAGCCAGTTGATCAAAAACCTTGAATGTCACACTGAAAACTCTAGATTTAAACCTATAGAAAGGTATTTTATTTGGATCCCAGTCCCCTAAAAAGTTTTTGGACTTAATGACTCCTAGTCATTTTCTTGATCAACCAGCCTTAATAAGTAATGTAAAATCTGTATACACTAATGTTCTATCTAGTTAAACCAAGAGATGTTTTGTGGAAAGATAAAGTTGATTTCTATGTCATCATTTCAAATAATCAGGAACATTTTCCAAATATCCCCAACAGTCCCAAATAAATCCTCATTAATCTACCCATATATATTTTTCTAAACACTTCCTAAATCTTCGAGTTCCAGTTTAGATTATCTCTTAGGGCAATCATTTGAATGAGATATTACTTTTACTTGCCTCTCTTCCAAAATAACCTTTCAACCATTGTAAGATATCTAATACCTAACATAGTGTCTGGCTGAGAGCAGGCTATTTATTGAACTAAATTGTTAAATTATACTAATATATTAACCTTATTCATCTCTCTCATGGTTTTGTAGACTTTGATCACATCCCTCCCTCAACCTTTCTGTCTCTCTTCAGACTGGAAAAAACAACAACAACTAGAAAATCCCTCTATCCTTTTAATCAATTTAATTGGGTTTCTAGGGACTTTTATCATCTGTTAGGTTTTTCCTGAGGAGCAGCCACCAAAATTTCCTACATGATTATGGACGCAAATCCACTTTTGGTCTTTTATGTGGAAAAGATAAGGGTTTTGTTCCGTCATTATTTTCAACATCCTTCCCGCTGATGTCTACCATATTATTGGCTTTGAGGACCATAATCACAACTGCGCCAACTTCTTCACAGAATGATCAAGAGTGATTTTCATTTTTTACTGTACCAATCATATTGTGTACTGTCTGGCTCAGAAGTTGGTGAGATGTACCTAGCTCTTCAGATTGTCTTCAGTGAGTAACTGGATAAACTTACACATACTCCTCAGCTACTCCAGCTGAAAGAGACTGTTATGATTCCAAAAGGTCTGAGGTGACCCTCTCACTCTTTATCATTAGCAGTGTCCCCACTGGGGAGGCTTTTCTAACAATTCCCTGGGAGAACTTTGCTGATCTTTCTGCTATGTATCCCAACTGCCCTAATTTCCTTCTGTATCTTGTTTCAAATGTTTTTAAATTGAGAGATAGATACAAATGAACCTCCTCAGTGATCTCTAGATCCCTTTCTTGAGTCATAACTGAGCCCATCATCTCATAAACATGGATAGATTTGTATGACCTTATGCAATGAAGTGCCTCTGTTTTGCCCACTTGGTCTGATCTTTCTGCCATTTATTTTCATCAGTTTGTCTTTACTCCTTGCAAATAAACTGGTGAGAAACCTGAATGTTCTGCCCATTGAAGGGTGTGTATTTTTATCTTTCTTCCTCTCCATCTAAGAGTTGCTGTAACAGCAGCTGTTTGTGTTGAAAAACTAAAATATAAAAATGTGACCTACGTGGCCAAATCCCACAAGGCTGTTTACTTCCTTGTTTATGAATCAGAATCTGTCAGCACAACTTAGAATCTTGACTGTCAGCAGATACTGCAATTAAATGTCCCTGCAAAGCCAGCAGAGGGTGCACCAGGGCACTAGAAATTTTACCCAAGATGTAGCAGTATCAATTTAACTCTAATAGTCAATCAACTTTTCTCCTTTTTTTGGGGGAGGGGGGATATACTAAAACTAATATCCTCAAGAGAAACAAAATTTGAATCTGGGCTAAAATTCCTTTAAAGTATACTTCAATTCTCCTGAAAGTCATGTTCAGTAAGAGTAAGGAATACATGTTAAACTTAGTCTGGCCAAAATATGGGTGGAGTAAAAGAAATTGATGCAAATCTGAGCCCTCTACATTGCAAGAATTGTACTATGGAGCTCCATCCCACTTTCCCCAAAAAGGCTTCAGGAGATGTATGCTATAGGGGAACAAACAAACTTTCTTGAACTGGGAGTCAAGAGACCAACTTCCCTTCTATCATTGACCATAGTTGTATGACCTTGGACAAATCATTCCCCCCTCCTTCAGGGCCTCTGTGCTATCCAAGGGGATCAAACAAAATGGACTCACATGGCCCCTCGCAATTCTAAAAATCCCAACTCCAACTGATGCCAGCAAATGTAAAGAGCCAGTATGCTTGTTGCCACTGCTTCAAAAGATTAAAACACAAGGACAGAAAATAGGGAGCTGTATTTAAACCTAGACAGAACTATTTGAAGTGCCATGCAAACACCAGGCAACTAAATGCCACTGCAGAACTGTGAGAGTCCCACACCATCACAGAAGCCCTAGGGTGCAGCTGTCCTGCTAATCCTCAGTCTATAAACATAGGTCCATCCACCCTAAATACCAAAAAGCTCTGGCTACCATTTGACTAAGGAAGTTCAATTACTTCATCTTTTCACAGAATATCAATGTTCAGCTACTAAGTATTTCTACTGGGCATTGTGGGGGCGGGGGTGGATAGATAAAGGGAGCCAGAATCCTAGTTAATTATCATTTAGCTACAGTGTTTAAAGTTTCAAGTATGAGAAGCATGTCTACTGATTCTCTTCTTTGATAAGCTGTTATATAAGTTGGAGTGTGCTAGCAAGACATTTTTCTGCTCAGGGTAACTTTACAATGCACAATGTAGAATATATGTCAGTCCCAACTTTACAGTTTTGTCGTGAATGTGATGCCAGTTTTGGATGGGTGGTCAAAGAGCACAAATAATGTTTAGAGTATGACGATGACTCTGGATGTGGTAGTTAATACAGAAATCCTGGGCCCCTCATTCCAATAAACTTATTTGCACAACTTGCCCTCTTCTCCAAAAGGAACAAATTCATTATTAATCTCCTAACCGCCTCAAAAGGATTCTTGGATGCCTGCTTCTCTTAAAATTTCACAGGACAAAATATGGCAGTTAAGAGAATACTTATTTTAAGTGCACTAAATTTAGTTGAATAAAGAGCTGCAAAAGTGGAAGACAACCACCAAAGCTAATAGTTTGCTAAGAAGGGCACAAACACCATAAGAATTGCAAAACAAACAAAACTGCTCCTGAAAGATTACTCTTGAGTGATTAATTATTCCATCAGTAGATTCCTGTTCTCAAACTAGCAATAGTGAATAGACTTCACACTCACCCTATCTACCCCCCAAAAAGAGAACCGGCATGCAAAGGGTGAGTTTTATTTCCATAGATTTTTTAAATTGCTGTTCAGAAGTTGTCTAGCAAGACGGCATATTTCTACCAGAATTCCACAGGGGCGCTGATCCTCACTAGAACACGGAGGACAATCAGTCTCAAATTGCAGGTAAGTGTGAACAAGCCCACGTTCTGGTCAGCGCACAAGGACCCGCGCTGAAAATACGATTAAAAGTTGTTTCAACTGTGGAGCAGTGATTACAGCTGTTTACAGCTCCCACTCCAAAGGAGAGCCTGCTCGTGCTGGCATCAGCTCTGGACACGAAAAAACAAGCACCGCGGGCAGAGAATCTCACCAGGAGCAGAAGGGCCAAGCCGCTGCCGTTAGTCCGCCAGAGGGGCAGCACCCGCACCTCCGCGGCCGGGAGAGCCGCCAACTTTCCCCAAGGCAGCCCATAGTGGGGGCGGCAGGCGCCGGCCAGGGTCCCCAAGTCCAGGGGTCCCGAGGGAGTCTGGGTGAGCTAGACCAGGACCCAGGACAACCTGCCCCGGGGCAACCTCTTCCCGGCTCGCCTGCCCCCTCCCTGGTCCGGCCCTGCAACTTGGCTGGAGGTGGCAGAGTCCTCCCCCGGGCCCTGTGGGAGAGGGCCCCCGCCCTGCCCACAAGGGGAGGGGGCCTCCGCCGCCGCCGCCCCTACTAGGTGACTCACCTGGTGCCCGTCCTGGGAGTGTGGGGGGAGTGTGGTTTCTCCTGGTTCCAGCGGCTGCTGCTGCTGAGGTGATGGCTGCCCGAAGTGGCGGGTAATGGGACCATCAGGGTCGAGGCCACCGGGGCTGCTCAGGGTGCCAGAGGTGCCAGGGGTGCTGGGGCCAAGGCGGGACTCGGCTCCCCGTTCCCGCCGCAACTCAGAGCGCAACTCTAGGTAGCAGCACAACGTCAGCAGGTGGAGGGCCAGCGAGAGGCCAAAGAAACCCAGGAAGAGCCGGCAGCTGTTCCCTTCGCCCGCCCGGGCAGGGGCGCCGCGACAGCCGCAGCCCTGGCTCCCCCGCTCCCGCGGCGCTGCCGTGGGCAGAGGTTCCCTGCGCTCTACCTCTGGGTAGCCCATGGCCTCCGGAGACACCCACTCTCTGAGGCCCTGGAGCCGCCGCGTCTGCCTCAGCCGTTCAGGACCCCTGACAGGCGGCTACTGCCCTGCCATCGGCTGGGGGCTGCAGGGACCCGTTCCAGAGCAACGGAGGCTGGGCGGAACGGAGCAGGGAGCTGCCGCATGTGCAGCTCCACTCCGAGGGGTGGGAAAGGGAGGAGGAGGGGCGGGAGAGAGGGGCGGCTCGGCCCGCGGGGAGAATGAGGGAGGCGGCCCAGGCCGACCCCGCCCCATCCCCCAAGAGGCTGCCTGGACGCCCAACCACCGGCCTGCCAAGCCTTGGCGCCCCGCCCCCTGCCATTCCACCCTGGGCCCCTAGCCACGGGGCGGGGCCTTGGGGGCGTGTGGGTTCTCCTCTGCCTGACTGCCCCACCCAGTTCTTCCCGCTTGCGCTTGTCCCAGTTGGTGACCGCCGCTGTCGTTCTTCCCTGGACTCCGCCCCAATTTAACCCTATAGCGCCTGTACGGAGGTGGGGGCAGGAGAAGGCGAGGAGGGGGAGGCGGAGAAGAATTTGGGAACCTTGGAAAGAAAGTGGAGCAAAGAAAAGGAAGCAGAAACTAGAATTAATAGAAATGTTTGCAATTAACTGCAGTTGTTAATAACATCATCCAGTACTTATCTGTTGCTTTCAATCTTCAAAGCGTTTAACAGACGTTAAACTAATTAAAACAGTTCTTGGTTTGGAATGAAACCATGCCTGCTGTGTGTGCAATCCTGTGGCGCGCCAAAAGAAAAAGGAGACCCAGAAGCCTGGGAGCCAAAGGGAGTGAGATTGGGGTGGGACTGAGGCAGCCCCACTCCTAGAGTGAATCTGGGGCCTCAGTCTCAGTGGTCAAGAAGTGCACCTATGCCAGGTGGAACTGAAGTGATGTTGCCCCACGCAGGTTTGAACAGTCCCCTGAGGTTTCTTGATATATTAATGAATTCAACAAATATGTGTGGGTCCCTTTACGATGCCGCAAGTATTATAGGAGATAATCCACAGCCAGTGGAGCTTCTCTTCGGCCTCAGCAACAGGAGTTTCGAGTGAAGAATATGTGCCTTCAGTGTGCAACTGGGGAAACTGAGGGCCAGGTGAGGTGCATTTTTACAAGGGTGGTTCACAGAATGGCCAGGCAATATTGGCATCTCTATTTGCAGGCAACTGTTCTGGCCTCTTCACCCCTCCCCTCCTCTCTCTGGAGTAGTCCCTGGGGGAAGTTCAACAAGTCAGCCAAATGTTCCAGATGTACACTGCTGCAACTGCAGCATCTTCAACAGCTGAACCAATGAGAAAAGGGTTCGGAGAAAAAACCAAAAAAAAAAAAAAAAAAAGAGGCAAATGTCAGAACAATAGACCCCGAAATGAAGGATGGAAAGGATTAGTTGAGTCGCAATGACAAGCGTTACTAGCCTGAGATTATAGAGAGCTAAATGACCATAGCAGGGGAAATATGTATGCTTCTTGGTCACTGTGTACTCCTATTCCCATGTTATGAATAATTAGCAGTTTTATTGACTTGTCAAGGGTAGGCCTGAGACCTAGGCTGATGGGAAAGAAGAAAAATAGGGAGATATAGAAAAGAAGACAAAAGCAGAGAAACAAAAGCAAAGCACCCGGTGGAAAGGTCAGTCCAAAAAACACAGAGGTCATAAACCTTAAATATATTAGCCACAGCCAACTTTTCTTCCAGACACTTTGTGAATGATCTCAGTGCTTCACAAAGATCTATTTGTCCCCTCATTGGCCCTTACCCATGAAGCATAAAGATTGCAAAGAATATCATCATCAGGCAGATAAGAAAATGTAAAAGGGCGCTTACTAGCTAAGCTAATCTCAAGTCCTGCCTGTTCCATCTGGAAATTCTAGGCGCTTAACCGACTGAGCCACCCAGACACCCTAGGAATTCCAGGTGCTAGGGGAAACTGCAGAGCCGATTTGCCTTCATTATCACAGCCTAGGATTTTTTTTTTTTTAATTGTATTTATCCACTTGAGACAGAAAGATACAGAGAAAGAGAGAGCGAGAGCGCGCGCATGAGCAGGGGTAGTGGCAGGCAGAGGGAGAGGGAGAAGCTGACTCCCCACCGAGCCGTGAGCCAGATCCCAGGACCCAGATCATGACCTGAGCCCAAGGCAAAAGCCTAGCCATCTGAGCCACCCACGTGCCCCTCACAGCCTAGGATTATTAGAAAGAAATGTTAAACTAAGAGTCAGTAGACCTGACTTTGCCACTGGTTTGCTGGGTCACTCTGATGAAGTCACTGTGCCTTTTGGCCAGTGACTTTTTGGCCAGAAACTTTAATTTCCCCAACTGTAAAATGAGGAGTTTGCACTTTAACAGCTACGATATTGTGTTTTATCTGTGTTATCACTGGCTATGTTGATTTGGTTGTATACACAGTCCAAAGAGACTGTCCCTGGTTTCCTTAAAGTGAAAAGGAAACAAGTTAACAGCCATCTCCTGGTAGTGGTGCTTGAGGGCCTTAATGGTCTCAGCTTACCCTCTTCTACTAGGCTTTTAACAGCCTGACTGAGACCATGGGTTGCACCATTGCCCTCAAAAGGCCTATGAGTTGCTTTTGACCTAGAACCTCATTTTGGTTCCCCAGAGGAAGAACATGCCTTCATATGCAATAAGTATGTTGAAATGGAGCAATCCAGTAGGAATGTACATGGTTATTTTTTTTAAATTTTATTTATTTATTTGAGACAGAGAGAGCACAAGCGGGGTGAGGGGCAGAGAGAGAAGCAGACTCCCTGCAGAGGAGGGAGCCTGATGTGGGACTCAATCCCAGAACCCCCGGATCATGACCTGAGCCAAAGGCAGACGCTTAACTGACTGAGCCACCCAGGTGCCCCTACATGGTTATTTTTTAGAAGTGTTTTGAAGTGTTACTTCAGATAGCTTCTATGCTTCCATAAATACTCCATCCCCTGCAGCATGGGTCTCAAAATGACAACCTACAGACCACATCCAGCAAACAGATGTGTTGTATTTGGTGCAGTGTTGGCTAAAACTTTGAATTAAAAAAATTAATTGCTAGCACTTAGAAATCAGAACATTTCACATAAAAAATCAGATTTCCTGCTTCTCTCTCTAAAAAAAAAATCAGAAAACCTGCTAATGCTGGATCCACATTCCCATATGGCTACAGTCAGCTAGAACTAATCCCTTAGAACAATCAAGTTCCACACTGTCATCCCTATGCCCTTCCTCTAGTCTCTATTACTGCCCTTATCACTCATTTACCCTACCTGTCTAGCCCCATGTATTCTAGGAGACAAAATATCAGCTCCTTATCATGACCCATAATCTGCCTTTCCAACTTCATTTCCCACCATCCAAGGAACCCATACTCCCACAAAATTAAATTCACTGACAATTCTCACACATCCGTGTCTTTGCACAAACTGGTTTCTTTGCCTGGAATGCTCCCACCTTGGACATCTGATAACTTCCTCAAGAAACAAATCACATGTTCCCTCTGGTGCAGACCCACAACTCACTCCAAACAGATTTTCCTTTATGCTTTCACGGTACCCTGAGCATGTCAATGATATCATTAACCACATTGTATTTTTCTTTTTTCACATGTTTTCTCATCACTAAACTATGAGCTCCCTGATGGTAAGAACCACACCCTCTCCACTTTGGTAGTCCCAGTGACTAGCATAGCACCCACCACATTGTAGGCACCAGTGTTGTTTGTCAAATTAATGGGGCATAAAGTCTGCCATGGTAACCTAGATTACCTAGAGTTCTAAAAAAGGAAGTGGGCCAAGGGATGCCTGCCAGTACCACTTATGAAGCACCTAATGTGTAACACATGACGGAAATATATAAAGGAAATTGAACCAAGTGACAATTGTGCAATTATCCTCTTTTCTGTACTGGTGTTGGAGTTGTGGATAACCTAGAAAAGTAAATAACCCATGAATTCAAATATAATTAGTTTGTAGTACTTCACTGGCTTTTTGCCCCATCAAGTTTACCTTCCTAATTTTATTTGTCTGGGCCTAATGTTAACATAGTATAAATGTCAATGCCTGAATAATAAACATTCAAAACAAGTTGACAACTTCTGGCAGAATATGATAAGGTGTTGGCCAAGGGCTGATTTTAAATACCTCTTTGCTCTGGTTAATCTACAGAGGGGTGCCTGGGTGGCTCAGTTGGTTAAGCGTCTGCCTTCAGCTCGGGTCATGATCCCGAGGTCCCGGGATCCAGTCCTGTGTTGGGCTCCCTGCTCAGCGGAGAACCCGCTTCTCCCTCTGCCTCCCACCCTGTTTATGCTCTCTCTCTCTCAAATAAATAAATAAAATCTTTTTTAAAAACCTACAGAACAAATCATTGACCTAGAAAGCACAGAGTTGACTCTTTGACCCACCTGGTGATAAGCAGATAGATAGCTGGGTGGGGACGGGGGGGACATGGTCTTAGGACTTGGATCCTGGTTTAAATCTCAGCATATTCACTTACCAGCTGTGTGACTTAGGACAGATAATTTTTGCCTGTCTTGCAGAGCCTCAGTTTTCTCACCTGTAAAATGGAGATGACAACATATGTTTTGTGAGATAGCTGTGCTTAAAATGAGATGCTATATGTCAAAGTGTCTGGCACATAATAAATGCACAGTAAATATTAGTCCCTGCTCTATAAGAGACTTCCACCAAAAGGAGATGAGAGGAAAACTACATAACAGTACTCAAGAACATGTAAAAATGCAGAAAAGCATCCACATGCTTTGCCCTTGCCAAATACCTGCCCCTTTCTTTTTGCATTCCTGAAGTTGAGATAGGACCCTTATGGTCCCATCACCCTCTCCTGAACTCTTGATTCATGTGTCATGTATTGAACTTCCTCCTCTCCATTTTCACTTGGATATCTAATAGACATCTTAAAATCAACATAACCAAACCCGAAGCCTTTCTCTCTCAAAATGTGCTTATCCCTTGGTCTTGTGCATCTCAGCAAATGCAAGTCCATCCTTTCACTGCTCAAGCAAACACTGTGAAGTTATTCTTGAATCCCCCCCTCTTTTTTGGGGGGTAGGGGCATAGGGAGAGGGAAAATCCCAAGCAGGCTCCACACTGGATGTGGAGCCTGACAGAAGGCTTTATCTCACGGCCCTGACATCATGACCTGAGCTGAAATCAAGAGTGGGATGCTTAACCAACTGACCCACCCAGGTGCCCCTTGAATCCTCTCTTCTTTGAACACCTCGCATCCAATCTGTCAGCGAGTGCTGCCTTCAAAATATACCTAGGGGGTGCCTGGCTGGCTCAGTTGGTAGAGCATGTGACTCTTGATTTTGGGGTCGTGAGTTGAGCCCCACCTTGGGGATAGAGGCTTAAAAATCAGCAACAACAAAAACAAAATATACCTAGAACCTCATCATTTCTCACTACCTCCCTGTCACCACTGTCATCCAAGCTGCCATGCTCTCTTACCGGACGGTCTCCATGCTTTTTGCTTTTGTCCTGCCACCCTATACTCTATTCTCTACCCTGTAGTCAGAGGCTTTCTGTTAAAATGTTAAGTGAGAGCCTATCAATCCTCTGTTTCAAATTCTCCCATGGCTGCCCATCTCCTTCAGAGTCCCTGTCACAGCCCCACATGATGTAATTGATGGCCACCTGCTGGGTTCCTCTCCTGCTACTATTCTCCTTGCATTCTGCTCCAGACACATTGATCTCTTTGCTGTTCCTTGAACTTGCAAAGTATGCTCCCACTTAAGGGTCTTTTTATTTGTCTTTCCTTCTGCCTGGAATGCTATTCTCCCAGATAGCTACATGACTCCTCCCTTACTTCTTCCAGGTCTCTTCTTAGGTGTCACCTTATCAGAGAAACTTTCCTTGACCAATTTCCCATAACTCTCTGTCTCCTTCCTTTGCTATGTTTTCCTTCCTAGCACTTATCACCATCTGACATATTTATATATGCATTGCTTATTGTGTGACTCCCCTGAAGCCACACATAGACTATCAGTTCCATGAGTGCAAAGAATTTTGTCTGTTTTTGTTCACTGCTTTATCTATTGGGCCAAGAACAGTACCCAACACATAATAGAATCTCAATAAATGTTTGTTGATGGAATGACTTTATCCCCTAGGGGAGTAAGAGAAAGGAGGACTAGTCGGATGTGTTACAGCATAGGCAAGGACTTTTCTTCCAGCATAGTAAAGTAGAAAGAATAGCTCCCTCATTGTATATGAGGCAACTTCCCCCAGAGAAAGACATGCAAAAGGCCACACAACTAACTAGAGGAGGGGGTAAGAAAGGAAAGGAATACTGATTGAATATTTATCTCCTGCATGCTAGCCTTACTCATTAACTTCTGTGGGAGGTTAGTATTATGAACATTTCACAGATGAAGAAACTGAGGCATTTAAGAGACAGGTTAGATGACTGGCACAAATTCATATAGCTACTATGTAGTAGTCTGAATTCGAAATCCAAGTCTGACTGGCTGAAAAATTCCATAGTCTGTTCTCAAACTTATCTCCCAACTACAGACAGATCCAAAATTCAGCCTCATAGAGCTAGACATGCAGAGACTGTGAGATTCCTGGAATGGCAGAGTGATAAACCAGCTGGAAGTCCGAGTTTCTTCTCCCATCAGCCTGGCTGCTGACACAAGGATGCCCCAACTCTAAGGCTACTGTGCATACTATGATTAGATGAATGTGCTTAAATCTGGGCCCATCAGGTCATTCTTCTCTACAGTAACCCTCAATAACTTCCCCTTGACTATTTAATAGTAACCAAACTTCTTATCCTAACATCCAAGGCCCTCCAATGTGGTTAGACTGAAACTACCATTTCAGCCATGCTGTTGCTAGGCCTTGACAAAATATAGCCTCTGCATAACTGTAGCTCTCATTGTCCAGGAACAAAAGTCTATGTTCCTGCCCTTTTACCTATTGCTGACATTACTCCCCTTCTTCTTTCCAATATCATGTCTCAAGCTTCCCCACCTCATCCTGCCTGCCCACAGTGCTCTCAACCAGGACACTTTCCCTTTACAGCTCTGGCACTCAGAATATGCCACTCACAATTACAAATCCTTCTTCCAGTCTGTGTGAATGTCTCATTTCTCCCAAATTAGAGCCAATGCTCTTCAAAGGGTGGGAACTTGTCTTAGCCCCCACAGGGCCTACCTCTAGTAGGTGCTTCCCAAATCCTTGTTAATGGCTAAAGACTCTGCAGAGATTAATTTGAGCAGGTGTTTGAAGGCAGAAGGGTTTGATGGAGAGAAGACGACTGTTCTAGATGGAAAGTAGAGTAAAATAGAATGTTGAGCACATTTCATATTGAAAAAAAAGTAAAACACACAACAAAGAAGGGGGAAGAGCAGCAAACCTCTAACTTGCTGGAGTCATGGCTGACATAGGAATGTTTGCAGAAATCCATGAAGCAATGATAAGGAGATAAAAATTCTTCTTGCTGGAATATTCATTTTTGCAATAAAGTCTTTGGCTACTCATGAGTGGCTGAGCATATGGGGAGGCTCTCACTTCATGAGAGGAATATTTCATTCAAAAATAGAAAACCTTGTTGCTGGCAGAAAGTCATTTGCATTCATCCCCTGCAATGTGTGTCAGTCCCACCATTCAGGCCACCAAGTAGCCTAGAAACAGGCTGCATATTCCACAAAGCTATTGCTACATGTTATATCAGGATTATAGTGAGATCTCAGATTTAGTTTTTGGCAGAGTAGGGCTTTAAGAGAATCTTTGGCAGTGAGTATCTACAGGTTTTCACATCCTCCAAACAACTATGTGTGGTATATAGAGTGGCCATTTGCCTTCATTTAAAAAGGGAGGAAGCTGAAGCCCGTAGGGATAGGATGACTTGTTCAATGTGACACAGTCAGGGTACCTGACTCAGACTAGGGTTCTTTTTCATATTAAACTGTCATAAGTCCACCACACTTATGTTTGCTAGTTGAGCTGGCCAAAGAGTTTATTGACTGTGCTCATAATATGCATTTCCTCATCATGAGAATTAGGGAACAGGTTAAGGGATCTGAGCCTAAGAGAGTCAGGGACCCTTGGGATACAATATTGACACTGTGATAAGCAACCTGAGACAGGACTTGGAAGACATTAGAGTTATAATAAGTTTCCCAATCTTGCACCAGCTTCCTCCACTCACTAGATTATATTGAAGGAGTACAGTTGGATTTGTGTGGTTCAAGTATTACATTCATTCAACAAATATTCATAGAGTGCCTACTGTATGACAGACATCAATCCAAATGCTAGGGATACACCAATGGACAAAAAAAAAAAAAGAATTCATCCAATTTATAATTGAAAAGTAAGAACTCTGTTTTTCACAAGTACAATTTAATAGCAAAGTGCCTTTAAATGGCCTTATCCCTCCTCCCACTACACCTCTGAGCTGGGCCAGACTCTTAGGCATACTTCTAGGGTTTGGGAAGTGCCATATCCTAACAGTTTCAGGATCTCCAAACATTGAGCAAAAGGTATAAATTATCCCAATTCAAAGGCTTCCCTCTAAATAAGTCAGGAAAGTTAGCAAATGCCGCTCTGGTTTAAGAAATACTAAGTAAACAGCCTCTTAGAATATAAACACCCCTCTTATCTGCTTAGCACTTGCTAAGTAAAAGCCCGAGAAAGGAACTTGCAAAGTAACTGTTTGGCTCCTGGAAGGATAGGAAACATGGGAGTCTACGTCTAAGGTGCCTGAAGATGAACTCTGAGTTGAACTTGAGCCTCAGGGCATCAGTGTCTAATAAGAGACTTGTTTGTGTGTGTATGTGTGTATGATGAGTAAGAGAAGGTATGAAAGGATGTTTTGTAAAAGAGAAAGTGCTATACAGATTAAGATTTTAAAATAATAGCTGCCTTGGGGCACCTGGGTGGCTCAGTAGGTTAAGCATGCAACTCTTGGTTTTGGCTCAGGTCATGATCTCATGGGTAATGAGACTGAGCCCCCGCCATGGGGTTCTGTGCTCAGCAGGGAGTCTGCTTGAAGAGTCTCTCTGCCTCTCCCCCGACTCATGCATGCCCAGGCACTCTCTCTCTCAAATAAATAAATAAATAAATCTTTAAAAAAAGTAATAGCTACCTTGTATGAGTCTCTAGTGTGTGCCAGATACTATGCTAGGTGAAGTTGCATGTGTTTATCTCATTTAACCTTCAGGAACAACTTTTTGAGGTAAATTGCTTATTTTCCTACATGTTTAGAAAAATGAGCCTAAAGAAAAGTGAAGTAACATTCCTAACGTCCCCCAACTAGTATACAGTAGTATTAAGATTAAAATGCAGGTCTATCCTAACTGAAAAGTCCACATTTTTTCCATTATGCCATGATAAACAATATATTTTACACACTCAGGAACCCAAGAAATAAGGAGTTTTGAGAAATTTTCAAGCTGGAATCTATTAGATAATGGATGGTGCCACCATTTCTCTTTTATTATTTTAATTCAATTAGCCAGCATATAGTACATCATTAGTTTTTGATGTAGTGTTCAATGATTCATTAGTTACGTGTAACAGTGCTCATCACATCACGTGCCCTCCTTAATGCCCATCACCCAGTTACCCCATTCCCCTGCCTGCCTCCCTTTCCATACCCTCAGTTTGCTTCCCAGAGTCAAGAGTCTGTCATGGTTTGTCTCCCTCTCTGATTTCTTCCCATTCAGTTTTCCCTCCCTTCCCCTATGATCCTCTGCACTATTCTTTATATTCCACATGTGAGTGAAACCATATGATAATTGTCTTTCTCTGATTGACTTATTTCACTTGGCACAATACCCTCCAGTTCCATCCATGTCAATGTAAATGATAGGTATTTATCCTTTCCGATGGCTGAGTAATATTCCACATATGAACCACATCTTCTTTATCCATTCATCTGTTGAAGGACATCTCGACTCCTTCCACGGTTTAGCTATTGCTGCTATGAACATTAGGGTGCATGTGCTCCTTCTTTTCACTGCATCTATATTTGGGGTAAATACCCAGTAGTGCAATTGCTGGGTTGTAGGAGCTCTATTTTTAACTTCTTGAGGAACCTCCATACTGTTTTCCAGAGTGGCTGTACCAGCTTGCATTCACTGGTACCATTTCTTCATCTCAATATAATCTTACAGTCTAAAGGGAAGATTACAATACTGTAGCCAAGCCAAACTGATCTTGAAAATAACAAAACCAAATAAGAAAACTCTAGCTGCAGAAAATAGAGACTCAGGAGATTAGATAAGATAGCAACAAGAAGAAATGGCAGTGTGTCTGGTGGCAGAAGGAGTCTGCAAAGTATTACCAAAAATTGTCTCAGTGAAAACTTCCCAGAAGGACTTGTATTGGTTCTTTCATTTGTATATTTGTAACTTCATTCATTTATCTGTCCACCTTTCAAACAGTTATTGTGCACTGGCTATAGGCACTTACGCTCACAGAACTTCTGTGAACATTGTGAGCAAATGAATGAATACTCAGGAGCCCCAAGTCAGCCAGTCATAGGTCTGTGGAAGTCCTGACCACCATCTTAGCCCTTCTTTTCATACAAGTTCAGTTCAACTCTGTCCACTTAGGGATTTTGTTTTTTCCTGTGGGAACCTATCTCTAACTCTAGGAAGACAGGTTTTGCTTTACTGAAATATGCTTTATAGCAATGGCCACTGAAGAATAAGCTTCTACCAACTGAGTCTGGAGGAGGGGTCTGGAAGTTGAGCTTTACCTAGCAACAAACAGAAAGTAGGATCCTTAGAAGCAGAATTTGGGACACCAATCCGTGTCTGAGGGAAAGAAGCTACCCTTAGGAATGTGCGAAACTGCCTGACAAAGGAGACTGGCCTCTGACAGGGAAGAAGTGGCAACCCAGAGAAGTTAGATGACCTAAGTGTCACTATTATCCACCCTTGGGCCCAAAGTTCTTAGCCCTGCAAGACCAGATGCAACATCCCTAGTTTAACAGAACTTCACTTTGTTTAACCTTTAGAGTTCCAAAAATCATGACCATTTTCTTTTCTCAGCCTCTACAGCTGACTTAAGAAGTCAGAACTTGAAGGCCCTTTGGAGACCACCTAGTCCAACCCATTCATTTTTTGGAAGAGGAAGATGAAGCCCAGAAATATCAACAATCATGCCCATCGAGTTAATGAATTAACTAGACTAGAACCAATTGCTCCTCCCTGTTTTCCCCCAAACCACTAGCTTATGTATCTATACCTGACAATCTTAAAATATTTTCAAAGCACATGAATTACTTCTGTTTAACCTCTGCTGAATTCAAAGTATGAAACAAGAAATTGACTAGAAATCTTGCTTTTGACTTCTAGTTCCATTCTCTACCGACCCCCAATAATTTGCCCAGTTTGTACTTTGCCTTGAGGTAGTCCTCCATTTTACCCAGTCTTATTCCTGTATTCAACCAGTTGAATGCAAATCCTAATCTTACCTTGACTCAGAATTCCCCCACAAAAAAGGATTGTGCAATCGATCTTAATTCTTTAATTAATAACATTTATTTTTGAAGAAGCAGCTGCTACACTGCCCCTTAAATGCACTCTTAACATTTTTAAATTTGAGGAAGAAATGAAAAGTTTCGGGGCACCTGGGTGGCTCAG
This sequence comes from Potos flavus, assembly GCA_028534135.1. NCBI lineage: Eukaryota > Metazoa > Chordata > Mammalia > Carnivora > Procyonidae > Potos > Potos flavus. The sequence goes on from CM052901.1 coordinate 56,980,791, forward strand.
TGGGTTAAGTCTCTGCCTTCGGCTCAGGTCATGATCTCAGGGTCCTGGGATCGAGCTCCGCATCAGGCTCTCTGCTCAGCAGGGATTCTGCTTCCCCCTCTCTCTCTGCCTGCCTCTCTGCCTACTTATGATCTCTCCCTCTGTCAAATAAATAAATAAAATCTTTAAAAAAAAAAGAAATGAAAAGTTTCTACATAAATGGTTTCTACATAAAACTTCCCTTTTGGAAAGGTCCCCACTGGCAAACTACCACTTGACTTAGTATAAGAAGCCCCAACCTCCAAGGGGGTGATCAGACCTATTCGGGACAAGTTAAGGAACTTCTTTCTGCAGAATCTGATGAGGCCAAAAACTCGATGTCAAAGTAATTTGCTTCTTCCAAATATGTCTTTTGGGAAAGCTAGAGAACAGAATTCTGAGAAGAGCTGGCTGGAAGAAGCATTGGTTGAAGTTATAGCTAACATAGTTGTTGTTTTGAATTCTTCTCCTTTAAAAAAAAGTTAAATTGAAAATGTCATGGTGAACACAGCTGAATGCTTCCAGTTCAGACAAACAGACAAAAAGAGAAGCCCATTTGGGCTTATAGAAAGGCAAACTAGTGTTAAAGCATAATTTTTTAAAGGTAAAATCATGACTCTCATGCAAATATAAAAGGAACACATGTCAAACATTTTATTTAACTCATTAATTAATGAGGGAAGCTGTAAGATGTACAACCAGTTCAAAGGAGAATTCAAATGACATAGATTCCCATAGGTAATTATGAATGCTAGAATGAATTTTCAAATAGATGCAAAACTGGTCAACATCCATGGAACAATAACCAATTGCATTACACCAGACAAAATTCATTTGCATTTCTATGGATAAGAATATTTTGCATTTCTATTGGTTTTCTACAATTTATAGAGTTGTTGAATAGCTCAAAGCCAACAAAAAGCACGTAACACAGAAGAATGCACAAGTCAGGAAATCCAGTAATCTTTTTTGTCCATTCAGTCTTTCACAAATTTCCTTGACACTAGAAAGAACTGTTGCAATCAGACTGCTTTAAGGTCAGCAGGCCCCATAACCCTTGGGGCCCTGATTAGGAGGTAGCCAGGAAGATGGCCTAAGAAAACTGTTGGGAGTGTAATTTGACACTTATAAGAGAATTAGCAATGACTAAATGATTAAAGATATGAGGGTGGCTTTTCCAAAGCCTCGGGAGCTAGAAAATCTGACAAGTGGAGAGATCCACCCATGAGACTGAAAGCAGCTGGTGATGGCCTGAGAAGGTCAGTTTAAAGGAAAACACATGTCTCTCTTTGCTACTCTATCTTTCAGGGCCCAACTCAGGACATCTGGTTGAAATACAACACCTTGATTCTTGCCTAGCAACAAAGTACAAGTAAATACAATCCCCATGAACAGGCCCACTGGGAAACTTCAGGAACACATTAGGGAGGATTGTGAAGAATTCTGCCAATTTTTCTAGCACTTCACATATTGTGTAACTGATTTTCTATTAAGTGCCTGTACACCTTTTGGTTTTATGTATGCCTAAAAACCAGTAGAGGTCCAGAAATCCAAAGCAAACTGGGGTTTTTTCATTGGAAGTTTTATCCATTTTTTTGGCGATATTCATCAACTTGCCTTTCTTCTCATTCCTTCATTGACCAGCATGGAGATACCTGGCATCCTGGAATCTCTTAAATAGTACGGAAGAACAATGTATGACATGGGGTAACATGAACGCTTTTGTAGTTACCCCATCCCCACTCCCCTCTCCATCAACAACCTACTCCATTAGGCAACTGTTAAAGGCATGAAACAGATAATTAATACACACACACACACACACACACACACACACACACACACAAATAGGAAAAGAAACCCACTTGATTATAATTCAGGAGCTACCCAGATCTAATCCCAGATTTAGATCTGGTCTAAAATTCCTATGGTTCTCAGATGATGTGATTTCACACATTCAACCACACTGGTACTAAAGAACAATAACCATTTTGTACTTATTAAAGTAGAAAACATTATAAAATATAATGGTTTGGTTTGGAGGGAGAGGATGGAAAGAGATCTACATGTGTTCCAGCAGTAGGATGTTAGGACAATTCTTTTGAAAGGCAATTTGACAATACCTATCAAAAGTCATAAAAAAAAATTCATGCCCTTTCACACAGTAATTGCACTTCTGGAAATTTTTCAGTAAGGTAATCATTCAAAAGAAAGAAAAAACTAGGACACCTGGGTGGCTCAGTTGGTTAAGCGACTGCCTTCAGCTCAGGTCACGCTCCTGGAATTCCAGGATCAAGTCCAGCATTGGACCCCCTGCTCAGCAGGGAGTCTGCTTCTCCCTCTGTCACTCCCCCCTCTCATGCTCTCTCTCTGTCATTCCCCCTTCAAATAAATAAATAAAGTCTTTAAAAAAAGACAAAACTATACATACAAAACACATTTTATATGCCATAATGAATAATCTCAAAAAACTGGCAATAGCCAAATATCCAACAAAATCAGAGTAATTAAGTGAACTAAGACACATATATCAAATGGAATATTATGTAGGCAATAAAAGTCATAATTCTGAGGACTGCAATAAACATAGAAAAGCCTAAATACAGTAACATTAAGAGGTTAGGAAGCAAAAATAAAACATACAGCTGTATAGACATTTTCATTGTAATTCTATAAAAACATATCTCCAGAAACAACTGTTGGGTGGTGGGATTACAGATAAAAATGATTTCTTCCTTTTCCTATTATGGAGTACAGTTTAAAAAATAAGTTTAAAATAAATTTAAAGCAAATAAATAAGTGAAACTGTGCCGGCCTAACACCTAGGAGCTTAATACGAGAATCTCTTCTCTCCCTCCGCTGCCCTTCCAGATCTACCAGCTCCTGCCATCTGCTTCTAATCCTGCAGGAAGGAAAGGGAGAAAAAAGGAGTGTTGCCATATGAGAGGAACCCAAGAAAAAAGGCCTGTGAAAGCCAGAAGACTTATTACGCGGAATGCCTCAGTTTACTATGCTGAAGAAGTTGAGCATTCCAGTGGAATAGGTTCTCCTCTGTGCCTCCCTTTAAATTTATTTAACAATAAAATACATTTATTTTCAGCAACTGTAAAAATAAGTATTCCTTTTGCAGAGGACATAATAGTTACTTTTTATTTATTAAATGTTTATTTGAATAGAAGTTATAAGAATAAAGAACATTTAAAAATCATAACATTCATAATTCCATCACACAAACAATTTTCCCTTTCTGAATGTTACCTGCAAAGAGCATATGATTTGTATGTACCGCAATTATGGTACACATCTTATTTTGAAACAAGTCTTCTCTAACCATTATATCAAGCATGTTTTCATTTCTATAGTCTTCATAGTTATCATTTTAAAGTGTTTTTTTTTGAGAGAGAGAGCACACGCATATGTGCGCATGCTAGTGGGGGAGGGGCAGAGGGAGAGGCAGAGAGAGAATCTCAAACAGGCTCCATGGAGCCCAATGTGGGGCTAGATCTTGTGACTCTGAGATCATGACATGAGCCAAAATTGAGAGTTTGATGCTTATCCAACTGAGTCATCCAGGCGCCCTATAGTTATCATTTTTTAATTTATTTATTTGTCAGAGAGAGAGCACACAAGCAGGAGGAGGGGCAGGCAGAGGGATAATTAGATTCCCTGCTGAGCAGGGAGCTTGACTCGAAACTCCATCCCAGGACCCCAGGATCATGACCTGAGCCAAAGGCAGACGCTTAACCGACTGAGCCACCCAGGTGTTCCTATAGTTCTCATTTTAATGACTACATTGTATTTCCTACTGTTGGTGGATCATTATTTATTAAACCGTGTCTCTAGTGTTGGTCATCCTGAGTTGTTTCCAATTTTTTGCTAGTCTCTATTTCATTCCGATGAAGAGGAAATATACTTTTTTTTAAAAAATATTTTATTTATTTGAGAGAGACAGAGTGAGAGCACAAGCAGGGGGAGTGGCAGACAGAGGCAGAGGGAGAAGCAGACTCCCTGCTGAGCAAGGAGCCTGATGCAGGACTTGATCCCAGGACCCTGGGATCATGACCTGAGCGGAAGGCAGTTGCTTAACCGATGGAGCCACCCAGATGCCTCAGAAAAAAGCTCTTTTGAGAAGTATTATCTAACTTATTAAGGTAAAAAAGACTTCCAACTCCCTCCCCTGCCTTTTGTTTTGAAAGCCTATACTTGGCTTTCCAATATTCTAGAACAGGGATTGTCCACTAAGATGACTCTTAGAAAGAAAGCAGCCAATATATAAATTTTGGAGAGTACTGACAGCTGGAATAAAACTGCTGCTGGATTTTGCCCTATTCTGTCTGACTAGATGGGGGAATGTCCCTCCTATGGGATAGATCAGAAGGAAAGCATTTAACTTGTTTTCCTGGACTGGACACGGGTTTATATAGACCTAAGTTCAAATTCCAGCTCTAGCTCTTGCTAGCTGTGTAATTGGCTCACCTCTCTTAAACTGGGTCTCAACCCCTCAACTATAAATGAGGAACTATACTAGATGATGTTAGAGTCTCTTCTTCTCTCCTATGTGAGAGAAAGAAATTTGTCTCACTCCCTGCTTTTAATCCCAACTCCTCCCACTTCTGTAGTGTCTGTGACCATTAGTTATATCCTGTCAACAACATTTTTAATTTCTCCCTGTCTTCTGCTTCCTTCCGTTGTCTATAAACATACTCAGATATTTCTCATTCTAAAAACTGTCCCTAGATCCAGTCACCACTTCATGATTTAGTTCTTTTCTTTCCTTTTGCCACCAAACTAAAAACTGGTCATCTATACACACATCTGTATTTCCTCTACAAGGTCACCAATAAAAGACTAATGCCACTTATTCTTTTAAATTATTTTCCTTTGCTAATTACTTCTGTTGGCTTCGCTGGGGCCTCTTCTCCCACTTCCAATAGTAGGTTATTCTGAAACTGTTAAGGGAGGAAATAGGATATAAGATTACATGCACACTAAAAGATGTATATGAAAAGCCTTCGAGGAAGAAATACTTCCAAATGATAAAATGGTTGACTCCCATATCTGTATCTTTGGTCCCTGTTGATCTCTTGGATTTTAGCCACCTGTTGGAAAGTACCATCTGGCGGTACTTGCTATCATTTCACATTCAACATCACCTTTTCTATTAGCAAGAAACCTTAATATATCCATAATATTGGCCATTTCCTCATTCCCCAAAGCTAACAGTTAAGTCCTTTTCAACCTAGACAAAACTACCATCCCTTAACTTAGCAAACTTTTAATAGGCCTTTCTACTTTCTTCTTTATTCTGTGCATATACTAGCATGTATGATCTACTTAAAATATGATGCAGATCATGTTACTCCCCACCTTAATATTCTCTAATGATTTCCATCTCAATCAGAATAAAATCCAAAGTCTTTACTATTGTCTATAGGGCACTACGTGGTCTTGACCTTAGCTATATCTCTGAGCTCATCTCCTCTCCCTGGTGATGTCCTCTGCTTCAACTGTCTTCTTTCTGTACCCCTTCCCCCCAACCCTATAGAACTTAACTTGTTTCAGGGTTGTTGCACTTGCTGTTCCCTCTGTCTTGACTTCCCTTTAGTCTCCTGTACTTCTCTACCCCTATCTGTCTATATGAGAGAGTATAGCTTCTTCCTTCTCATCCTTCAGCTCTCAGCCTCAATATTGTCCCCTTTAGAGGCTTCCCAAGATCACCCTGTCAAAAGGATGTACACCCAGGCTGCTCTTTATTACAGCACCCTGTCTATTTCTTTCAGAGCATGTCTCAAAATTTGCAATTTCAATGATTTTTTTTTTTTTTTTTGCTTTTTGATTTATTTTCTGTCTCATTCCCTGGACTGTAAGTTCTATGAGGGCAGATAACATTTCAATTTTTTTCATTGCTGCATAACCCAGAACCTGGAACAGTCATTGATATGGAGTATACCCTCAATAAATATAAGCCAAATAATTGATCAAATGGATGATTTGTTATGAATATGATTTTTCCTGAATATTTGCTAAGTATGTAAAACGTACAAGACACTTTTTAAAAAATATTTTATATATTTATTTGTCAGAGAGAGAGAGAGAGCACAAGCAGGCAGAGTGGCAGGCAGAGGCAGAAGCAGGCTCCCTGCCGAGCAAGGAGCTCTATGTGGGACTCGATCCCACGATCCTGGGATCGTGACCTGAGCCAAAGGCAGCCGCTTAACCAACTGAGCCACCCAGGCGTCCCAAGACACTTTTATATAACTTTTATCATTTAATTCTTTTGGAGATGTTTTAAGCAGAGATCTTTTTAAAATTACACTTTTAATGTTGAAGAAATTATAGATTCACATGCAATTATAAAAATAACACAGAGATCCCATTTACACTTCACCCAGTTTCCCCCAATGACAGCGTCTTGCAAAGCTATAGTACACTATCACAACCTTGATATTAACATTGATACACTCTACCAAATGTATTCAGATATCCTAACTTGGACTCAGTTGTGTCTGTTTTCTTCTGTGCAATTGTATCACATGTGTAGATTCTTGTATCTGCCACTGAAGTCAAGATATGGAACAGTTCAATCACTGCAAGAATCCCTCATCTTGCCCCTTTAAAATCACACACACCATTTTTCCACACACACCCTCCCTTATCCCACTCCGAACTCCTGGCAGCCATAATTCTGTTCTCTGCCTTTATAGTTTGGTCATTTCAAGAATATTATATTAACAGAATCAGACAGCATATAACTTGTGGGGTTAGGTTTTCACTCAGGATAATTACCTGGAGATTTGTCCAAGTTGTCGTGTGTATCAATAGTTCATTCCTTTTTATTTCTGAGTAGTATTCATTTTGCAATATATAAAAATATTAAATCATATACACCTAAAACTGATACAATGTTATATGTCAATTACATCTCAATTTTTAAAAACTCTCTACACAAATGTTCATAGCAGCTTTACTCATAACGGTGAAAACCTGGAAATGGCTTAGATAGCTTTCACCAACATAGATAGCATTTAGGTGAATTATTAAACAAATTATGGTAACTCATATCATCGAATAAGTTAATTCTGTTTAAGGTGTCTGTGATCCATTCGGAGTTAATTTTGTATAGGCATGAGGTTTAGATATAGGTTCATTTTCCTGTCTATGGATGTTCAATTGTTCCCATACCATTTGTTGAAAAGTCTATGCTTCCTCAGTTGAATTGGTTTTGCACCTTTGTCAAAATTCAGTTGGGCATATTCACGTGGTTCTCTATTCATTCCTACAATCTATGTGCCTATCTTTCTTCCAATATCACACTGTTTTGATTACTGTGACTATATAGTAGGCCTTAATATTGGGTAGAGTGATTCCTTGCACTTTATTCTTTTTCAAGATTGCTTTAGTTAATCCAGGTCCTTTGTGTTTCCATATGAATTTTAGAATAAGTTTGTCTATGTCTAGAAAAGCCTTTACTGGGATCATTTAATTTAGCAGCTTTGTTAAGATATAATTGGCATACAATAAAAGTGCACATATTTAAAGTATACGATTTAGCATCTATATCTATATAAAAAGACAATGTATAACCATGACAATAGCAGACTTATAGGTGATTTCCGTTTTCTTCTTTACACTGTTCTCTATTTTTCACATTTTCTAAAATGTGTACTTCATTTACAATTTAATATAATTTTTAGGTATTAACATAGATAAATAAAGCATACAATTTAATAAGGCTTGACATGTGCACACTACCACAATTAAGATATATTTTTTAAGATATTGAACATATCCATCACCCTCCAAAGTTTCTTCATGCCCCTTTGTAATCCCTCCCCATTCAGCCTTGTCTCAAGACAACTACTGATCTGATTTCTATCATCATACATTAATTTGCATTTGTAAGAGTTTCCAATAAATGGAATCATATGGAATAATTTATTCCTTTTTGATGCCAAGCGGTATTCTATTGTATGGGCATATCACAGTTTGTTTATTCATTCTCCAATTGTGGGACATTTGAGTTGTTTCCAGTTTTTAGCCAGTACAAATAAAGCTGCTATGAACATTCATGTACAAGTATTTATTTTGACACATGCTCTAACTTATTTTTGGTAAAAACCTAAGAATAGTATGGCTGGATCATATGGCAAATATATGTTTAACATTTTAAAAACCTGGCAAACTGCTTTCCAAAAATGGTTGTAACATTTTCATTCCCATCAGCACTGCATGAAAGTTCCAGTTCTTCCTCATCCCTGCCAACTTCTAATACGATAAAAAAATTAAATTTTGCCCTTCTAATAGTCTATATCTCATTGCAATTTTATTAACATTTCCCCAATGACTAATGATGTTTGAGCATATCTTCATATGCTTGCTTGCCGTCCATATATCTTCTTTGATGAAATGTCTGTTCATATCTTTTGCCCATTTTTTAATTGGGTTGTTTGTTTTCTTTGTGATAAGTTTCAACAGTTTTTTTATATATTTTGCATACAAGTGTTTTATCAGATACAAGCTTTGCACATATATTCTCTCATTCTGTGGACTATTTTCTTCACCCAGTCTTTTGAAGAACAGAAGTTTCTCATTTTTACGAAGTATAATTTATCAATTTTTATGGATTCTATTTTGGTGTCATATCTAAGAAATCATTACCTAACCCAAGTTTAAAGGTATTTTTCCTATGTTCTTGTAGAAGTGTTATATTTAGGTTTATGATCTATTTAGAAGTATTATATTTAGGTCTATAATCCATTTTGGGTTAATTTTTTTATATGTGCAAGGTATGGATGCAAGTTCTTTCTTTTTTCTCATACAGATATCCATCCAATTGTTCTAACTTCATTTATCGAAAACATGATTCCTTCTCCACTGAACTGCCTATTCACCTTTGTCAAAAATTAGTTGTCTACATATGTGTAAGTCTATATCTAGACTTCTTATTTTGTTCCATTAATCTATTTATCTATTTTGCACCAATATCATGTTGTCTATATTAGCATAATTTTAAAAGAAGTCTCGAAATCAGGTAATATTATTAGTCTTTTTTGTTCTTTTTTAGAGTTGTTTTAGTTATTCTATGTCCTTTGCATTCCCATATGAAGCTTAGAATCAGCTTATTAATTTCTACAAGGGCCTGAACGGATTTTGATTGGGATTGCATTTGAATCTAGGTCAATTATGGGAGAGTTGACACCTTAATAAAGCTGAGTCTTCTGAACTATAAACCTGATATCTCTTTCCAATTATTTGGGTCTTCTTTGATTTCTCCCAGCAATATTCCGTAGTTTTCTTTCTTTTTTTTTTTTTTTAAGATTTTATTTATTTGACAGAGAGAGACACAGCGAGAGAGGGAACACAAGTAGAGGAAGTGGGAGAGGGAGAAGCAGGCTCCCCGCTGAGCAGGGAGCCCAATGCGGGGCTCCATCCCAGGACCCTGGGACCACAACCCGAGCCGAAGGCAGACGCTTAACGACTGAGCCACCCAGGCGCCCCTATTCTGTAGTTTTCAATGCTCAGATTTTTCACATTTTTTGTCAGATTCATCCCTACATATTTTGGATTAGTTATCAGATTATCACTAAGTGTTTGGTGCTATTGTAAATAGTATTGTTTTCTTAATTTGGTTATCAATATTCCATTGCTAGTATATGGCAACACAATTTTATGTATTGATCTTGTATTCTGCAATCTTGATAAATGCACTTAATGGTTTAAAAACATTTTCTGAAAATTCCATCAGATTTTCTGCATAGATGATTATGTCTGTGAATGAAGGCAATTTTAGGTCTTCCTTTCCAATTTGATGTCTTTTATTTCTTTGTTCTGCCTGATTGTAATGTCTAGAATGTCTCATATAATGTCGAAGAGAAGGGTAAAAGTGGACATTCCTTTTTCTATTCCTGACCTTTCACCAATAAATGTGATACTAGCTGTAGGGTTTTTTGTAGATGATTTTCATCAGGTTGAGAGACGTTCCCTTCTCTTCTCACGTTGCTAAGCATTTACAATGGAAATGGATATTGAATTTTGTCAAGTGCTTTTTCTGTGTTTGTTAAGATGATCATGTAGTTTGTCATTTTTAGTTTGGTAATATAGTGAATTCCATTGACTGATTTTCAAGTGTTAAACCATACCCGCATTGTGGGATAAACTCCACTTCATCATGATGTATAATTATTCTTTATATATGTTGTTGGATTCAACTTGATGAAATTTTGTCTAGAAAACTTTTGTACTAAGATAGGGCTGGCCTTATAGAAAACATTTTATCAGTTGTTATGAGTTGGGAAATATTTCTTCCTCTTCAATTTTCTGGAACAGCTAGTGTAGAGTTGGTACTGTTTCTTCTTGAAAATTTTGGTAGAATTTACTAGTAAAGTCATTTGGGGCCTGCATTTGTGTGTGCGTGTGTGGAAAGGTTCTTGCTTTTTGCTTATTTTTTAGAATATTTTCTTCTTCTTTTCTTTTTTTTTTTAAAGATTTTATTTATTAATTTGACAGAGAGAGAGAGAGAGATCACAAGTAGGCAGAGAGGCAGGGGGTCGGGGGAAGCAGGCTCCCTGCTGAGCAGAGAGCCCCATGTGGGGCTCAATCCCAGGACCCTGAGATCATGACCTGAGCCGAAGGCAGAGGCTTTAACTCACTGAGCCACCCAGGTGCCCCTTCTTCTTCTTTTCTTAAAATTAATTTTTTAAAACAGTTCCTTTTGTGGGAAGTTTTATTTTGTGTTTTGTTATTGTTGTTGTTTTTGTGGATTAGGATTGTTTTTACTCTGAATTACAATAAAGCAGGGATGATGAGAGACCGTAATTTTGTCCTGGATTAGAAGACAACTAATGAAAGGGTTTTTTTGGAAACATTTTTAAATTTAAATTCAATTAATTAACATATAATGCATTATTGGTTTCAGAGGAGCAGGCCTGTGATCATCAGTCTTATATAATACCCAGTGCTCATTATATTACATGCCTTCCTTAATGTCCATCACCCAGTTACTCCAACCCTTCACTCTCCTCCCCTCCAGCAACCCTCAGTTTGTTTCCTGTAGTTAAGAGTCTCTTATGGCTTGTCTCCCTCTCTGGTTTCATCTTGTTTTATTTTTTCTTCTCTTACCCTATGATCCTCTGTTTTGTTTTTTAAACTCCACATGTGAGTGAGATCATATGATAATTGCCTTTGTCTGATTGACTTATTTTGCTTAGCATAATATCCTCTAGTTCCATTTACATCATTGCAAATGGCAAGATTTCATTTTTTGATGGCTGTGTATATTACATTATATATATATATATATATATATATATATATATATATGCCACATCTTTTTTATCCATTAATCTTTCAGTGGCTCTCTGGGCTCTTTCCAGAGTTTGGCTATTGTGGACATTGCTGCTATAAATATTGGGGTGCATGTGCCCCTTTGGATCACTATATTTGTATCTTTGGGCTAAATACCCAGTAATGCAATTGCTGGGTTGTAGAGTAGCTCTATTTTCAACTTTTTGAGGAACCTCTATGCTGTCTTCCAGAGTGGCTGCACCAGCTTTCATTCTCACCAACAGCGTAGGGTTCCCCTTTCTCTACATCCTTACCAACATCTGTCATTTCTTAACTTATTAATTTTAGCCATTATGACTGGTGTGAGGTGGTATCTCACTGTGGTTTTGATTTGTATTTCCCTGATGATGAGTTATGTTGAACATTTTTTCATGTGTCTGTTGGCCATTTGTATGTCTTCCGTGGAAGGTTTTTAACTACCAATTCAATTTCACTACTATAGGCTATTTAGGTTATCTAATTTTCCTTATGTGAGACTTAGTCAGTTGTTTCAAAGAATTTGTCCATCTTATCTAAATTGTCAAATTTATGGGCATATAGTTGTTCATAATATTCTATTACCATTTTAACATTTTATGGACATGTAGTGATGTCCATCTATTGTTTCTGCTATTAGTAATGCCTGTCTTCTCTGTTTTCTTGGTCAGTTTGGCTAGAGATTTAGTGTTATTGATGATTATTATCATTTCCTTTTTCTGCTTATTTTGTTTTTAATTTGCTCTTCTTTTTCTAGTTTCTTAAGGTTAAACCTGAGGTCACTGACTTTTAGACCTTTTGTTCTTTTCTAATATAGCTATTTTAGTACTACAAATTTCCTCCTTTTTTCATGCTTTAGCAACATTCCACAAATTTTTATGTGTTCTATTTTCATTTTCATTAAGATTAAAATATGTTCCAATTACCCTTTTTTAAAAACCATACACTGTTTTATTAGTTTCAGGTGTACAATATGGTGATTCAACAATTCCATGCATCATCCAGTGCTCATCACGACAAGTACACTCCTTAATCCCATCACCTATTTCACCCATGCCCCCACCCACCTCTCTTTTGATAACCATCAGTTTATTCTCTATAACTAAGAGTGTTTTGGGGCACCTGGGTGATTCATTTGTTTAAACATCTGCCTTCAGCTCAGGTCATGATCCCAGGTCCTAGAATCAAGTCCCACCTCTGGCTCCTTTCTCAGCGGGGAGCCTGCTTCGCCTTCTGCCTGCTGCTCCCTTTGCTTGTGTGCACACTCTTTCTCTCTGTCTCTCTTTCTGACAAATAAATAAAATCTTTTTTTTTTAAGAGTGTTTCTTGGTTTGTCTCTCCCCCCTTCTCTCTTTTGCTTATTTGTTTTGTTTCTTAAATCCTACATGACTCATGAGTTATTTTTAAAGGTATTACTTTGTTTTTAAACATTTGGAGATTTCCCAGGTATCTTTTTGTTATTGATTTCCAATTTAACTCCATTATAGTGAGACTACATACTTTGTATGAATCGAATCTTCTAATTTTCTTTTTTTTTTAAAGATTTTATTTATTTATTTGACAGAGAGAGATCACAAGCAGGCAGAGAGGCAGGCAGAGAGAGAGGGGGAAGCAGGCTCCCTGCTGAGCAGAGAGCCTGATGCAAGGCTCGATCCCAGGATCCTGAGATCACGACCTGAGCCGAAGGCAGAGGCTTTAACCCACTGAGCCATCCAGGCGCCCCTCTTTTTAATTTTCTTAAAGTTTTCTTTTATTGTCTTGAATATGGTCTATTTGATGAAAATTCCATGTACACTTGAAAAGAATGAGATTTTTCTGTCATCTGACGGAGTGTTCCGTAAATGTCAATTAGGTCAAATTGGTTGATAGTGTTGTGCAAATCTTCTGCATCCTAACTGATTTTCTGCTATTCAAGTGTTGTAAGAGGGGTATTGAAATCTCCAGTCAAAATCATGGATTTGTCCATTTCTCCTTATAGTTCTATTGGTTTTTGCTTCATGTATTTTGAAGCTCTTTTATTAGATGCATAAATGTTTAGGAATATTATTTCTTTCTGATGAACTGAATCTTAATAATTATGAAACAACATTTTTTCTTTTTTAAAAAAAGATTTTATTTATTTGAGAGAAAGACAGAGAGAGACAAAAATAGCAAGAGAGCATGAGTGGGGAGGAGAGGGAGAAGCAGTCTCTCCGCTGAGCAGGGAGCCCAATGTGGGGCTCAATCCCAGGACCTTGGGATCATGACCTGAGCTGAAGGCTGATGCTTAACCAACTAAGCCACCCAGGCACCCCATTCTTTTCTTTTTTTAAGATTTTATTTATTTATTTGAGAGAGAGAGAATGCATGCACAGACAAGAAAGAGAATGAGCAGGGGGAGGGGCGAAGGGAAAGGGAAAAGCAGAGTCCCACTGAGCAGGGAGGCCAGTATGAGGCTCAATCACAGGACCCTGGGATCATGACCTGAGCCGAAGGTAGATGCTTAACTGACTGAACCACCCATGTGCCCCATGAAACAACCTTCTTAATCCTAGTAATATCTTTTGCTCTGAAATTTGTTTTCTCTTATATTAATAGCCACACCAGATTCCTTTTCACCAGGGTTATCACAGTATTTTCCCCCACTCTTTTGCTTTTAACCAACCTATTTGTAGCTTTATATTTAAAGTGTTTTTCTTATAGGCAGCAAGTATAGTTGGGTACTGATTTTTTATACAATTTAACAATCTTTGTTTTTCACTGAAATGTTGAGGTCTTTTTCATTTAATGTAATTTTATATGTGTTCGGATTTAAATCTATCATCTTGCTATTTGTTTTCTATTTGCTCCATCTGTATTTTGTTTACTCTTTCCTCTTTTTCTGCCTTCTTTTGGATTATTTAAATAATTTTTTTATTCCATTTTGTCTTCTTTCTTAGATTCTTGGCTGTAACTCTTTGTTTTGCTATTTTAATGGGTGTTGGCTCTTCTGACATTATAAGTATAATAAAGAAATACTACAAACAACTTTATGTCCATAAATCTGACACTTAAATGAAATGGATCAATTCCTTTATAGTACAAATTATCAAAACTCACTCAAAAAGGAAGATAGCCGAATTGTCTCATATCTGTTAAGGAAATTTAATTTGTAGTTTAAAAGCTTCCAGGCCCAGATTGTTTCCTCTCACAAATTCTACTAAACATTTGAGAAAGAAATAATATCATCATCCAAAAAATAAAAGAGGGGGGAGAATTTCCCAACTCATAATATGAAGCCAGTGTTACCCTAACACCAAACCCAGGCAAAAACACTACATGGAAAGAAAACTACAGATCAATATTCCTCATGAACATAAAATGAGACAAGTCAGCATGGCTGTGAATTTTTCCAAATTCGATTATGTAGGTGCATAATAGGTAGAAAGTTGGATCTAACCAGACTTGAGGTTTGGCCATTTGAATAAGTGAAAGAGGGGCATAGGAATTGTGAGTACAGGTAGAGGCATTAATACAATGATTGACCACAGAATTTACGTTGATTAGGGAAGGCAGTGAGAACATGGAGTGAAAATAGTAGTTTCAGGGAGTGGGGTTGAAATTTTGTTAGAGTGGGGGAATGATAAGGAATGAGTTAGAAAGAAGAAGGTGATAGTTGAAGAATGAGATGTTTGTAATTGAGAAAGGAGAGGAATAATTTTGTTTTGTTTTTAGTAATTATAAGGTCAATGGTTTGGCCATGTGAGTTAGTGGGTAAATGGATAAAGTAGGGTGGAGGACAAGACATTTTGGGGAGAAGAGGTCAAGGAACAGAGAGGCCAGACTATCATAAAGATCATCTGTATGGATACTGAAATAACTGAGAATTATGACAGGAATAGTATTACAGGGAATAACAGTGAACCAGTGCTAAAATTTTCAAGGAATAAGGAGTCAGTGATCACCCTGAGGACAGATAGTGAATGATATAGTTTGGAGACATGAGATTCAAAGCTAGGGGTTGTTTTGAGGAGAGAGGCGGTTGTCCTAGAAGTGACAACGAGGAGGACACCTTTTCTACCTCCAGGCCTTGTGGTGCTAGAGGCATGGGAGAGAAGATAACACCATTTAAGAGGGTTTTAGGGACACTAAGGACCTTACAGGAGAGGCTGATTTCAGTTAAGTAAGAAGATGAAGGGAATATGCAGAGAAGCAGTTGCAGATATAGGGTAATTTGGTGATGATTGTCTACAAATTCCACAAAACATAGTGGAGGATTTCAGAAGCTGGAGAGGAGGAAGATGGGGTCATAAATGATAAGCAGAGCTGTCTGACTACACTCAAATTGAAGGATGACTTGGGAGTCTTAGGGTGACTGACATCAGAAAGCAATATCAGTAGGATGTGTGTGTGAGAGAGAGAGAGAGAGAGAGAGAGATTTGTTACAAGGAATT
Organism: Potos flavus; assembly: GCA_028534135.1. NCBI lineage: Eukaryota > Metazoa > Chordata > Mammalia > Carnivora > Procyonidae > Potos > Potos flavus. Next base: position 56,996,540 of record CM052901.1, read on the forward strand.
GGCTCACACAACTATGAAGTTATGTGAGGAGTGGCTAAGCAAATCTTGAATCCATAGAACAGGCAGTCAGAAAAGGAAGATTGCAGGCAGGTTAGAACCCATGGCACATGCTGAAACAATTGTCTTTAGGCAGTCAAGAAGAGAAGATCATAAGCACAATGGAACTCTATAGTCATACCAGCCAAAGCTGTGATCCACAAGTAGAAATTGTTTTCTATTCCAGGAAAATACCAGCTCTGCTTTTATGGCCTTCCAATGGATTCAGTTAAGTTTACCCACATAATTCAGGGGGAAAAAATCCCTTATTTAAAGTCAACGATTAGAGGCTTTAGTTCTACCTGCAAAATATCTTCACACCAAGAATGTTTGACTAAGTAACTGGGAACTGTAGCCTAGCCAAATTGACACATCAAAAAAGGCATCATATTATTAACTTTTCCAGACCATAAACATGAGATATCTTGCCATTTACTTTTGTCTTCTTCAATTTCTTTCATCAATATCTTATAGTTTTCAGTCTTCAGATTTTTTTTACCTCCTTGGTTAAATTTATTCACAAGTATTTCATTCTTTTTGATGCTATTATAAATAGAATTGTTTTCCCTTTTTTAATTGAAAAAAATATTTATGCTTTTGAAATCTTTACATAAGGACATTAATTTAAATCATATTTGACATTATTAGAATAGCTTCTTTTTTTAAAGATTTTATTTATTTATTTGTCAGAGAGAGAGAGAGAGTACAAGCAGAGAGAGAAGCAGGCTCCCCACTGAGCAAGAAGCCTGAAGCAGGACTTGATACCAAGACCCTGGGATCATGAACTGAGCCAAAGGCAGATGCTTAACTGACTGAGCCACCCAGGTGCACCTAGAATAATTTCATGTTGATCTTTTTAACCACTCTTGTCATTCTTCCTTTTATACTAGGGGAGCTTTGTAGTGGACCTTCTTGCAAATAAGGGGAGAAAGGGAATTCTAAGCGCCCTTTCTCTTTTGCCACATCCTTGAGCTCCCAATATGACATTGTTTCTGAACTCACAGCCAGCTGTAGATGAATTGGGAAGGGAGGGCCTATAAGTTTGGAAGCCTGGGTCTTTCTGAGAAATAAAGCATTCCTTGGTGACCATCTCTTCCTAAGGAACAAGTACCCAAAAGCAATGCTATCAATGCTCATGCCAGCCACCCAGTTGATGTGAGTATGGGAAGCTCTATGGAGCCCTCACAGATAGAAGGAGTGTTTACATCTCCTTTCCTCTCCTTTCTTACCCTCCAAAGCAAGACCCAGGTCCACCCCTGTCCTGGAAATTACCACCCTATCTCCACTGGGCATCTCCAGGGGCGATGAATTAAATGAAGCCTCTTATCCTGTCATATTATTTTCTTAATTTCTTTTACAGATAGTTCTTTGCTAGTGTATAGAAATACAGCTGATTTTTGCATGTTGATTTTTTATCCTCTAACTTTATTGAATTTGTTCATTCTAACAGTTTTTTGTTTTGCTTTGTTTGCTGGAGGATTTAGAGTTTTCTATATATAAGGTCATGTTATCTGCAAACAATTTAACTTCTTCTTTTCTGATTTGGATGCTTTCAGATTCAATGCAATCTTTATCAAAATTCCAATGGCATTTTTCACAGAAATAGAAAAAAAAAAACACAAAAGACCATGGAAGCATCACACTTCTGATTTCAAACTATACTACAAATTATAGTAATCAAAACAGTATGGGACTACCATAAAAACAGACATGTAGACCAATGGAACAGAATCGAGAACCCAGAAATAAACACTCATACATGGTCAACTAAACTTTGACAAGGGTGCCATGAATGCATATTGGGGAAAGGACAGCCTCTTCAATAAATGGTGTTGGAAAAACTGGACAGCTAAGTTCACTCAAGATGGATTAAAAACTTATATGCAAGACTGAAGCCATAAAACTCCTAGAAAAAAAAAAAACAGGGAAAAAAGCTCCTTGACTTTGGTCTTGGTGATGATTTTCTGGTAATGATATCAAAAGCATAGACAAAAAAAGAGAAAAATAAACAAGTGGGACTGCATCAAACTAAAAAGATTCTATGCAGCAAAAGAAACGAAATTAAATGGCAACTTACAGAATAAGAGAAAATATTTACAAAACATGTATCTGATAAGGGGTTAATATCCAAAACATATAAGGAACTCTTGCAACCCATATTTCAAAAATGGTTTCAAAGGAGGGAGAAAAGAGGAAGATGACAGCAGAGTAGAACCCTAGGCTCCCCTCATTCCACTAAAACAACTAGATAACTATCAAATCATCCTAAATATCTCAGAAATCAGCCTTAAGACTGACAGAACAAACTCCACAACTACAGGGAGAGAAGAGGCCACATCTAAGAAGGTGGAAAGTGCAGAGACATGGTTTGGGGGAGAATGGATCACAGGTGTTGCAGGGAGAAATCGTTGAGGAGAAGGGCAAGAGAGAGATGACCACACAGGAGAACACGTAAGAAGGTTTCCCCAAAGCCATTGGCTTAAAAAACATGAGGGGATGAATTTTGTGAGTTCTTCCAATCAGCAGGGCTTACAGACTGGAGTTTTAAAGGTCCATGGGTTTGGCTGTGATAGAGCCCATAGGGAACTGTGCAGCTCCTGAAGAGAAGGCAGGCAAACAACCTGGGGGCAGACCCTATAGAAACAGCTATCTGAAGAACACCTGGGGCGCACTGTGGGAAGATTATTCACTCTTCTTGAGCACATCTCTGAAAGGCAGCATTCCCGGAGACAGATGCCTGGGAACAAAGAAGCTGGCTGGCACCATTTCCCTCTGCTGCCCCTCAACATAGACAGACAGCCATCTACAGAAGGAAGTACGCACTCACACTGGCTGACTAACTTGCTTACACCAAGCCCCACACCCTTGTGATCTGGCAGGACTACCCTTCTCAGTCAGGGTTGCCTCAGTCCCAGTGCAGCAGGGCCCTCCCCGCAGAAGACCAGCACAAACTCCTGCCTACACCATGTCTCCCAACCAGACAGTTCTTTAGGGCATCAGTTCCTGTGGAGGTGGTGTCACGTCTCATTTTGCAACCAGACCAGAACATACCTAAGTAAACTTCATCAGATTCAAGCTGGGGACCAAACACTGCCTGCAGCAGACAAGGAGAGCCTCTGCAGACAACTAGCCTGAAGGATAGAACAGCCACAACACATCAGGAGAGTACATACACCACACACCAGAGACACTTCCTGAAGCACCAGGCCCTGGGCACTACAGCAGCTTTTCTTCATAAGGCCATTACTTTTATTATTATTATTTTTAAATTTAAAATCAATTAACATATAGTGTATTATTAGTATCAGAGATAGAGTTCAGTGATTCGTCAGTTGCATATAACACCCAGTGCTCATTACATCAAGTGCCCTCCTTAATGCCCATCACCCAACTACCCCAGCCCCCCACCCACCACCCCTCTAGGAACGCTCAGTTTGTTTCCTATAGGTAAGAGTCTCTTATGGTTTGACTCCCTCTCTGATATCATCTTATTTTATTTTCCTTCCCTTCCCTTATGTTCATCTATTTTGTTTCTTAAATTCCACATATGAGTGAAATCATATGATAATTGTCTTTCTCTGATTGGCTTATTTTGCTTAGCATAATACCTTCTAGTTCCATCCACTTCACTGCAAATGGTAAGATTTCATTTTTTGATGGCTGAGTAATATTCCATTATATATATACCACATCTTCTTTAACCATTAATTTGTCAAGGCCATTACTTTTGGGAGCAGGAGACGTAACTGGCTTTTCAAACACAGAGAAGAAGGCAGAGACTTAGACAAAAGTCAAGAAGGAAGAATTTATCCCAAATAAAATAACAAGATAAGACCATGGCTAGAAATCTAAGTGAAACAGATATAAATAACATGCTTGATGGAGAATTTAAAGCAATAATCATAAGGATACTCACAGCGCTAGAGAAAATAATAGAAGACATCAGTGAGAACTTTAACACAGAGATGAAAGAGTTAAAAAAGAACTCAGAGATGAAGAATGCTATAAACGAGAATGGAAAAAGGCTTGATGTAATGAACAGAATACTGGAAGAAGCAGAGGAACAAATTAGTGACCTAGAAGACAAAACAATGGAAAATAATGAAGCTGAACAAAAGAAAGAAGAATTATGCATCAGGAGAATAGACATAGAAACTCAGTGACTTCATAAAACATAATAACATTCATATTATAGGAGTCCTAGAAGAAGAAGAGAGCAAAAAGAGGGCACCAAATTTATTTGAAGATATAATAACTGAAAACATCCCTAATCTGGGGAAGGAAAGAGACATCCAGATCCAGGAGGCACAGAGAACTCCCATCAAAACCAACAAAAGCAGGCCAACGCCAAGACTTATTGTAAGTAAATTTACAAAATGTAGTGATAAAGAAGAAATCTTAAAAGCAGCAAGACAAAGCAAGTCCTTAATTTATAAGGGAAAACCTTGTCTTGGTGGCACATGCCTCATTAGGATTTGCCTGCTAGCTTCTCCTGTACAATCATTTCTTTTGAAATCAACAACAGAAGAAACACCAGATGGCGAGGATATGCAGAAAAAGGAACCCTCTTGCACTGTTGGTGGGAATGCAAACTGGTGTAGTCACTCCGGAAAACAGAACGGAGGTTCCTCAAAAAGTTAAAAATAGAACTACCTTATGACCCAGCACTACCTTATGACCACTACTGGATAATTTCCCAAAGAAAACAAAAACACTAGTTCAAAGGGACACATGCAGCCCTATGTTTATAACAGTATTATTTATAATAGCCAAGATATGGAAGTGGCCCAAGTGGCCCAAGTGCCCATTAATTGATGAATGGATAAAGAAGTAAGATACACACACACACACACACACGTATATATATGGTGAGCAATCTCACTTCTTGATATATCTATATCTATATAGGAATCTATCTATCTATCTATCTATCCTCTATCTATCTACCTATCTATAGGAATATTATTCGTCCATAAAAAAGAATGAAATCTTGCCATTTACAACGAAATGGATGAGCTAGAGAGTATAATGCTAAGTGAAATAGGTCAGTTAGAGAAAATCATACCATATGATTTCACTCACATGAGGAATTTAAGAAACAAATGAGCAAAGGGAAAAAGAGAGAAATAGAGAAATGCAAACCATGAAACAGACCCTTAAATATAAAAAACAAACTAGTGGTTATCAGAGGGGAGGCGGGTGGGGGATGGGTCAAATAGGTGATGGGGATTAAGGAGTTCACTTGTGAAGAGCAGCTGGGTGTCGTGTGGAAGTGTTGGAACTGGGAAGTGTATGGAAATGTTGAATCATTATATTGTAACCTGACTCTAATATTAAACTGTGTGTTAACTAAGTAGACTCTAAATAAATAATTAAAAAATAAAAAATATAAGTGGGCAAAGTTCCTGAACATGCATTTTTGCAAAGATGTGATACAAATGGACAAAAGATACATGAAAAAGTGCTCAAGATTACTAATCAGGGAAATACAAATTAAAATCTTAAGCAGATACTAACTTACACCAGTTAGGATGGTTATCTATTATCAAGAAAACAAGAAAAAACAAGGGTTGGCAAGGGTGAGGATAAAAGAGAGTCCTTGTACACTGTTGGTGGGAGTGTAAATTGATACAGTCATTATGGAAAACAGTACGAGGACTACTTAAGAAATTAAAAATAGAACTAGTATATGATCCAGAAATCTCACTCCTTGATATATATCCAAAGGAAAGACAGTAGTTTGGTACAATTATTTTGGAAAGGAATTTGGCAATATAGGTCCAGATAATAAATTGTGCATATTTATGACCCAATAGTTTCACATCTAGGAATTTATCCAACACAAATACTATGACTCCTACCAAAATATGTGTACCAAGACGCTTATAGTAAATTCATTTTAGTAAAGGTAATTCAAACAAATAAATGGTCATCAGTAGGGGATTGTATATCCATATAATGGAATACTGTGTAACCATTAAAAATGTGATAGATACTTGCTGATAGAGAAAATGCTTAATAAATAGAAAGCAAAAAGTCAAATAGGATGATATATACTATAGTTATCCTATTTGTGAAATAAATCAAGAAAAATATATGTGTTTTTGTGAGAAATGAAATTGAGAGTTGAGTACTTTTCTTTTTTTCACTATATGCTTCTGTGTGCTATTTTAGCTTTTGGTCATGTGTTTCCATGACTTCTATACATTTTAAAAGTTATTTAATAATACCAGGTATTCTGACTCCATATATAAGTGCCCTTTCCCACACATCATATATTTCCATTTTTATATCTACCACCAAGGCCCACCACACTGCCTTGAATATAATAAGCACTGAAATAATTACTGGAAAGCATTCAGAAAGAGAAAGGATTTGTTCCCTTTAAGAAAAGGCTAATTGGTGCCAAAAAGCTGGTTGTAAAAATGGTTGAGAAAGTTGTCTGTTGAAACAAAATTAATTCAATTGTAATCGGAATTGGTAAGAGAGGGATTAGAGTAGGTTAGAAATAAGAGGTCTGGTTTCCACAGCAACCTCTTCCTGATTGGAAGGAACCCTTCACTAGAGAGGAGCTGCTGATGCAGGCGCTGCTGCCTCCATCATCTTTGTTTTCATTTGGCTTTGATCATCAGGCAATGAACAAGCAAGCTAGAAGCAGTTCTGGGAATCAGTGTCAAAACCACAGCAACAGGCATGGGCGCAGACACAGCAAAAGGGACCTTGACAGGGGGAGGACAGAGCAGACTGGCAGGTAGTGATGGGTAGAAGGAAACCTCTAGGGTATAGGGCCCAACCTGAATAAGGGCGATGAACAAAAGTTCAAATCACAGGGTTTAAGGGGATGGGGCTAATTCAAGTCTTAGTTGCATTGGTTTTGAGAGTCAATTTGGAGTCCAGGGACCAGAACAGTAGTATTTGCATAGTAGTAATAATCATAGAAATTTGAGTGGAGGTTTCTAAATTCCAGGGGTTAATCTGAGTTGAAAAAGATTCAAACTCACAGTTGAAGAATCATGACATGATCAAGTTCCCCTCTTAACCTAAGGATAGAGACAAGGCAAGATCTATGCTGGTGGAATAGGGTGAGATTTAAACCAGCAATTGCCATAGAAACATCTAGAAGCCCTATGGGAGTTGGAGTCTCTCTTATACACTGATTGACATATACCCAATGCCTAGAATAATTTTTGACACATATATATTTACCATAAATATGTATCAGATAAATGAAGCCCAGTTCTTCAGATTAAGACTTTCCTCAAATACACCAGATATGCCCTTAGGGCAGAACGCTAATTCTTTTTTTCCAAATGTTGAATTTATTCATTTATTTGCTTTCCTTGAACTGTCATATGTCTTTTTTTTTTTTAACACATGGTGTTTTACTTGTTTCAGGTGTATGATATAGTGACTCAACACTTCCACGTATCACCCAGTGCTCGTCACAACGAGTTCATTTCCTATTCCCCATCACTTATTAAAACCATCCCCCCACCCACCTCTCCTCTGGTAACCATCAGTTTGTTCTCTATAATTAAGAGTCTGTTTCTTAATTTGTCACTCTTTTTTTTTTCTCCTTCGCTCCTTTGTTTTATTTCTTAAATTCCACATACAAATGAAATCATATGGTATTTGTCTTTCTCTGACTGACTTATTTCACTTAGCATTATACTCTCTAGCTCTATCCATGTCATTGTAAATGGCAAGATTTCATTCTTTTTTATGGCTGAATAATATGCCATTATATATATAATTATATATGGCATATTATTCCATTATATATAATGGATTCCAATATAATAACATATATATAATAACATATAAATATAATAACATATACATGTTATTGTTAACATATATATGTTATTATATTTAATATTACATTATCTTGTAATATATATTTATATATAAATATATATGTAAATATTTATTATATTTATATATATAACATATATAATAACATTCCATTCCAAAATAATAACATATAGATACTAGGATATAAGAGATAGATATAGATATAGATGATATAGATATAGATATAGATAAAGAAGTGGTATATCTTTATCCATCATCAACTAATGGACACTTGGGTTGCTTCCATATCTTGACTATTGTAAATAATGCTGCTATAAACAGAGAGCTGCATGTATCTCTCTAAACTAGTGTTTTTGTATTCTTCAGGAAAGTATCTAGTAGTCCCATTGCTGGGTCATAGGGTAGTTCTATTTTTAACTATTTGAGGAATCACCATGCTGTTTTCCAGAATGGCTGTACTAGTTTGCATTCCCACCCACAGTGCAAAAGAGTTCCTTTTTCTTCATATACTCACCATCTGTTGTTTCTTCTGCCGTTGATCTTAGCCATTCTGACAGGTGTGAGGTGATATCTCATTGTAGTTTTGATTTGCATTTCCATGATGGTAAGTGATGATTCACATCTTTCCATGTATCTGTTGACCATCTGTATGTCTTCTTTGGAGAAATATCTCTTCATGTCTTTTGCCTATATTTAATTGGAGTATTTGTTTTTGGGGTGTTTAGTTGTATAAGTTCTTCTTATATTTTGGATACTAACTCTTTATCGGATACGTCATTTGCAAATATCTTCTCCCATTCTGTAGGTTGTCTTTTAATTTTGTTGATTGTTTCCTTCACTGTGCAGAAGCTTTTTATTTTGATGTAGTCCCAATAGTTTATTTTTGCTTTTGTCTCCCTTGCCTCAGGAGATATATCTACAAAAAAAATTGCTAGGGCAATGTCAAAGAGGTTGCTACCTGTGTTCTCTTCTAGGATTTTTATGGTTTCAGGTCTCATATTTAGGTCTTTAATCCATTTTGAATCTATTTTTGTGTATGCTGTAAGGAAGTGGTCCAGTTTCTTTCTTTTGCATGTTGTCCAGTTTCTCCAACATCATTTGTTGAAGACATTGACTTTTTCCCATTGGATATTCTTTCCTGCTTTGTTGAAGATTAATTGACCATATAGTTGTGGATTTCTTCCTGGGTTGTCTATTCTGTTCTATTGATCTATGTATCTATTTTTGTGCCAGTACCATACTGTTTTGATTACCACAGCTTTGTAATATAACTTGAAATCTGCAATTGTGATGCCTCCAGCTTTGCTTTTCTTTTTCACAATTGCTTTGGCTATTTGGGGTCTTTTGTGGTTCCATACAAATTTTAGGATTGTTGGTTCCAGTTCTGTGAAAAATGCTGTCAGTATTTTGAGAGGGGTTGTATTAAATGTATAGATTGCTTTAGGTAGTATAGATATTTTAACAATATTTGTTCTTCCAACCCATAAGCATGGAATGTCTTTCTATGTCTTTATGTTGTCTTGAATTTCTTTCATTGGTTTTTTACAGTTTTCAGAGTACAGGTCTCTTGCCTCTGGTTATGTTTATTCCTAAGTATCATAATATTGTTGGTATAACTGTGAATGTTATTGTTTTCTTAATTTCTCTTTCTGCTGCTTCATTATTGATGTAAAAATGTAACAGATTTCTGTACATTGATTTTGCATCCTGCAACTTTACTGATTTCATTTATCAGTTCTAGAAGTTTTTTTGTGGAGTCTTCCAGTTTTTCTATATATAGTATCACATCATCTGCAAATAGTGAAAACTTTACTTCTTCCTTGCTCATTTGGATTCCTTTTACGTCTTTTTGTTTTCTGATTGCTGTGCCTAGGACTTCCAGTACTATGTATAATAACAGTAGTGAGAGTGGACATCCCTGTCTTGTTCCTGAGTACAGAGGAAAAATTTCTCAGTTTTTCTCCATTGAGGATGTTATTAGATGTGGGTTTTCATAGGTGGCCTTTATTATGTAGAGGTATGTTCCCTCTAAGCCTAGTTTATTGAGGGTTTTTATCATGAATGGATGTTGTCAAATCCTTTTTCTGCATCTACTGAAATGACCATATGGTTCTTTTCCTTTCTGTTATTGATGTGGTGTATCATGTTTTTTTTTTGTTTTGTTTTGTTTTTGTTTTTGTTTTTGTTTTTTTACAAATATTGAATCCCCCTTGCAGCTAGGGATAATCCCACTTGATTATGGTGAATGATTTTTTTAATGTATTGTTGGGGATTTTTTGCTGGTATTTTGTTGACAATTTTGCATCTATGTTCATCAGGGATATTGGCCTGTAGGTCTCTTTTTTAATGGTGTCTTTACCTGGTTTTTGTAACAGTGTAATGCTGGCCTCATAGAATGAATTTGGAAGTTTTCCTTCCTTTTCTGTTTGTTGGAATAGTTTGAGAAGAATATGTATTAATCATCTTTAAATGTTTGGTAGAATTGGCCTGAGGTCATCTGGTCCTGGACTTTTGTTTGTTGGAAGTTTTTTTTTTTTTTTTATTACTGATTCAATATTTTTGCTGGTTGGTCTGTTCAAGTTTTCTGTTTCTTCCTGTTTCAGTTTTGGTAGTTTATATGTTTCTAGGAATTTATCCATTTCCTCTATGTTGTCCAATTTAGTGGCATATAGGTTTTAATAATATTCTCTTATAATTGTTTGTATACCTTTGGTGTTGGTTGTTATTCCTTTTTATCATTTGTGATTTTATTTTTTGGAATCCTTTCTATTTTCTTTTTTTCTTTTTCCAGATAAGACTGGTTAGAGGTTTATCAATTTTATTGATTTTTTTCAATGAAGCAGCTACTGGTTTCATTGATCTGTTTTATAGGTTTGTTTGTTTGTTTTTATATGATTTATTTCTGCTCTAATCTAATTTCTTTCCTTCTACTGGCTTTAGTCTTCATTTGTTGTTCTTTTTCTAGCTCCTCTAAGTTTAGGGTTAGTTTATTTATTTGCGCTTTCTCTTGCTTTTTGAGGTAGGCTTGTATTGCTATATATTTCCCTCTTGAGACCACTTTTGTTGCATCCCAAAGGTTTTGGACAATTATGGTTTCATTTTCATTTGTTTCCGTGTAATGTTTTTAATTCTTCTTTGATTTCCTGGTTGACCTATTCATTGTTTAGTAGCATGTTATGTAACTTCCATGTATTTGTGGTCTTTCCAAATTTTTTCTCATGGTTGATGTCTAGTTTCATAGCATTGTGGTCAGAAAACGTGCATGTTATGATTTCAATCTATTTGTATTTATTGAGGCCTGTTCTGTGACCTAATATGTGATCTATCTTGCAGAATGTTCCATAGGCACTTGAAAAGAATGTGTATTCTGCTCTTTTAGGATTGAATGTTTTGAATAGATCTGTTAAGTCCATCTGTTCCAGTGTGTCATTCAAAGTCACTGTTTTGAGTGGGGTGTTAAAGTCTCTATTATTATTGTGTTATTATTGATTAGTTCCTTTATGTTTCTTATTAATTGTTTTATGTATTTAGGTACTCCATTGAGTGCAGAAATATCTACAATTGTTGTATCTTCTTGTTGGATTTTCCCCTTTATTATTATATAGTGTCCTTCTTCATTTCTTGTTACAGTGTTTGTTTTAATGTTTATTTTGTTGTATATAAAAGTATTGCTAAACCAGGTTTCTTTTGACATCCATTTGCATGATAAATGCTTTTCTAATCCCTTACTTTCATTTTTCATTTGTCTTTAGGTCTAAAATGGGTCTCTTGCAGACAGCATGTAGATGGATCTCATTTTTTTTAATCCATTTTGACATTCTATATCTTTTCACATTTAGCTATTTATATTCAAAGTAATTATTGATATATATATTTATTGCCATTTTGTTACTTGTTTTGTGATGGTTCCTGGAGATTCTCTTTCATGCTTTTTTTTTTTAATTTTTAAATTTAATTTTATTTTTTTATTTATTTGACAGAGCTAGAGAGAGAGCACAGGCAGGCAGAGCAGCAGGCAGAGGGAGAGGGAGAAGCAGGCTCCCCACTAAGGAAGGAGCCCGATGTGGGGCTCGATCCCAGGACCCTGGGATCATGACCCGAATGAAGGCAGCCGCTTAACGAACTGAGCCACCCAGGCTCCCCTCTTTCATGCTTTCTTGTCTTTCTTTCAGGTTTTGCTGATTTTCTTTAGTGATGTATTTGGATTTCCTAATCTTTATTCTTTGCATGTTTATTAGTCATTTTTGATATTTGGTTACCATTATGTTTGTATATAACCTCTTCTTCTATATTAAGTTGATGGTTGTTTAAGTTTGAGCCCATTCTTTTCTCCTCTCCTCCCCACATTTTAGGTATATGTTGTATTTTATATACTTTTTTATGAATTGCTTGATTGACTCTTAACAGAAATATTAATTTTTACTGCTTTTGTGTTTCCTGCCTTTATACTGTCTATTTTGGTCTCTCTCTTCCACTCAAAGAGTTCCCTTTAATATTTCTTGCAGGGCTACTTTAGTGGTCATGAACTCCTTCAGTTTTTATTTATCTAGGAAATTCTTTTTTTTTTAATATTTTATTTATTTATTTGACAGAGAGTGAGAGATCACAAGTAGGCAGAGAGGCAGGCAGAGAGAGAGGGGGAAGCAGGCTCCCCGCTGAGCAGAAAGCCCGATGCGGGGCTCGATCCCAGGACCTTGAGATCATGACCCGAGCCAAAGGCAGAGGCTTTAACCCACTGAGCCACCCAGGCGCCCCTATCTAGGAAATTCTTTATTTCTCCTTGTATTCTGAATAATAGCCTTGCCAGATAGAGTGTTCTTGGCTGCAGGTTTTTCCCATTCAGCACTCTGAATATATCATGCCATTCTCTCTGACTTGGAAAGTTTCTTCTGAACAATCCCCTGCTAGCCTTATGGGGTTTCCCTTGTATATTACTGTCTTCTTTTTCTTGCTTTTTAAAAACTTTTTTCTTTGTCACTATATTTTGCTAATTTAATTACAATATGATTGGTGTGGGTCTGCTTTTGTTGATATTGATGGGATTTCTCTGTGCTTCCTGTACCTGGATGTCTCTTTCCTTCTCTACTTTAGAGACATTTTCATCTATTATTTCTTGAAATAAATTTTCTGCCCTCTTTCTATCTCTTCTTCTTCTGGGACTTCTATAATACAAATGTTTGATGGAGTCTCTGATTTCCCTAAGTCTATTCTCATGTTGCTTAATTTTTCTTTCTCTCTTTTGTTTAGCTTGATTAGTTTCCATTATTTTGTCTTCTAGGTCATTAATTCATTCCCCACTTCTTCCAGCCTTCTGTTACTGCCATCAAGTGTGTTTCTCATTTCATTTATTGAGCCCTATATCTTTACTATGTTATTCCTCATCTCCGTATTAAGGGTCTCACTTGTGTCTTCCAGTCTTCTCAAGTCCAGTATTGTTATGATCACTGTTTTAAATATTTCATCAGGCATATTACTTATATCCATTTTGCTTAGATCTTGGGCCATGGCCTCATCCCATTCTTTCATTTGGGATAATTTTCTCTGTTTTCTCATTTTATCTAAGTCTCTGTGCCTATTTTCTCTGTGTTAGGAACATCAACTACTCCTCTAGATGGGGTACTTGAGTATAATGACCTTATGAAGAATAGGTCTTGCAATGCCCTGCCATGTAGTGCCTCCTTTTCCTCAGGGCCTGGTGCTTCCAGAATGTCTCCAATGTGTGCCGAGTGTGTTCTGGCATTTTGTACTGGCTGTTTTATCTTTCAGACCTGTTATCCGCAGAGCTTTTTTTTTTTTTTTCTCCTGTTGTGGGCAGTGTTTTGGTCCCTGGCCTGAATGTGGCACATTTTAACTAGGTGTGCTCTGGTCTGTTTGTGAAATGAGACCTGTTTCTACTGCCACTGGGAACGGGGCTCCACAGAACTCCCATGTTAGGGGACCAGTGTGAACAGGGCTTTGGGCCAGTCTTCTGGGGGAGGGAGCCTGTCATGCTGGAACTGAGACAAGCGTGACTGAGGAAGGTGGTTCCACTGGAGTGTGGGGGTAGGTGGGCCTTGGTGTAAGCAACTTAGGTAGCAGGTATCAGTGCTGCACTGGTTCTAGTAGATGGCTCTGTGCTTATGTTGAGGGGTGGGTGAGGGAAATGGCACCTGCTAGTTTCTTTGTTCCCAGAAGAGTTTCTCTGTGAACACTGCCTCTCTGGGGTATGCTCTGAAATGAACAAATAACCTTCCCACTCTGTGCCCCAGGCACTCTTCCGATCACTGCTTCCACACTGTATGTCTGCGGTTATTTGCCTGCCTTCTTTCCAAGAGCAGTGCAGTGTCCTCCAGGCTTTATTCCAGCCAAGGTCTCTGACCGTTAAAACTCCAGCTCTGCTGGCTGCCAGAAGTCATGAAATTTGGCTCCTCTCGTTTTCCATCCCCCATTGCTATGGGGATGAGTTTTTACTGTGCACTCTCATATGTGCTAGTCTGCTTCTCACCTTTCTCCATGACTATGGCTCCCTCCCCACTATACTGGCATGACCCACTTCCATCCCAAACCACATCTCCATACTTCCTAACTTTTTCAATGTGACCTCTTTTCTACCTTTAGTTGTGGAGTTTGTTTTGCCAGTCTTTAAGTCAATTTTTGGGGTATTTAGGATGATTTGATAATTATCTAGTTGTACTCGTGGGACAAGGTGAGCCTAGGGTCCTCCTACTTTGCTGCCATCTTTAATCCCTTAGTAGGCTAATTTTGAACTTTAGCTACCAGTGAGAAGTTCCTGATATGTGTTTGGGGTTGGCAGGAAGCGGGTGAGGCTGTGCTAAAGAAAGCCTCATGAAGGCTAAAGAGCTTCACTTCCTACAAATAGGTAATTTTTTAGTAGGCAGAGGCTGACAGTTAGAGCTACATGTCTCCTTTAATTATATTTCAGTTCAAATGTTATCTCTTCAGAAAGGCCTTCTCTGACCACGGTAGCTAAAATGTCCCTCAGCACCAACCAATGACTCACCAAGTCATTCTTTATCTCATTACTCCGTTTTGGTTTCTTCATCATCTGAAAATATGTGACGTTTCTGTGTCCCTCTACTAGAATATAAGCTGCACGCAAGCAAGGACTTTGCCTCATTCATCACTATATTTTTGACTCCTAGAACAGTGCTCAACACATAATAGATGTTCAGTAAATATTTTCTGAAAGTCAGGCTGGAGTAACCAATCTAATAAAGAATTAAGTGTGAAGAACCACTTCCCACTTTTCCTCAGAGGAGAAAGAAAAACCCCATTTCAATTTTGACAGTGATTAAACAATTGAGTTTAGTGACAAAGCTACAAGTTTATACTTGCATTTCTATTTCTTTCTATTTTACTCTAGCCAGTACATAACTTTCTCATATATTGCTTATAGTGAGCAGATATTTTCTATCTTAACAGTTTCTTTTGAACCAGAACAATTGCGAAAGGAGCTCATGTGATAATCTATGATTACCTCTATGTATGCAAGAAGAAAGTGTTGTCTTCTGTCTATAGTCAAATCTGTAGACTATAGATTAGCATAATTCTGAAAACAATGTTTCTCAAGGGAGGTTTAAGGACCTCCAACATTAGAATCACTTATCTAAAATGCATATTTCTGGGCCTCATTCTGAAACTATCAAATCATAACTGGGGGGAGAACCAAGAGCTTGCATTTTAAACAAGTTCTCCTGGTGATCCTTGTCAAGAACTTGAGATTTTACTCTACTTGTAAGTTAACAAGTTAGCCTATCATGGTTTCATGGATACTGATAGAACACATGAAATTCCTGGGTCAGAGACAGGAGTTAATTATTATTATTATGTAGTTATTATTATTACTCAGCAATACCCACAGCCAGAGTATCAGCATGTGTGTCAGTTTCCCATTCCTTAATTCTCACAGGATGGCATGAGGAGGGGTAAGTTATGCAAGAACATGCAGCAAGTTGTGTTACAAAAGATGAACACTAAGCTTAGGGAACTTAATTTTTTTATGATGGGTGATAAGTATGCCTGATCTTTATTCTAGAAGAAAAGATTATCTTTATTATATGTGACAGAAATAAACCTGTCCTTTTTTCTGGAAGGGGATACAATCTATCTTCCAAGGCTGTTCACTGTGTAAACACCCTTAGAAAGAAAGTCTGGAGCACAAGCAGTCAGTGCCTCTATTCACAAGACATACAGAAATCTGTGGAGAATTATTTCCTAATAATTCTAATGACCACTCAAGTTTGGGAATCATTGCTCCCAGAAAGACTCTGCCATATCTACAGAGCTACCTTTATACACCCAAGCCTATTAGGTCCTGTCAAATATTCTACCCTTCTCTGGTCCTCCCAGTTTGACCCAGCCTCTCTCCTCTAGCCATGTTTCCTTAGGTTGTGCTGTTCTCTTCAAGGTCACCCTTTGCTCTGAAAAATAAACCCACAAGCTGGCTCTGAGGCACTAGGGGCTCCCACTAAAGGATTTGTTTGAAGAAGTAGGAAAGTACCTGGAAGGAAAACACATAACAGTGAAAAAAGAGCATAAACACTTATTTGTTACATGAACAGCTGTTTATTGAGCACCTACTGTATTCTAGAACTGTGCTAGGTACTGGGAATATTAAGATTCATTCATGACTTGGCGGTGGCCACTGCACAGACCAGGCATCACTAGCTCACCGGCCTTGCTCTGCTTCCTCTGCAACCATGTCTGACAAACTCAATATGGCTGAGATTGAGAAATTCGATAAGTTGAAATTGAAGAAGACAGAAACGCAAGAGAAAAATCTACTGCCTTCAAAAGAAACGATTGAACTGGAGAAGCAAGCAGGCGAATCTTAATGAGGCATGTACTGCCAATATGCACTGTACATTCCACAAGCATTGCCTTCTTATTTTACTTCTTTAGCTGTTTAACTTTGCAAGATGCAAAGAGGTTGTATCAAGTTTAAATGATTGTGCTGCCCCTTTTCACATCGAAGGATAGAGAACTACTGATAATGAAGGCCATGCCTTCCTCTCCCATATGCCTGTCTGACTGGCAGAGAAGGAAAAGAACTTGCATGTTGGTGAAGGAAGAAGCTGGGTGGGATGACAGTGAAATTTAGAGTAAAAACCAAGATGGTTCAAGGTGTTCTTTTTTTTTTTTAAAGATTTTATTTATTTGACAAAGAGAGAGAGAGAAACAGTGAGAGAGGGAATACAAGCAGGGGGAGTGGGAGAGGGAGAAGCAGGCTTCCTGCTGAGCAGGGACCCTGATGCAGGGCTTGATCCCAGGACCTTGGGATCATGACCGAGCCAAAGGCAGGCGCTCAACAACTGAGCCACCAAGGTGCCCCAAGATGGTTCAAGGTGTTCTGCAGGCTGTAAAATGCAGTTTAATCAGAGTGCCATTTTTTTTGTTCAAGTAACTTTAATTATTGGAATGCACAATTTTTAAATATGTAAATAAAAAGTTTTAAAACCTGAAAAAAAAAAGATTTATTCGTTCAACACATATTTTGGGAGTGACTATTATGTGCCAGGTACAAGTTAGAATAAACTTTAAAGAAATAAAAATATTGCCATTCTCCTCAAGAAAGTTAATAAAGGCGCCTGCTATATAAAAAATAATTGTGCAATGGTGTGATAAATGCTATAATAGAAGTAATGTACAAGGTGCATGGATGTCACTGAGAAGAGAGTAGCCAATTTTGCTTAAAGAAAGTAAAGGAGGGCATGCGTGGCAGGGAAGGGAAGGCCTCACTACAGAGGGGATGATTGTGTTGAATCTTGACGCACATGTAGGAGTCTTTCAGGTGCACAGGTGTTCCAATCAGAAGGAAGAACATGGACAAAAGCATAGAGGCATAGAACAGAATGGTGTGGTTAGGAAAGCTGAAGTAGTTTGGTATGGGTGGAGTTTGAGGTATGGAGGGAAAAGTGAAAAGATGACAGCTGTGTGGTAGACAGGGCCTGGATCTTGCAGAGCCTTATCTACTGTACTGAGAAAGCTGCATATATCTTAAAGGCAATGAGTCCTCACTGAAGGACAAACTAGGCTTTACAAAATTAGATTTATACTTTAGCAAAAATAGCAGAAGAAAAAATTCTAAATGAGAGTTTACCAAGTAGATTTGGTAGGGTATAGTGAGAGTGGTCCATGGAGAGAGTAGCATGTGAAAAGGGACAGAGGTGTGAAAGAATGTGGTGTGTTCAGGGAACAGCAAGTAGCTTGATGTGGTCAGAATGTTCATGTATGGGTGGTAATGAGAGAGTGGTAAGGTTACAAATATCATTAGGTTGGCAGACAATGAACGGCATTGTAGGGGGGCAATGTAGGTGGTTTAAGAGCATGGATTCTGGAGCCACGTTGCTAGCATTTGAATCCCATTTCTTCAGCTTACTAGCAGTGTGACCTTAGGAAAATTATGGGATCTCCCTTACCTCGGGTTTCTCATATGAGGATAATTATAACTACCTCAAAGATTTGAAGATGAAATTATTGAATATGTAAAAATCAATTAGAATGTTCTCAGCATTAAGGAAATATATAAATGCTAGCTGCTTTTAGACCATATTAATAAGTTTGAACTTTTTTTTTTTTTTTTTGGCAATTGGGAAGTCTCTGATGGCCTTTGAATGGAGAGGGTACACACAAAGTGGTGTTTTAGGAACACTGACTCAGTGGCAGTGTGGGGAGGATAGCCTGCATGGGAAAGAAACTAGAGGCACGAAGCCCTGTTAGGATAATGTTGCAGAAACCAGGAGAAACATGAGGTTTGACTAAAGCAATGACAGTAAGATGGAGAGGAAGGGACACACATGAGAAGAACCTTGAGGCAAAATGATGGAACTTGGAAAGAGTTGGGTAAGGAGAGTGAAGAGAAGGAAAGTTCATATTCAATTAAGGGGTCTCAGGTTAGTTCCATGTTTGAGTGTGCCATGCTACCTTTTCCTAACTTATGTTCTCCCTTCCTGGTCCTGGTTGTAGTGACTGCCGAACTCTGTTATACTTGTTATACTTCCTTGCTTTCCTAAAATTGTTGTTCTTCTCCAGACTCAGGCCCTCTAGCACAAAAGAGAAGTTTAAAAAAACACCATCTGAGATTTCCTGGGAAAGCTGATAGAATAATGCTGACCTACAGACTCTTACTCAATCTCTTACCACTGCTGCCAAATACCTAACAAAATGAACAAATATAAATCATAATTTTAAAAAACACTAACAGTTTCAACAGCAATAAACAAACAAGAAAAAAGAGTAAAACTTCAAAATGTAAATTAGCAAAGTGGCAGCCAAGGACGAAAACTGAAGACCTTGGGACAGTGCTAAAGTGTTCCTAACCATTCCAACCCCCAGAAACAGCACTTAGGGAAAAAGGCAAGTCAACAAAATCCTATAAGTCATCACTAAACCCCACCAAATTGGAGAGTAGTCAACAGGAGTTTGGAATGGACAGGGGAAAGGGTTGAGGAACACAGCATTTGAGGAAGGGGCCAGAACATACCTTCAAGAGGAGAAGCCCCAAAATATTACTGTAGGATCTCAGCCAAGGCAGAGGGTGCTATAAGGGTGTGCCATTTTTTCCAGAGGTTTCCGCCATCCCTGTATCTCAGGAGTATTGAGCCCAAACTTTGGGAGTGGAATATACTCCTGGCAGGTTTAAATGGGCCATGTATTGACATTTAATTTTTTTTAAATATTTTACTTATTTATTTGAGAGAGAGAGATTACAAGTAGGCAGAGAGGCAGGCAAAGAGAGGGGGCAGATCTGAGCAGAGAGCCAGATGCGGGGCTCGATCTCAGGACCCTGAGATCATGACCTGAGCCGAAGGCAGAGGCTTTAACCCACTGAGCCACCCAGGCGCCCCTGTATTGACATTTAATAAAACATCAGAAGACAGAGATCAGAGTCCAGGCTCCTCAGCAAGAGAGGCACAACTTTAGCTGTTTTCCCTTCCCATAATTTACTTGAAGGCTACAGAATAATGCACAGAACATTCTGCTTTCAAAGGAGACCTTGGAAGGGTATATGAAAAGGTTCTAGACACACTGGGATGGTTGTCATGGAGGATTCAACCAAATTATATCAAAGCAAATAGAAGCCCTGGAAGATCATGTTAAGCACAAGCAAGGGGAAAAGAAATGACATGGCTACCATGCCAACATACCACTACAACCAAAGAAGAAAAGGGAAGAAACAGCATGCAAAGAAGAGATTAAATCCATATGGAGCAGCAATTGAAGTCTTGGGCATTTATCCCAGAGAAATGAAAACATAGTCACACAAAGACCTGTCCACGAATGTTCCATAATAGCTTTCCTCATAATAACTCCAAAGTAGAAACAACCCAGATGTACTTCGATGAGTAAATGGTTAAACAAACTATGGTACACCCATACCATGGAATACTATTCAGCAATAATAAGAACTATTGGTATACACAATAACTTGGATAGATCTCCGGGTAATTATGCTGAGTGAAAAAAGCCAATCCTTAAAAGTCACATACTATATAATTCCATTTATAAAACATTCTCAAAATTACAAAGTTATAGAAATGGAAGATAAATTAGTGGTTGCCAGAAGTTAGGGATAGTGAAGGTGAGGAGGGAGGGCGTGGTTATAAAAAGGCAACACAAGCGATCCTTGTAATGTTGGAACTGTTCTATATCCTGACTGTGGTAGTGGATACACAAACTTACACATGCCATAAATTACATAAAGGTACACATACACAAATGAATATAAGTAAAACTGGGGAAATCTGAATAAAATGGATTAACCTTATCAATGTCAATATCCTGGTTGTGATTTGTACTGTAAGATGCAAAGTGTTACCTCTGGGACAAACTGGTTAAAGAATGTACAGGATCTGCCTGTATTATTTCTTCTGAGTGCCTGTGAAGCCACAATAATCTTCATAAAAAGTTCAATTAAAATAAAAACACACGGAAGAAAACATAACCCAAGAAATACACAAAAAAATTCTGAGCGTTTTGCGTGTTAGAACTCAATAAAATAGGGGCTCTGAGTTCAGCATGGAGTCTGCTTGAGATTCTCTCTCTCCTCTCCCTCTGCCTCTTCCTCTGCTCATTCTCTCTCTCTCTCAAATAAATAAATAAATAAATCTTAAAAAAAGAAACATAGTAGAGAGAAAACAATACTATTTTAGAACTAATAAATTAGAAACAACACGGCTTAAAATAGCCATGCTTAAAAATAGAATCACTGATACGAAAGGAAGTATTGTGATAATCATAGTGAATCAAAGCTAAAGGACAAAGGGATTATTCACTCATAGGAAAATATTCATGGAAAATGAAAACAATCTAACTAGGCTGGCTGGGGTTCCTAAAGTCTATGGTGAATTCAAAAATTGTCCAGAAAATGTATTTAGGAATGTCATAGAGAAAAATTTCGGGGCACCTGGGTGGCTCAGTCATTAAGTGTCTGCCTTCAGCTCAGGTCATGATCCCAGGGTCCTGGGACTAAGTAAGGCCCCGATGTCATTGGGCTCACTACTCAGTGGGAAGCCTGCTTTTCTCTCTCCCACTCCCCCTGCTTGTGTTCCTTCTCTCGCTGTCTCTCTGTCAAATAAATAAATAAAATCTTAAAAAAAGGAAAATTTCCCTGAAATAAAAGAAGAACCAAATCTGTAGACAGAAAAGACATACTGTGCTCCAGAAAAAAAGGAAGGAAGGGACGGAGGGAGGGAGGGAAGGAGAAAGGAAGAAAGAAAAAAAAAGCATGATTGAACATCAAGGATAAAGAAATGATTTTTCAGGTGTATAGACAAAAAAAAAAAAGCAAGATACTCATATGAAGGAAAAATCAGCCTGGTTTCAGACTTCACAATGATATTCAATACCAAAAGACAATGGAGTAGGCCTATAAAATGTTGAAAGAAGGTTTAAGTGAGACTCAAAGATATCGTACCCAGCCAACTACTTTTTCAAATAAAAATGCAACATGTAGAACTCAGGGAAAACAGCATTCATAAAACTTTCTACAAAATCCAGCCAACTAAAAGGAAAAAATCAAATTAAAAAGTCTGGGAACAGATAAACCATGATTGAAGAACACAGGTGGAGAATTGAATTCATTAAGTAAATATTTATACCACATATACACCCCCTAAATAACGGAGGTAATGCTGGTAGCAAGGCAACATATAACAGTTAATAACATTGACAGAGTGATGATATAACTAATAAAATCTGGAGGTTGGGGGAGAGAAGATGAGAGGAGGTATAACAGTGATAATCTTATCTTCCCTAGTGTGAAGTCAATATCTCTTGAGGTGAAATAATATTTATCCAAAGGTTAGCAATTCCTTTGGTTTCATTTTAGTCTTCTTTTAAATTCAAGTAAAATTAGATTGAATATTTTTAATAAAACTGGCCTGCACACTATGATCCTATTTTCATAAAATCATTTTTATCTAGCCATCCATCCATCTCTTTTCTGAATATGCACATAGAGAGATGTCTAAAATAATGTTCACAAAATATTAACACTGATTATTTTTGGATGGTAGAATTTTGGGCGATCTGTTGCTTTTTTATTTTTATAAAAATGGTAATATCATTTTCTTTCTCTTTCTTCAGAAGAAAGAAAACTGTATTTGTTCTTTGGTTGTATTGGAATCAAATTTTATCTGATAAGGCATGACATTAATGGGCCATATCAGAACCTTGTATATCTTAAATTCATATAGAAATGTTCTTTATGATGTAGAATGACATCTGCCTATTGTGAGAGAATATGCATTGGTCAACTAAATATGCAATTAGCACCCACTGTGGGTCTGATCCTGTGCTAGGTCTTATAGGAGAAACATGGTTTCCAATCTTGAAAGAACTTTCTTTTATAAAATTTTATTTATTTATTTATCAGACACAGAGAGAGAGAGCACAGGCAGGGGGAACAGCAGAGGCAGAGGGAGAAGCAGGCACCCCACTGAGCAAGGAGCCCAATACGGGGCTCAATCCCAGAACCCTGGGATCATGACCTGAGCTGAAGGTAGATGCTTAACAGACTGAGCCACCCAGGCATCCCTTGAAAGAACTTTCAATTCAGCCGAATAGACAAAATGCGTGTTAGGGAGAAGTTTCTCACCAAAGAAAGATATATCTGAGTAACTGAAAACAGCTCACCTGGTAAAAAAAAAAAAAAAAAAAAAAAAAAAAGAAAAAGTAAAAGAAAAACAAATGGGTGCCTATTCTAGGTATGGGAGATACAACGATGCATAAAGCACATTCTCTGTACTTGAGGAATTTATAATTCAGTTGAGAGAAAGTGTAAATATATAATTTTATCATAATATGATAATTACTAAGACACAGTATGCCAATGGTACAGTGTGAACAAAAAAGTGAATAAAAGCCGTAATACTGAATCAGTAGAGACAGAAATAGATGAGTTGGATACCGCTCATGTTAAACTTTGCGAATGGTTTTGTGCGAGCTTCCACTTTCTGTTTACCATGTTTTACGCCATGTCATTGTAACTGATCATTTGTTTAATATCATCTTCCAATGAGACTGTGGTCTTTGACAGTTCAACTTGGTAAACATTTGAAGCACACTGTGTGACAAGCCCTATGTTGGAGACCCAGAAATAAGTATATAATGCACAGTTCCTTCCTCAAAGAAGGGGAAAAAGGAGGCAACTGACATTTGTGAAAGGCCCATTTGTGCCAGGCAGTTTGCAGAAGATTTTTCTTATTATCTTATTTAATCTTTACAACAACCCTATGAGATAAATAATGTTATTCTTTTACAGAAGGAAACAGTGAAGCTCAGAGAAATTAAGTAACTTGCTGGAGGTCACACAACTGATAAGTGGCAGGGTAGGTACTTGAATCTTTATCTGTACCACAGGCAGTGTCCATCTAATGGGAAGAGCAGACATTTATAATTCATAGTGTTATTCAAGAGTACCTGCCATAAAAGGTATTAACAGAGTACTCTGAGTGCTAGGAGGGATCCAAAAAGACTTCTCCATAGTGACTTATCTTTGAGGAATAAGGTCAAAACTGGGGCTGAAGGGTATTCTAGAAGACAGAAGAGAATGAATTTCTAAGAAAAAATAGCTACCATAATGTCCTTAAAAATTACTTGAAGAACTTGAACTTCTCCGCCAGGAATCCTAGCAGGAAAAAAGTAAATGTAATTTTATTAGCTGTATTAAATTCATTAAAATATTTTGAAAATATAATTAACTACAATTATTATAAAGTTTTAGCTATTTTCTTACCTGTCCACATTTCTCCTCTACACAGTAGCATCAAAGCTTGTCACATTTTTTCCCCAAAGTAAGGTCTTGAAATACTTATACCTTGACCTCTCCTGAGGATGTCACCAGGGGATAATAATGCCGGTGACTGGCAAAGCAGAATGGGGACTTTCTGTGCCAAGTCACCCTGACACCCATCATCCTAGCTGGGAGTTTCCTTCAGTGGCCAATCTTTCCCCACTTCTGGATCTATAGAACATTCCAGATCGGTCTCAGACAAGTGGCCAAAGGAGAGTGTTACTAACTTAAACTCCCAAAAGGCTGCCCCTGCCCTCCCAGCTCTCTGCTGTAGACCTTTCCTGACTGTTCTGAGATCTTTAGGTGTCTCTTTTCCTTTCCTCCAGATTCTGAAAAGTTCCCAAAACAAGCATATCCATTCACCCACCCAGCCACCTATTCACTCATCCAAGTCCACATTCATCCACCAACCTACCCACCTATACTCAACAAATATTCGTTGAAAACTTAATCATGTGCCAGATATAATGCTAGATATCTGGGAGCTAGATAGGAAACAGACCATACTGCAGAGCGACCAACTGTTCCAGATTGCCCAGGACTGGGGATGGGAGTGGGGGGCTCCTGGGATATGATATTTTTAGTGCTAAACCCAGGAAAGCCCTGGGCAAACCAGGGTGGGTTGGATGCCCTACCCATTTTTTTAAGGGAATGGGGATACAGGCAATTACAATCTAACAAAAAGGACAGTATTTCATTCATCACTAACTCCAGGGTACAAAAGAATGTCTAGCACTTAATGAGGACTGAATATCTATTGACTAATCAACCACATGAATGACTGAGGATAGTATTATATAAGAGATGCATTTGGAAGGCAGATTCATTCATTCATTCAACAAATACTTATCAAATGTCTGGTATGTGACAGGCACAGTGCTAATCACTAGAAATACAATGGTGATTAAAACCAGACTTTGTCCCTGTCCTTATGCACTTACAGTATAAGAAGAAAGACAGATATTTAAATAGTCACAACAAAAACAGCAGATACTATGGGACCACCTAGTAGGAGAACCTCCCCCAGTCTATTGATCAGGTGAGACTCCTGGAAGAAGTGACATTTAAACTGAGACTTTCGGGATGAGTAGGAAAGAAGGTGGGTGAGTAGTGGGGGAGAGTTAAATGATTTAAGTCAAATGAGTACTGGAAAGAGACTTTCAAGGTGGGAAGATATGGCTGTAATAGTTAACTCCAACTTCATCCTCCGGAGCTTTTATTTTCCCACACCATTATTTCATGCTAATACCCAACACCTACTTCTCTTTAGATATTCCATTCAAGATCATCTCCTCTATAAAGGCTCTCTCACCCCTTCTAGGTAGAATAGACCATTCCATCTGTGGCAGTCTAACTATATATTCACCAAACCCTGTTTTCAAACATCCTCCTCAGCACATCGTTAGATTGTATCTCTTGACCCTCCTGCATCTATATGGGGCCACATAACCACATGCTGTGTCACTTATGGGACAAAATGGTTATAAAAAGGTATATCTTCTCTACTGCGGCTCTCTCCATATGCCAGGTGATGCTTTGTGATCTTCAGTGGAAGATGGAACGGGCCTGGATCTCTAAATGACTTTGTGGCGTAGAGCCTCCCTTCTCAAGCTGGCTCACAATAAACTTTGATGTGAGCAAGAAATACATTTTTGCCGAAAGTCCCTTAAATTGGGAATTCATATGTTACAGTAAGTAGCCTTATTTAACTATTGCACCATCCTCTACCCTAGCTATATATCTGTGCTGTTTTGAATCATTTAGTACACCTACTTGTTTATGTGCATGTTTCATCTATTAGAATTTAAGTTTCTTGATGTATCTTAGTCCTCTTTGAATCTTTAGCACCTAGCACAGTGCCTCGCATGTGTAAGTACTTAACTATTTGATGAATGAATGAATGAATGAATGAATGATGTCCAACCCTCTGGGGTTTCCCACTATCCCTTTAAACTCAGACCCACACTGAAAAAAAAATCCCTTTTTCTGGTTTTCCTTAGCATACCTTACCTTATCTAAGGGAATTTTACTAAATTTCAAGAGAAAACAGAAAATAATTTTAGAAAATAGTAACAGCACAGAGTCATGTTTCTACACTATGGGTTTTGAATTCCATGAACCTAGTAAAAGCAGTGAAAGCTTTCTTTATGGAGTTCCCAAACCCTCCCCCTTGAGATAGATTTACTGTTTAGGCCAGTGGTTCTCAAGACTTTTCCCCTGCCTCCACACCTTTCCCATGCACGACATGCTCCAATCAACAACAGCTCTGTTCACAACCAGGTAACTGAAATGCACTGATGAGCTGTTGTGGTTTGGCAAGGAGCTTCACCTTTTCCTTTCCCACCACCGTACATCCTACCTGTTGCTTGACCATGAGGCTCTCTGGATTTCCCAGCCCTTAATCTCTCTCACCTCTATCTCCCCATTTCCATCTATCAGCTGCCGAAAACCTTGCTCTGCTGTTTCAAATTTCCCAGGCCTTGAAAGCGTTCATACTTTCAATTCTGATGTTTGGCCTGCTGCAATTACCTATTTCATAGCCAGTTTGCTGGAGAGAAATGATTGCCATCATTGAGTCCCCATAACGGGCCCTGAGGCCTTCTATAAGGGTTCAGGTGAGCCCTCTTTATTACCCACTTCAGGTCCACAATATAACAAGACCTTCACCACACAATACACAGAACAAAACTGTAATGTGTTTTAGAACCACTACAGAGGTTTATGCAAGAATAGGAAGGATGAGGGATGCAGTGTAAAAATGAAGAGGACACAAAAAAAAGCTTTGAACAGTTGCTCTGTGAGAAAAAGTATGCTCGACTGTGCAGACTATGCTTGTACAATTTACAAATCTTTGTTAAGAGCAAGCAGCTCTTTTTCCTGTGCTCACTGGGCCAGTAACCACAGAATAAGCTAAGGTAAAACGTAGAACCAGATCACAATAAACAGACCCTTACTGCATGCTAGTACCTTAAAAGTTAAATCTGAACATTTCTCATGACCTGGGAATAAAGATAGCCATGCTTTCTTTCAACATAGAGCCCAAAATCTAGGATTTACTCCATTTGTTCAACATTATGAAGCCTGTGGCTAAGTGAACAGTTATGTATTCTATATGGAACCCCTAGGGGCTAGCTTTAGTTCTCAGTGTATAGTACACAATCAGTCAATGTTTGAGCAGTGGATATATTCTCAGCAAATATTTATTCTCTCATGAAGACCATATTCTTTAGGAGTGGAGAGTTGACAATTCATGACTCACAAGATCCCATCCTCTCACCCAAGGGTTCAGATGGTGAGGGAGAGGTGAGAGCAAAAGGGAAAAGTCTAGGCCAGCATGACAAACATAAGGCACATGTACTATAATTCCTTTCTCCTTCATTCATGGCAGACAACGTTAATCGATCATGGCACTCTACCACTGAGTTCACTTGCAGCCGCAGACTCTTTTTCTGCATATCACTGTAAGTGATCCCTACCATTCTGTATATATATACAGCATGAAGTGTATTTACTGTCTGGAATTCAGGTCCCTTTGGTTATGGGGAGAGCCATGAGTACAGGTCTAAAAGAAAACTAAGACACCTATACAGTAGATTAGAAAATCTTCATTGAGTACACCATGACTTTTTTTCACACTCATGGCTAAGATTTATTATAGGGGTTTGTTAAGGATGTTAAGATTTATGAAGAATACACAGCCAGGTCAGAAGGGGAAAAGATACGAGTGGAATCTGGAGGAATCCATTTGCAAAGGCCATGACTTTTTCTGTTTTTTGAACCTTTGAACATGCTCTTTACTCTTCTTGAAATGAAATTTTTCTCCGTTGTCTTCCTGGTGAACTCCTTGTTATTCTTCACGATTTAGCTCAAGTCTGACCTCCTTTCTGAAGCCTTGTCTCTCTTTTTCCCCACCCCAGAGAGGGTTAGTTATCGCTTACCTATTCTTCTTAGTCTTTCATTCATGCAGCAACATTTATTATGTATTTACTATGAGGCAATTTCTATGCTCTTCTTTCTTGCCTCATTCCTTAAAGACTGGGGTTGCCGAAGGCTCTGTCCTCAGCCCCTTTCCTCATTTCTCTCTATATACTCTCCTTGGGCCATCCCACTGACCTGCATGGCTTCAATGATCAGCCCTATTTGATGCCACAGTTGATGCCAGTTGATGCCACAACTCTTTTGCCTGATCTTTAGTTCTGTACCTCTACAAATTTGGATGTTTTGCAGATACTTTTTAAAATTTAAATTTGATTAGCCAACTTATAGTATATCATTGGTTTTGGATGTAGTGTTCAATAATTTATCGGTTGCATGTAACACCCAGTGCTCATCATGTCGTGTACCCTCCTTAATGCCCATCACCCAATTACCCCAACCCCCCACCCATCTCTCCTCCAACCCTCAGTTTGTTTCTTATAGTTAAGTTGCAGACACCTTAAATGTCCAAAATTCAGCTATTTTTTTCTACTTTGCACCTGCCCTTCCTCTAGTGCTCCCTATCTCAGTGCATGGCATTGCTGCTCACTCAGGTGCTAGGTCAAATATCTGGGAACTCTGACTCCTTCCTCCTCCTTAACCTCAATATCTAATTGATCACCAGGCAGATCCTGTTGATTCTACCACCTAAATCTCTCTTGCATTGCTCTAACTTGCTCTTTTCCCATTGCCATTACCCTATCTGGGTCACCATATTCTTTCATCTGGATCCCTGCATGGACCTCCTAACTGGTCCCCTTGCATCCAAGTCTTGCTTCCTTTCAATCTCTTCCCTGTAAAACAGTGAGAGGCATTTTTTAAATGTAGATATGATATGTAAACTTGAAAACGCCTTAATGACTTCACGTTTCCCTTGAAGTAAAGTCAAAATACGGCTTCAAATATGGACCAGTACAATCAAGCTGCTGCCACTCTCTCCTGTCCATCCTCAATTGGTCACCACCCACCGGCCCCTTCCTCACATTCCACACTCTTGCCACACTAAACTTCTTTCCATTCCTCCAGAATAGAGGCCATTCCTTTTGTTCAGAAAATTCTTTCCCCCACTTCCCTTTCTCGCCCCCACCCTTCAGGTCTGAGTTCTGCCTTTTTATTTGCTTCCACAGACTTTGTGCTTTCTTCTCATGGTACCTACACACTAAACTTAAATCACTTATTTTCTTGTCTGATTCCTTCACTAGCTTATGAGCTCCCTGAGGCCAGAGACCATGACTGTCTTATTCTCCCCTGTACCCTTAGTGATTAACACAGTACCTGGTACACAGTAGGTGCTCCATAAGTATTGGTTGACTGCATCAGTGGCTGGAACTCAATAGAAAATTTTTATCTAGACTGAGCACAAATTTGGAAGACTGATAACCCCCTTTGAAGTAGTGCTTCTCTATAAATGTGGTTGTTTGCAAATGTTAATGTATGACTGGCAAGAGATAGATTGAAAGCAGAATAATAGGTGAGAAACAAATTGTTCCCTAGTGTGTGTAGAGCAAGGAATGAGTCAGGAAACAATGAAAGAATCAGGATTGAATTAGCTAAAACAAAAGATTAGCATGAAATAGCCTGAAGGAAGATGGAGAATGGCTAAGGAAGGAAAAGACTGAGCAAGTGGTGAACTAAGAATAGCAACTAGAACAGGTTATGATTCTTTATATTTTATAAAGCCCTTCACCTATACTGTTCACTGAATCCACACAACAGAATGATAATATAGCTATTATGATTAAGTGGTCTTTTCTCAATTTTACCACAAGAGGAAACTGAGGCTCAGAAGATAGTGTAACCTAGCAAAGTCATGCAATAATATGAGAAAGCCAGGACTCCACTTCACGTGAATTGACTGCTATACCTGTACTATGCCCTGGAGCATCTGGGAGCAGGGACAATAATGGCAAGAGAGATAGCCATTCTATCTGAGGTGGCTCAGGCATTTTTGACCACCTGCACACACCTCCCATCTGTGGGGTCTCTCTCCTCTGTGGGGTCATAAAATCTTAGGATTGCTGGTATCACACTTAGCATGCTGCATTGGCATCATGTTTACTTTCCCTGTTAATTACTTCTATCTATCCATCCATCTATCTATCATCTATCTATCTATCTATCTATCTATCTATCTATCTATCTATTTTTCATCTATCTCCATCTATCTCCCCAGCACAGCAGTCTTAGTGCATGGCAGAGTAGACTATTGGGCTATGCCTCAGAAGTTGTTACTAATAGGAAGGAGCTGAATCAAAAAGAGGGCAAGGGACTCAGGAAGGGGCAGGAAGTTCCAGGCCAGTAATTGTCCAGTTTCTTCAGAGAAGCAAACCACTCAGCCCCTTTTAAGTTCTGCCCCAGTGAGACCCAGATCCATGCAGCCAAAGAAAGGAAATTTCTCATAAAAATGCTCAAACTCCCAGGCTACTGAGTGCTCAGGGCCCTGCAATGGCCATTCGAACGTATAACAGACAGCAAACAGACCATAAACACACACAGAAAAGACACAAAATCCATAAAGCTTGAATGGCTTCATTTCTCAGGTAGAAGGGAACAAGCAGAGGGTTTGAGAGGAATTGAAGGAGAAAGCACCATGGAATATGTAGTAGGCTAAATAATGGCCCCTAAAAGAGATCCACATGTGAACTCCCTGAAACTATGACTGTGATCTTATAAGGCAGAAAAGGGCACTGCAGATGTGATTAAGTTAAGGATTTTGAGTTGGGGAGATTATCCTAGACTACCTGGGTTGGCCCTAAAATGCAATCACATATATCCTTACAAGTGGGAATCAGAGAAAATGTTGACAAGGCCATGTGACCAAGGACGTAGAGATTGGGGTGATGCAGCCACAAGCCAAGGGATGTTGGCAGCCACCAGAACTGGAAAAGGAAAGTACTGGAAAAGGAAAGTACTGGATTCTTCCCTAGAGCCTCCAGACAGAGCATGGCCCTAACTGACACCTTACTTTTGGCCCAGTGAGACTGACTTTGGATTTCTGACCTATAAATATGTGAATAAAATAACAGTGTGTTGTTTTAAATCACCAAGTGTGTGGTAACTTGTTATAGCAACTATAGGAATTTAATACACAGTACAAAACATGTTCAGGCATTTTGAGTTATTGCAGATACTCTGTCACCAATATAGATTATACACAGTGAAGACAGGTGCCCAGCTTCTTTCTACTACCCTCTCACTTCCCCATTATAAGAGAAATCTGGGGTCACTTGTCTTATCCCCATCCTTTGTTCCAGAAAGACATAGAATCCACAAATCCGGCAGCTTTTCTTTTCAGAAATGCTTCAGAAGCAAGATTTGGATTGTATGGGAGCTGACTGGGTAAGACTTAGGTGAAAGTGGGCAGGTGAGATCTGGCCTAACAGACAAGCTCTGTTGCTCGTTATTTAAGCAACAACCAAGACTAGAGTGCAATATATAAGCATAGTAGGCTTAGATATTGAGAAAAATGGGCATGTGGGATCTCTAGGGGAAGCCAATTCATTAAGGAGGGCCAGCCATAAAAGTCATTTGCTAGGGACCCAAGCCCCAGGTGTTAGAACATCTGAGCCAAGAGGCTAGTCAGTGGGAACCTGGTGCTAGAAAGTCAGAGCAACACTGGTGATGAAGTGGACTCCATGCCGTACTCTTTCCCCTGATAAGGTCAAGATTTGTCCTTCAGAATGAGTTTGGAGAGGAGCCTACATACAACAACAAAACTAGCTAACATCTCACAGCACTTACTGTGTGCCAGGAATTGTACTAAAGTGGTTCACATGTATTCATTTCATCCTCAGCACAACCATAGTGAAGTAGGTACCATTGTTGTTTCCATTTCAAAGATAAAGGGAGTAAGGTTTAGAAAGATTACAAAACTACTCCAAGTTCACACACTGAGTGAATGGAGGAGACAATTTAAACTGGAATTTGAAGTCAGGGCTCTCTGGCTTCAGGGCCCATTTGCCAGTAGATCTCAATCCTAGCTGCAAATTAGGAGCTTTAGAAAATACTCCTGTCTGGATTTCACCTCCAGAGACTGCCTAATTTGTTAGAGGTGGGGCCTGGGCATCAATT
Source organism: Potos flavus (assembly GCA_028534135.1). Taxonomy (NCBI): domain Eukaryota; kingdom Metazoa; phylum Chordata; class Mammalia; order Carnivora; family Procyonidae; genus Potos; species Potos flavus. Next base: position 57,028,731 of record CM052901.1, read on the forward strand.
AAAAAAAAACCCTCTCCCATGTGATTCTAATAGCAGCCAGATTTGAGACGCACTGGAGTAGGCTATATTGACTCTTAAATGACTGATAGTCCTTCAAATTCTTCCAGAAGCGTTTGCTTGTTATGGAAATAAATCTCTAATTAATGGAATTTAAGGCCAAGTTGGGAGACATAATAATAGCTATTATGACACTGATAACAGTAGTAACAACTCTTTATGGCTGTATAGGCTTTGTCATTTACAAAAGGCTTTCATATGCATTCTCTTCCACTTAATCCTCACAAGAACCCTGCAAGATAATGATTATTAGCTCCATTTTAAATATTATAAAACTGAGGTTCAGAGAGTTTAATAAACCTGCCCAAAAGATCCCACAGTTAGTAAGCAATAGAACTTTGGTTTTTTGATTTCAAATTCCCTACTCTCTTGATTCCAGCACAGGTAGAACCTGCTGAAGGCACAGATTTGCAGAAGTGGGAACAGGCAGACAGTAACAATATACACCTCCCAAACTCACCCCTTCTTTTCTATGACAGCATCCTCAGCCTCAGTCATCTTTCACCTCAACAACATCATTTTGTGGGGATTCCCATTTCTGGTATTTGCCCTCTCTAATTTTCAAGGTCATGGTTTCATTTCTTTCCCAACTATCAACTTTATTTTATCCTTTGTAATGGCATAACTGACATTAACATAAGTCAAAAGAAGAGAAAAAAAATAATTCACTGATAATCCTGCCACCAATGAGGCATCTGTTTTTATTTTTTATGCTTTCCTCCCCGGAGCTTGGCCATATGTATACATCATTTTTACATACTTGTAATCATAACATAGATGCAATTTCATACTTTACTTGTGTCACTTAGCGTTATTATATCATAATCATTTGCTGTGTTGCTACAGCATCTTCATAATTATCATTTTAATGGCCACATAATATTCCACTGAGTGGATACACCATCATTTACTTACGTATTTTCAATTTTTCACTATTATGGATAATGCTGCAATAAACATCCTTATACATAGAGCTTTTTCTTCTTCTGTATAGTTTCTTAAACGGTCTATCACATTAAGTGCACCTCTTCTCATCCGGTCATCCATTTATCCAACTGTTTATTCAGTCTGCAAGCATTTTCAGAGCGTCGGGGCACATGCTCAGAACAATCAGATGAAGGCCCTGTGCTGTCTATGGTAAGACAAGCACCTCGGCAAATAACTGTGATATTATGTTGTACGTAGAGGGAGTGATAAATTCTGCCTCTTTCTCCTGGGGTGGCTTTTCATTGTTCTCTTACTGGGACTTTGTCTCCTATCCAGCATCTCCAGCTAACCTCATTTTTTCAGTCTCTTCTTTCTCCCTAGGCTGGTCTCTCAGTGTCCCTAACTCAAGTTCTCCTTTCTCTGAGCAATCTGTCCCAACTCGATCCTGGAATGCACACTCCCTGCAACTTAACAAACTTGTTTGCGTCCTTCATTCAGGCACTTCTGACTGCCACCTCCTATTAAGAAGCCTTCCTAAAGATTACAAAGTATGGCCCTTAGGCCTATAGTTTTATTTGTTGGGCATAATGTTTTCAAAAGTTGGAACTGGAGTGCCTGTAGACTGGGCATGCCTCTCTGCTTCCTCCCAGGTCCATCTCTCCCTGCTGTCTCAGATTAGGTCAGCTTCACTCAGGAATTTTTCCTGCCTCATCTGACTGGCAAGGCAACTAGGCTCTTCTCAACTGCAGTTGGAGTTTTCATTATCTTCCTTCACTTCCTTACCACTCTACGATAGGAATTTAATTTCTCCAATCTCCCAACCTTTACACATGTTGCTGTTTTGTCAACATATGTCCATTTGCTTCATTTATCTATTCAGTCAGTCAATTGGTCAGTTAAGGAACATCTATATTATGTCAGGTCCCCTGTGGGATGCTGGACATATGGAAATGAATGACAAGTGATCTTTTCTATTTTTTTAGAGATTTTATTTATTTACTTGAGAGAGAGGGAGAGAGAGAAGCAGAAGGAGAGTGGCAGACTCCACGCTGAATACGGAGCCTGATGCAGGGCTCAATCTCATGATCCTGAGATCATTATTTCTCATTAGTTAGGATCTTGTCCTTTCCTCTCATATGATCATTGCCTTTGTCTAAACAAGTTTCTGTTTTGTTCTTACACTCCTAGGCTTTTGCATAAGTACAGGTCCTAATGTCTGAGTATGAGAGGGCCCTTGACCCTCCTGCCTCCTAGGGACAATAGTGGAGACACCTTTTTATCCAGACGGGAGAAAAAAAGAGGAGGGAAGAAAAAAGATGGTGTGATCTTGCATGGTTTGTCCATGGCATTTGACTCTTGTTTTGGAATGCTCTCTTGACCTGCTCTGATTTTGCATGTATCTGCCCTGGCACTTGCTCTGGCTTATCCTATTTCTTGGAATTTTTTTTTTTTTCAATTTCCCCTTAGGACTTTTCTTTCTGTGCTCATCTTTAAAAAAAAAATTAGCAACAGATTATTTGAGGTATAGTTCATATACCATACAACTCACCCATTTGAGTATATGATTCAGCGGCTTTTAGTATATATACCAAGCTGTACAACTTTCAGCACTAATTCCAGGGCATTTTGTTAATACAAAAAAGAAACCCCATACCCCTTTAGCCATCAGCCCCCAATTTCTCAATCCTCACCAGCCTTAGGCAACCACTAATCTACTTTCTGTCTCTCTGTATTTGCCTATTCTAGACATTTCATATATAAATAGAATTATGCAATATGTGGCTTTTTGTGTCTAGCATAATTGCATCTAGCTTCTTAGCATCTATAATGTAGCCTGTGTCAGTACTTCATTCCTTTTTTTTTTTTTGGCTGATTAATATTCTATTGTATGAATATGCCACAATTTGGTTATCCATTCATCCAGTGAGAGACATTTAAATTGTTTCCAACTTTCAGCTACTGTGAATAGTACTGCTATGAACACTCACGTACAAGGCTTTGCATGAACATTTCATTTCTCTTGAGTATATAGCTAGGAGCAGAATTGCTGGGTTAAATGGTAACTCTGTATTTAGCCTTTTAAAGAAGTATCAGTCTGTCTTTCAAAGGGCGTCTGTCCACCTTTTTAATGTTGTTGCTGTTCTTCTCCTCATAACTATTGCTAGTATTTTCTAAATTTCCATTTCCAGCTCAGGTTTCTCTCCCGCACATCTCTACCTGGACATCCCACAGGCTCTTCAACCTAACATTACAGAATGGAACTCATTATCTCTTTCCTGCCCCTTACCATATTCCCTCTTCCTCCTGTTTTGCCTAGCCCAGTGCATGTCACCCTAATCTATCCAGTTGCCCATATACCAAATACTAGACTCCTTTCCTTTCTTGTTCTTCACATCTAATTCACCACTGAGTTCTAAAGGTTCCGTATCCTCAATAACTCTCCAATTCATCTCCTCTTCTTCATCTCCATTTGCCAGTCCCATTTTGCCCCCAATAGTAATTTTTCATCTAACTTCTAATTTCACTATCCCTTGAAATCATCCTAAATACTACTGCTAATGTGATAAGCCACTTTCCTGCTCAAAATTCTTCAGTAAGATGCCCTGGACTATAGAATTAAATTTACCTTCTTTGAGAGACAAACCAAGAAACAGACTCTTCACTATAGAGTGAACTGATGGTTTCCAAAGGGGAGGTGGTTGGGGGGATGGGTGAAATAGGGACTGGGAGCACCAGGTGATGTATGAAATTGTTGAATCACTATATCGTACACCCGAAACTAATATAACACTGTATGTTAACTATACTGGAATTAAAATTAAAAACTTAATAGAAAAATTTACCTTCTTTGTTACCTATGGTAACCGATAATGCTCCAGGAATACTAAATTAGGTATGCTCTGTTATATCTCTGTGTTTTGCACATGCTGTTTTCTCTACCTTGAAGACTATCCCTATGCTTGTACACTAGGCACATTTCTACTCATCCTTCAGAACCCAAATTAAATGCCACTTCCTCTGTGAATTCCTCAGGTAGACTTCGGTCTCACTTACCTCATATTGCCAATGAGCCTCTATGTGTATATCTTTTCTAGAGACTTTATTATAAATTATGTTTCCTTTTATTTTCCCCAAATACTTTTATTTTATTTTTTCAGTGTTACAAGATTCATTGTTTATATTATGTGTGGAGTGTAAGGAAAAACATGGAGGACATTGTGAGAGGGAGGGGAGGGATGAATTTGGAGGAAA
>CM052901.1:57033466-57060921 GCA_028534135.1 Potos flavus
ACCCACCACCAGGCTCGCCCATCCCCCCACCCCCTCCCCTCCAAAACCCTCAGTCCCTTGTTCTGAGTTCACAGTCTCTCATGGTTCTTCACCCCTCCGATTTCCTCCAAATTCATCCCTCCCCTCCCTCTCACAATGTTTCCTTAACTATCTCCTAGACTGCAAGATACTTGAGGGAAGGGACTGTATAATTTCATCTCTGAAATCCAGCTCCCAGCAGAGTGTCCAATGTCTGGCCCAAACACACACACACACATGCACGCATGCACAAGCACACACACATACACACTGAAGTAAGGAGGAAAAAAAAAGTATACTTTATTGACTTTATTGACTCTTTCACCACCTGCTCAGGTCCAAGAATGTTAAATGCTTCATATATTATCTCATTTAATCCTTACAGTATCCCTACCTGGTATCTCCATCTTAAAAAATGAGGAAATTGGGACTCTCTGAGATTTGGTAACATGCACAATTTCACATATATAGTCAAAGCAGAGGGAAAGTTGAGAGAGAGTGAAAAGAATTGAGCCTCCCTAGGGGTAGTCTTTCCTTAAAAGGGCCCCAACCTGAATCCTCACCAGCTTCATCTTGCCTTCAGGCTCAGAGCCCTCAAATAATATCCTATCTACAGACCACAGTCATCTCTATCCCCTTTCCATGAGGGAAAAGTCCAGGAAGGACCTTTAAACTTCAGAGAAATGCCACCTCTTGATCTACCTTGAATTCATCTTCTCATCTCAAGACTTCAAGTGGCCCATCACAGCCACCTCCATTCCTCCCCTTTAGGAGCTTGATAATCTTCCTAGCTGTTATGATTCATCTGTGGCCAAATGCCTTTTTGCTTGAATTGATCTGAGACAAGATGGGGGTTTTCAAAAGGAATTTTTCTCAGAAGCTGAGGGGAACACAACAATTTTTTTTTTAAATTACAAAACCCTAGAAATAAATGAGTTTACAGAAGATTGATTCCTTTTCCTAATAGAAGTCAGATCTTTCCACTGATGGGCTTGGCTGGCACAGTTTATAGGGCACTCAATCCCCATTCCTATTCTTGGCCTCAATCCTGTCTCAGTTGGATGCTCAACCACACTACTCAGACTCATTGCCTGGAAAGTTTGAGTTGATGCCACCATTAGGGCTGGTGGGATTCTCTGTCTTTTCCTGAACCTGCTTTATTAATTTAGCTTTGGGGGATGATATGGGGAACATTTCCAGATTGCTTCCGGGTCCCGGGAGAGTCTGTACTTGTCCTAAATAGATTTCCTGGCCCCCTGAGAGAAATACCCTGGTTCCTGGTCCCAAGAGAGATGAGAGCACTTCCTCATCTAGCCCTAGAGAGACCGTTCTTGAATTTCAGGAGGCCTCAGAGGTGTTTCTGTAACTCCTTTTACAGAGCCTTTATGGCTCTGGTCTCTGAAAAGCCCATCTTTACCTTCACCCCCAGCCTGTTTTTCTTGGTCCCTTTTGGTTTTCCTGAAGCATTATCAGGGGTAGACACCTCTGAGAGTGGTGGTTTGGCTCACAACAACACCCCTGTGACAGTCACTGCTTATTGTCTACCCGATAGCTCTTTCCCCACTCCTTTTGTTAACAGATGGAAATATGCTGTGTCCTTGATGATGAATTAACCAATCCCAGAACCCCATACCCTGGACATTGTATTGACAATAAATTTCTCTCATAGCTTAAGTCACTTTTTGATGTGTTTTCTATTAATTGCAGCTGAAAGCATCTCTGGGAATGCCCCAATTCCCAGACGCAGTGGTCAAGCTGGCCCTATGTTATATGACCCTGTCCTCCCTCCATCCCTTATTGTTCCAAGGTTTAAAAATATTTTCTGATTTGTCCAATCAACTTCACTCTGGGGAATTTAAAACTGGTAATGGGAGACACAAAGCATGGGAGCCAGTCATTGGAACTGACTCCCACAGGTGGCAGTGCTCTAATGAAAAAGGGTCATAGACTTCTGCAGAGCCATCCTGATTCCTGCCCTTCCTGAGGGCAACTCTTCCTTCTGTTGCTTGCAACCAAAAGAGCCTTAGATAATGATATCTACCTGATTAGATATTAGGACTACTCTATCCTTTTGTAACACACAGCTGTTGTTCTAGTTCTGAGATTATAAATTGCTTTCCTTTCCAGGTCAGTGTTGACGCATTGCCTAGAGTACTCAGTTAAGAAGGACTTTTCAGGGGGCGCCTGGGTGGCTTAGTTGGTTAAGCGGCTGCCTTCGGCTCAGGTCATGATCCTGGAGTCCTGGGATCGAGTCCCGCATCGGGCTCCCCACTCAGCGGAGAGCCTGCTTCTCCCTTTCCCTCTGCCTGCTGCTCTACTTACTTGTGCTCTCTCTCTGTCAAATAAATAAATAAATAAAATCTTTAAAAAAAATTTTAAAAGGACTTTCAGGTAGAGTCAGCACTGAAGTTGGGGTGCAATGACTAATTAGCAATGTTCACAACAGGTGTAAGAGTGTTCAAGTGGCACTATTTATTTACAGTAGTTTGGTGGCACCAAGTGTTTGCAGACCCCATCTAGGTTAATACCTGAAGCTAAGGTAGTCTATATGGCCTCTTTCTGAAGCCTGTCCCTTTGCCTAGTTTACTAACACAACTTTATGACCTTGGCCAAATCACTTTCCTTCTCCGAGCTCCAGTTCCTTAAGTGTAAAATAAAGAGGTTGGATCATATGATTATGAGGTTCTTTCTAGTTCTACAATTCAGATCAGGCCCTTTCAAAGGTCAGTAGCATACTCCCTTTCTCTTCTTGTTTCAAAAATCACTCCCTCCCCGCTATTATAGCACTCGCTGAGATCCAGAGTCTTGTCTGAGGAACACCTCCAGTTCTCAGTCTGTTGGTAGAGGAGAGAGGATTGACAGGTCTTGAGCCCAGTGAATCATCAGGCTCTTCCCAGTTTAGGTTATGAACTTCCCCCACTTCCCCAGGGTTTCTCTGATGATTCATTCATGTGCCCCTCTCCTATCCTTGGGAATGACCTTCTAGAATTTTATCTCTCCAGTTTTGCAATAGAAAAATACTTCACATGCTGAGTTATAGTAATAGACAATATTCATCAACAGTAAAAGGGTTGCTTTCTCATGCCCTCCTTCTTCTGCTCCGCCTGATGTGCCACCCCAATCAGGCCCTCACCCCACCCTCTGGCTGCCACTGTACCTCCCCTGCCTCTCTCCCTTCAGACACAGTCCTGCATTTCCTGATGATTTCTTCTCTTACACCCCAAACTGCCAGTATATATCCCCTTCACCCTACACTAGGCTCTGGGCTTTGGTGGCAACCCAGTCTTTACCTTCTCTCCACCCTGTCACCCCACTCCAGTCTCATTGGCCCCTTCACAGGCCTCTCCCTCTGCAGCTGCTACAGTCTGAATAAGCACACACACAAAAATACCACATGTATTAAAGTGAAGCTCTTGTTGGACAACTGCAGATTTCCCTGGGCAGGATTTCAGTGTGATTTTCTCAGGGTTCTTATGGAGTCTGAGTTCCTGCCCAGACCCAACCCGCCCCCACCCCAGATGTCTGGGGCCTGCAGGGAACCAGAACCCTAGCCAGTCCCAGAGGACCAGCTCCCTAAAACTTCCTTGTCCACCAGTCAGGGGGCCAAAGGAACAGAGAAGGCAGGAGAAAGTCAGCCAAATGGGACAGGGAGCAGGCAGCTTGCCCTGCAGGGGAGTTTAACTCAGAACTGGGGGCCTGAGGGCAAAGAGCCAAGCTCCCCCTCACTGAAGCAGAAACCAATCTTGTAAATAAACACATAAACAGATTACCAATGAGTCTGGAAGGGCAGCTAAGGGGCTGGAGAGCTGAGTTGTCCCCAGCCCCACCCCTGGCACTTCCCCCAAAACTTAGGCCCCAGCTTTGCCCAGGAGGGCCTGGAAGAGGGATTGGGTATCCAAAGCCCAGGCCCCACCCAGCCTCTCAGTTGCTGAGGGAAGCCCCGAGTTTGGCCGGACCTGGGCCTCTCTTCACTGTTGCCCCTTTCTCCTTGGCTTCTCCACCTGGAATCCCACTCCAAGTCTTTTTGCTTCTCAAGCCTGGGCTCTTGCCCATCTCCCTAGTTCATTTCTGCCATCTCTTGCCAGTATTTCACTGCTCCCAGCCATTTTCCCAATACTCCTCAAGCATATTTACCACCATGTGCCTCCCTCTATGGGCCTCCTTTCCAAATACCCTCTATGAATCTTGAAAATGGCCCCAGATAACACCCACTTCATCTCTCCCCTTCCCACTCTTACTCTCTCGAAGCCCAGGTAGAACCTTCAATTTAAGTTGTTTAGACCTCAGTTTGTCCCAAGATGCTGAAAGCCCTGCCCAACTCCCACAAGCATCTCTGAGGAATATCTACGTGGTACGGAGCAAAATTGCTGTGCCCAAGCTCTGGGCCTCAGAGAGATTTTCCCAGCCTGTATATTTCTGTCAATGCCCTTTTCTGCCACTCCCATCACAATCATTTGGGAATGGCACTGGCATGCGGGTGCTGGGAGGGCCCAATGGGATTCTGATAACAGGGCAGAATGATTGCTTCCAGATTTGGCCAGAGAGAAGGAATACTGCCCCTGGGCTAGACTGGAAGGTCCATAGTTCTGTCTGTGCTCACTGCTATATCCTCAAGGCCTAGCAATGTCTGGCACATAGGAGGCACTCAACAAATATGTACAAAAGTGCATGCATAAATATCTCTATTAATAAAGCTTACAGCAACAAACTTCTAGGGCCTGAGATGGAGCCTCTTCATATGACTAAAATCTCAAAGCCTCTATATGAGTTCTCTGTGGCTGCCATACACATATATACAAACTTAACAGCTTAAAACAAGACCTATTTAATTAGTTCCACAGTTCTGTAGGTCTGGAAGTTTGGATGGGCTCCACTGGGTGCTCTGTTCAGGGTTTTATAAGATCAAGATCAAGGTTTCGACTAGCCTGGGCTCTTATCTGGAGGCTGGGAGTAAGAATTTACTTTCACATTGATTTATGTTGTTGGCAGAATCCACTTCCTTGTGGCTGTAGGTCTAAGGCCCTCCCCATTTCTTTGTGGGCTGTCACCTGGGGGCTCCTCACTGCTTTGAGAGAGGTCACCTGCATTTCTTCTCATCTGCCCTGCTCCATCTTCAAACCAGGATAGTGTGTTGACTTTGATTTTCCCTTCTTCCTTCTTCTTCTGCCACCAGATGGAGAAAGTTCTCTGCTTTTAAGGGACCATGAATTAGACTAGGCCCATCCAGAAAATCTCCCCTTTAAAAAAAAATTGTGGTGAAATACACATAACATAAAATGTACTGTTTTAACCATTTTTAAGTGTACTAATCAGTGTCGTTGAGTACATTTATATTGTTGTACAACCATCACCACTATTCATCTATAAAACTTATTTTTTTTTATAAAACTTATTTATCATTCCAAACTGAAACTCTATATCCATTAAAAAAATGACTCCCTATTTCTTCCTCCCCCAGCGCCTGGAAACCACCATCTTAACTTTCTATCTCTGTGAATTTGACTTCTCTAAGTACTTCATATAAATGAAATCACACAATATTTGTGTTTTTTTTGTGACTGGCTTCTTTCACTTAGCATAATATCTTCAAGGTTTATCCATGTTGTAGCATGTGTCAGAATTCCCTTCCTTTTAAGGTTGAATAATATTCCACCAATTCTCCCTTTTTAAAGGTCAACTGGACCACATGACTGAATGGCTCTTGTCTCCCCACCTCTCCCCAACCCTGTCCACCTGTACTAGAATAGTACTTGTGAATGCTGGCAGCACAGCGGAAGGTGACTGTTATGGGCTAAATGTTTGTGTCTCCCCCAAATTCATATGATGAAGCCCTAACCACCAATGCAACTATATTTGGAGATAGGACCTGTGTAGAGGCAATAAAGGTTAAATGAGGTCATAAGTGTGGGGCCCTAATCCCACAGGCTGCTGTACTCATATGAAGAGGAGGTGACCCCAGAGCTTATGCACACTCTCTCTCTCTCTTTCACTTTTGCACTCTCTCTCTGCCATTAATAGGACAGTAATGAGAAAGCAGCTCTCTACAAATCAGAAAGACAGTCCTTTCCAGGAATCAGATTAGCTGGCATCTTGATCTTGGACATCCTAACCTTCAGAACTATGAGGAAATAAATTCTGTTGTTTATTTTATTTTTTTTTAAGATTTTCTTATTTATTTACTTGACAGAGAGAGAGAGAGCACAAGCAGGCAGAGTGGCAGGCAGAGGGAAAGAGAGTAGCAGGCTCCCCGCTGAGCAGGGAGCCTGATGTGGGGCTCAATCCCAGGACCCTGGGATCATGACCCGATCTGAAGGCAGATGCTTAACCAACTGACTGAGCCACCCAGGCGCGCCAAATTCTGTCGTTTAAACTGTGCAGTCTATGATATTTTGTTGTGGCAGCCCGAGTAGACTAAGACAGTGACCATGAAATACAGCAGCAGAAAGCAAGATCAAAAGAAAGTTCCCAGCCCACATGTGCAGTCCTACTCTATGTCTTTGACCTTTCTGGCATTCACTGAGAGCCAGCCTGGGTGTCCTGCTGACCCAGGTCTGGGGACTAGAAGGATGGAGGAAAGGGCCAGTTTCTGAGACTCAGGCTGGCCTAAGGTAGCTTCCTGAGAACTGGATAGGGCTGCTGAAGCAGCTGGGGCCCTGGGTGCGAGGCCATCTCTCTAGGCAGGACCAGGAAGGCTGCAAAAGGAATTAGCTACAGCTGACACTCTGAAGCAGGAAGCAAGGCAAGTGCATAGTGCCATCAATGTGCAATTCATCTGTGATTGTGAACAGCATATTTGCGATGTGACGGCCGACTGCTGGGTCAAGCAGCCAGCAGAACTGGGTTGGTTTGGAGGCAGTTCAAGACTCTGAACTGAAAAACCATATTTTGGGGGAAAGACCATAAGCATCTGTTTCAACTCGGAGCCTGGCTCCTCCCCACTGAGGTTGCTGGTTTCTTTGGTCACAATGTATGGGTCCCAACTGTGGCCCCTGGAAACAAAGCTCGCAGTTGTTGAACGGCATCTCACTCTTGGGGCTGTGGCTTAGTTACATATTGCTGTGTAACAAGTTACCACAAATGCAGGGCTTAAAACAACATAAATTTTTTTAAAGATTTTATTTATTAGAGAGCGATCGAGTGTGAGAGAGAACAAGCAGGGTGAAGGGCAGAGGGAGAAGCAGACTCCCCGCTGAGCAGGGAGCCTGATACGGGGCTTGATCCCGGGACTCTGGGACTACGACCCAAGCTGAAGGCAGACGCCTAACCAAGTGAGCCACCTAGGCACCCCAAAACAACATAAATTTATTATCACATGGTTTTCATGCATCAGAAGTCTGGGCACAGTTTAGCTGGATTCTCTAGGTTGAAATCAAGGTATTCACAAGGCTGCAATCTCATGTGAAGCTTGGAGTTCTCTACTGAGCCCACTGGCTATTGGAAGAATTTAGTTCCTTGTCATTGTAGAGCTTAAGTTCCCATATTTCTTTTCTTTCCTTTTTTTTTTTTTTTTTTTGTTGGCTGTTGGCCAGGGATTACTCTCAGCTCCTAGAGGCCGCCAACCCTGAGGTCCTTGCCACACAACTCTTTCCACGGGCAGTTCACAACATGGTTCTTTGCTTCTACAAGGCCCAAAAGAGAGCATCTGCTGAGGCTTCCTCTCTCCCTCCACCCCTTCTTTCCTCCCTCCATCCCTTCCTCCCTCATTTTTAACTTTATATTTTGAAATAATTATAGAATAACAGGAAGTTGTAAAAATAGTACAGAAAAGTCCCACATATCCTTTATGCAGTGTTCCCCAATGGTTACATCTTATGTAATTATAGTACAATGTCCATTCCAGCCAAATGACATTGGTACAATGTGTGTGTACAGTTCTGTGCCATTTTATTACATATATAGATTTGTGTAACTACCACAGCAGTCAAGATTCCGAACTGTTTCCTCACTTCAAAAGTCTCCCTTGTACTACTTCTTCATAGTCACATCTACCTCTTTCCCTCCCACCATCTCTAACCCCTGACGACTGTTAATCTGCTCCCCAACTCTGTAATTTTGTCATTTGGTGATACTGTGATAACACACAGTAAGTGACTTTTTTTGAGACCGGCTTTTTTTTGTTGTTGTTGTTTTTTTTACTTAGCATAATGCCCTTGAGATCCATCCAAACTCTGCGTATATCAACAGTTCGTTCCCTGCTCCCCCCCCCAGTAGTCTACATCTGTGTACAGATGTACCACAGTTGGATTAACCAATCAACTTGTGAGGGACATTTTGATTGTTTTCAGTTCAGCTATTTCAGCTATTACAAATAAAGCTGTTATGAACAATCATGTGCAGATTTTTGTGTCAACATGGGTTTCCATTTTTTTGTGGGATAAACTTACAAGAGTACAATAGCTCAGTTATATCGTGAATACATGCGTAGTTTTTATTTTTTTAATTTTTTAAAGTTTTTTATTTTTTTTAGAAATTTTTTATTTACTTATTTTTGCGAGACAGAGAAAAAGAGAGTGCATGAGTGGGGGGGGGGAGGGGCAGAGGGAGAAGAGGACTGGGATCATGTCCTGAGCCACCAGTTGCCCTATATGCATAGGTTTTTTTTAAAGATATATATATATATATATATATATATATATATATATATATATAAAGATTTCATTTATTTATTTGAGAGAGAGAGAGAGATAGTGAGTGAGGGAACACAAGCACGGGGAGTGGGAGAGGGATAAGCAGGCTTCCCGTGGAGCAGGGGGCCCGATGCAGGTCTCCATCCCAGGACCCTGGGATCATGACCTGAGCCAAAAGCAGACACTTAACGACCGAGCCACCCAGGCACCCCCCCCATATGCATAGTTTTTAAAGAAACTGCCATAGTCTTTTCCAGAGTGCTATAAAATCTTACATTCTTACCAGCAACCTATGGGCGATTTAGTTTCTCAAATCTTCACCAGCATTTTCTGTTGTCACTATGTTTTGTTTGTTTAGCCTTTTGAATAGGTAGTTTTAATTAGCAATTCCCTTAATGGCTAATGATGTTGTACATCTTTTTATGTGCTTACTTACTGTCTGTATATTCTCTTCAGTGAAATGTCTCTTCGTACATTTGGCTTCCTTTCTAATTGGGTTTCTTTTTTTTTTACTGTTGAGTTCTGAGAGTTATTTATACGTTCTAGATACCTGTGCATTGTCAGGTACATGGTTGCAAATGTTTTCTCCCAGCCTGGAGCTTGTCTTCTCTTCCTCCTAACAAGGTTTTTCACAGAAAACATCTTTAATTTTGATGAAGCCAAATTTATTAATTCTTTTATGGATCATGCTTTTTATCTCAAATCTAAGAACTCTTCACTAATTCATAGGTCCCAAAGATTTTCTTCTGTTTGCTTCTAAAAGTCTTATAGTTTTATATTTTATATTGAAATCTATGACCTACTTTGAGTTAATATAAGGTACAAAGTTTAGGTCAAGTTTTGTTTTGTTTGTCTATGAATATCCAAATACAACATTAATTGTTGAAAACATTTCTTGTCTCTTTTAAGGGCTCACCCAGTTAAGTCAGGCCCACCCAGGATAATCATCCTTTTGATTTACCCAAAATCAACTGAATATGGGCCTTCATTACATCTGAAATATCCCTTTTTCCATATGGTAGCATAATTACAGGATTGATAGCCCATCGTATTTAATGGTCCCACCCACACTTAGAGGGAGGCAATTATATAAGGTGTGTGGATCATTGGGGGTGTCATCCTAGAATTCTGTCTATTACATGTTGGGAATATTCGTTCACACCCAGCTTTTCCTCACCTGGGTTTGAGTAACTCTGCCTAGCCTAGGGTCTTGTCCAAGTGAGGATTGGCTCGTTTGGAAAGTTCCACAGGAAGCTGAGGGTAGTTTGGGGTGCATTTGTACAAGCCAAGGGTTAAGTACAAGTGCACTGTATGTGCCAAGCTCCAAGCAAAATATGATTTGGCCATTCCTTCCCATAGTTAGGGTTGGGTGCCCTTATCTGAACTAAATAGGTATGGTGGTGAGGTGAAGCTTGGGGTGGAGGAAAGGCACTATTACATGAGTCTTCTCTTTTAAAATTAAGAGCTTGGATTAACCAACTCAGAGCAGAAGGTTGTCATAGGCCCAAGTGATGTGGGCAATGCCCATTCTTTCTTGCGATCTATTTTCTAACCTTCACCAGAATCCGTATTCTGTCACTGACTTTCAGCAAATAAGCAGTGTTGGAAGCCCAAAGGTAAAATTTCTTTTAGTTGTGACTTTTTTTTTAGCCATGGGATTCCTTTTGTCCTTTTGCACTTCTCTCAGAGACTTCTACCACATCTCTTCTGCCTAAAAAAATCAGGTTTGCAGAAAAATATGCCCAACTGGAGCCTTCTGGTAAAAGACCCTGACAGCCTTTCTGAAACTGCCGACAGGCCACTACCATAGAGGGACTGGGTTCACTCTCTGACTTCTGAATGGAAGGTGACATGGTGAAATCAATTCACAATGGCTTTCTTTCAAGCTGGGACCTACCAGAAAATTGAGGAGCAAGTGGCCAAGACACATGAGAAAAATTTAAGAGAAAAGGTGAATTGAGAAATGTAAAGGGAAAGCCATTAGAAGAGAGACCCACCTGAGATGAGTGGGATCCAAAACCTACTTAATTAGCCCTTCATGAGATGTGGCGTGCACACACACACACACACACACACACACTGGAATATTATGCGGCCATCAAAAAGAATGAAATCTTGCCATTTGCAGTGACATGGATGGAACTAGAGGGTATTATGCTAAGCAAAATAAGTCAGTCAGAGAATGACAATTATCATATGATCTCACTCATGTGGAATTTAAGAAACAAGGCAAAGGATCATATGGGAAGAAAGGAAAAGATGAAACCAGAGAGAGAGACAAACCATAAGAGACTCTTAATCATAAGAAACAAACTGAGGGTTGCTGGAGGGAGGAGGGGTGGAGGGATGGGGTAACTGGGTGATGGACATTGGGGAGGGTATGTGTTATAATGAGCACTGGGTATCATATAAGACTGATGAATCACAGACCTGTACTCCTGAAACAAATAATACATTATATGTTAATTAATTGAATTTAAATAAAAGAACTACCACAATGATTAGGTAATAAAAAGTGTACAATAAATATTTTTTAAATACTAAAAAAAATTAGACCTTCATGAAGCCAAAGGAGAGTGAGGAGGAGCACAGAAGTCTCATATGATCACATTCTCTTATTTTTCACTCTCATACTGCTCTGAACTGTCTTTTTCACCAGACCCATCATTCCCAATATGAATGGCACCCCTGAAGCTGAGCAGTGTGGTAGCCCTGATTCCCATGCGTGCTCTCGAAATGCCATTTGAAAGTAAGCAAACTCCCTTACATTCTCAAACCCCTCTTTTACGTGTTCTAGATCCTATCATCATGCTTCCTTCATTATTCAATTGTCAACCTCTGCTGGTTTCTAGACACACACACATGCACACACACACACACACACACACACACACACACACACACACACCCCAAGTCTCTCTCATCTAAAAACTTTCCCAAGCTTGTATTTTCCTTCAGCTACCATCTTAATTTGTTTGATCTCAGCTAAGCTTCTTGAAATAGTGGTCTAATCCATTGTCTCCAATTCCTCACCTCTCAGTTACTCCTCAGACCACAGTTACTAGGCTCCTGTCACCCCACTAACTACATGGACAATAGGACAAAACCCACAGGGACATTTCCAGACCTTTCTTTTATTGGGATGCTTTTCCACACTATCTGGGCTAACCACTTCTGTCTTTCGAAAACCTATCTTGGCCTATCATGATTTTCCCCTTACCATGGCTTACCTCTTACCTCTCTGACTGACTGCTTCTTCTCAGTTCTCATTGGTTTTTATGTGTATTGTAAAAGTTGACAGATTCGAAAGTCCTGTCCTTAGCCCTCGTCACTTCTTTCTATATGCCTTCTCCCTAGTTTCATAATGAGGACTCCCAAAACTCTCAGTCCAATCAAGCCTGTTGGATGAACTCAAGACCATCTATTGGATCGCTCCTCCTCCTCAAATTTTGCATGCCCCTAAACAAGCTCGTTATCTTCCTGAATCCTCTTCTATCAAACTATGAAACAAGAGCCCAGTGATTTTTATCTTTATTGGTTACATGATTATTCACTCAGTCTGTCACAACAGAAACCTGGGTGTAGTTATCTAAAGTGTAGTTATCTAGATGAACATCATCAAGTTCTATCAATTCTACTTCCTAAATAGCTCTCCAGTGTGGTTCCATTTGTCCATTGTTCCTGCCTTCATTCAGGTCTTTATCTCTCACCAGGATTAGTGATGCTACTGCCTCCTAACTTGTCTCCCGGTCTGGAGTCTTGCTCCTCGATGATGGCTTCATCCAGTGGCCAGAGTGATGAAAAGCCTTTAGAATAGTACCTGGGACATAGTAGGTACAGTAAAGTTTTGTTGAATGAACAGATGTCCAAATGCTCTCTGGGGTGCCATACGAAGCCTTTTCTATTTTCTAACCTCCTTTCCTCTCTTGCAATTTAGGTTCTAGCTAGTGAGTGCAAGAGCAGATCTCACAACAGGTCTTCTGATTTGAAGTTTGAATGTTCTTTCAATCAACTACAGCCCAGCTGCATCCCTTTCAGCCTCATTTCATGGAAGTCTTAAAAAACCTTCTGCTTAGGAGCATTTGAATGCAGTCCTAACTGGAGGCAAGAGTACAGACAATATGTCCTCCCTTTGTCACTTCCCATGAGGGAATACTATGATGTTACACCCACAAGGGAAGGAAGGGGGTAGATTCTTTAGAGGTCTAAAGCATGGAAGAATTCAGATCATAATTTTCGCATGTATTAATTCATTCATTTACTCTATTCCAGGCTCCATGCCAGGCCTTGAGGCAATGGTGGTGGGCTCCATTGCCTTCAGGAGTATTGATGGACAGTGATGGGGGCTTTTGAAATATTGGGAAGTAGAAGAGGATGAGCCTGTGAAGCATGACCTTGGTGGTAGTAGGGAGAGAGCATCTCCCATGCCCAGGAAGAATGGACAAAGAACTGGCCCAGGATGTGTCCTGGCCCACTGCAGCACCAGGGTGGGCAATGGGACATCATAAGATGGTGGACAAAGAGGAAATTCTGAGTCTGGAGCAAAAGATTATTACTTTAGCCACTCACTCTTTGCTCTAACCATGCCTTAGAGCAACAATTATTCCCTATATCCCCGGATACCTAGGATGTGGCCAACTCAACCTTCCTAGCAGTACCCAAGATGGGTAGCAGCATGAACTTCTTTGGGAAGATGTTACTGTGTGCAATGGAACATGTACACCAAGGGACAATTTACCCAGGATTCTCCTCAGTCTCAGTTTCCCCCCATAAGCCTCTAGCTCTTCACTGGTGACTCACTCAGGTGCCCCCAAGGAGGGTCTTTTAACCAGAATCTTAGAACTTCTTTGACACTATTTGAAAAAATAGTGTTTCGAAAAAAGTATACCAGATAATTGCTGCCAGCATTGTCGGTGGAGAAAGATTGGCCCCTCACACAGTTGACCCATGAGCACTAAGGTAGGCAGCAGGGATCAAGGCTGCAAAACTTAGCCAGGG
Organism: Potos flavus; assembly: GCA_028534135.1. Taxonomy (NCBI): domain Eukaryota; kingdom Metazoa; phylum Chordata; class Mammalia; order Carnivora; family Procyonidae; genus Potos; species Potos flavus. The sequence continues at coordinate 57,047,110 of CM052901.1, forward strand.
GAGGAATGTCTGTACTGTGACCCTGTGTCTTCTCCCCAGGGGTCTGAGCCAGACTCCTAGGCTGGCTTCCTCTGTGCCCCTCCTCCTCCCCTCTCCCCCTTTTTTGGGCAGGGCTGTACCAGACCAAGAAGACACTGCCCCAGGGGCTCAAAAGCTGAGCGAGACAGTCCAATTATCCTCAATTTATGGAGCTCAATTGGAGTGAGTTCAGAAAAGAGCAACCTGAACAATTAAGGGACTGGAGGGCTCACTCAGCTTCTGGGGCAAGATAAAAGACAGGAGGTCTGAGGCAGCAATAGTGGTTTCAGGGGGAGTGGTGACTAAGGGGAAGGGCCCACAAGAATGTCTGCCAGCAAGTGAGTGTTGAAGCAAGTGAACACCTGAGAAGGAGGGGGTGAAATGAGTGGGAACAAGACAAGGAAGGTGAGCTCCCAGGAAGGGCAGGCAAGAGACTCAGAACTCAGACCTAGCTTTGGGGAGTCAAGCTATGTTGAGCAAGTAATAAATTCTGGCTTTCCTAGCCCAGGCCCTGTCTTGAGGGAATCCCAGGAAGCCCCAGAGAATAGAGCAAGCAGGAGAGTGGTGCCTCTGACAGTAAAAAAGCCTAGACCTGAAGCCTGTTGAAAGCTCAGGCCCATAAGAGGGTCATATGATGGAGAAAATGATGGTTTGCTGGGCTGGTTGAGATCCAAAGTGTCCTGGGATATCTGTTCTAGCCCTGTTAAGATCCCACAGGGATGGATGCTTCTAACCCAACTCAATTCTTCATTTAGATTTCGTATCAATACTTAAGAGGTAGAATGGGCATGGCAGTGGGCCCTGCTTCTGGACCAGGCTCTACTTCCATCAGGCTGTGTGACCTTGGGTAAATCCTGTCCTTTCGCTGGGTCTGTTTCTTCTTCTGTCAAATAAGGAGAATCTTCAGGAACAACTGAACCCTTCGCCTTCTCATGAAATCTTAAACAGAACCCTATTGTATAGTTAAAAGCAATTGCTTTATTAATAGAAATGTGTTAATTAAGTTCAAATTTATGTCATTTACCTTATTATAAGGTAAATCAATGAGAATTATGGGGCTCTTTTGATCAAATCAATGGTTTGAAATGAACAGTCACAGCGTTTGGTTGCTGTCTGAAATCTGCCAACATCTCCAATGTTTGCAGAACCCCTAAAGTTCCTCTGTAAAGCCCAAAGGCCCCCACAGAACTCCGAGTGAAAGCTATTACCTCACTTATGTCCCCATATTCCTTCCAGCTCAGACTTTTTCAAAATCTAGACTGTGTATCCCTAGAAGGTGGGCACTCTCTATCCTTTATCTTGTGTCCCCAGTACCTTGGAACCTTGACACCTGGCCCAGGGCTTTGCACAGATTTTCCAAAAAAGAAGTCTGTTGGATTGAACTGGGGACCTTTGGTCAGGTAAAGGAGGTGGGCCTTGGTTGGGAGGGTGACCTACTCAGACACAAGGGCTCTGCTCACCTCAGAGCTCCCTCCCAGATGACTGAGAGAAGCACTTTTGGAGAAGGAGGGCTTAAGTACTGGTCTTGGGTGCATCACTCCTGCCAAGCTCCTTTTCACTTCAGCTGCAATCTCTAGAAGGTTTCACTTCTGGGTGCCAAAGAGGCAGCCCAAACCAGGATTTTTTAAAGGTTGAGTAAAGCCAAGCTGGCCAGAGTAGAGGAGGTGGCCTGGACAAGAAGGAGCAGAGTGAAACTGATCTGAGTACGCTTGGACATGGAATGCTGACTGTGGAAATAACTTTGCGAAGCAACTTACTGAGCAAGGGTTTGGGAACTACAGGTGCCATGTTGTTTCCGTACAGCTGTCCTTGACTGGCAGGTGATTTCAGGTTGTCCTTTGAGAGACTCTGGAGTTAGTTTCGTTTGATTGTTGCTATTTTTTTCCTTTTGTATCCACTGTAGTGAAAAAAAAGTATCTCTCTTTCCTTCCCGAAGTCACATGATATTTTTCCCCAGAGACAACCATGATCGCCAATTTCTTGATACATATATCCTTCCACAGATATGTTATGCCTGTACTATATTTACATATCCTTCCAGAGATAGCTGTACAAATACAAACAAATAATGTTTGTGCATGTGTGTGTGTGTGTCTGTTTTCTGTTCACTTCCCACAAAAATAAAAGTATTCTGTACACAATGCTCTTCATGTTCTTTTTAATGACTGCATAGCATTTCATTGTATGTGTAAACAAAATTTATTTAACCTTTTACTGATGACATTTGAGTTCCTTCTGATCATTTCTATTATTTGCAATGTTGCAATAACTATTCCTTTTTTAAGATTTTATTTATTTATTTGAGAGAGAGAGAGAGAGAGAGAGCATGATGGGAGAGGGGCAGAAGGAGAGAGAGAAGCAGACTCCCTGCTGAGCAGGGAGCCCAACGCAGGAGCCCCGGTATCACGACCTAAGCCCAAGGCAGATGCTTAACTGACTGAGCCATCCAGGCACTCATAACTATTCTTGAACATACATAATTTTGGCCAAGGTATGGGTATATCTTACTACAGAGTCCTTGAGCCAGATTTTAAGCCCGACAGTGAGGCTATAGGAGGCTATAGGAGGGACCACTCTGAAATGTTTTAGAAGCCTAACTGCCTTCTTTTACCACTTTGCTGCTTTCCTTGACCTTCAAGCTGTCCATTTTGGGACATTAAGAAGAAGGTGGGCAAGGGCCTGGTAGGAGTTTAACCCCTATTCCCCTTGGCTAACAATTATTTGGTGACATTCTTCACCCCTTGAACCATTTCGGCAGCGGCCGACTGACAGACTGGTTTTAGACACCAGGCAGAAAATGGAAATCCATGAAACAAGTGCATGTAAGACAATAAATGGCAACTGATACCTAGCTTCGGTCTTATAAACCAGATGGGGAATGGTGAGGGTGGGGCTGACCAGGAAAAAGCACATTCCATCTAAAGAGGGGAGAGTCAGTTCCAGCTGGCAGTGGGGGCCCAGTACTGTCAGATCTTCTGAATTTTTTTAAAACGCATTTATTTATTTGAGAAAAAGAGAGAGAGCAAGAGCTGGAAGGAAGGGCGGAGGGAGAGGGAGAAGCAGGATCCCCACTGAGCAGGGAGCCCAATCCCAGGACCCTGAGATCATGACCTGAGCTGAAGGCAGATGCATAACCGACTGAGCCACCCAGGAGCCCCAGGTCTTTTGAATTTTTAAGAAGCTAGAAATACGGATTTTATGTGAACTCATCCCAATTTATATACAGCAATGATAATAAGAGTAATTGCAAACCCCCATAGAGCACTTTCTGTGTGGCAGGTATTGGTCTAAGGGCTTTAGATATCCTAACTCAATATTCACTATACCTCTATGAGCTCGAGTACTATTGTTTCTCTCCATTTTACAAATGGGCAAAGTGAGGCACAGAGAGTTTCAGTCACTTTCCCAGAATCAAGCAGAGCAAGTAGCAGGGTCAGGACGCGAACTCAGGCCATGTCCTTCATGACCATTCTCTTGTCTAACGTTTATTGAACACTGGCCCTAAGTCTCTCACTGAGGAAACCTAAGTCAAATTTAAGCACTGCACAGACCAATGCTACCAAGCCAAACAAAGTGTCTGTGGAAGTCTCTGGTTGGACACCTCCCCTTTAGAGAGTATCTGGCTGTTGCTCACCTGGTCCTTCAAACCTCAACGTTGACCGTAGTCCCCCTGCCATCGTTGGACCCAGGCCAGGGGTCCGCATAGCCCGGGAGCCTGGTGAAAGCCCTTTTCTCTGCTTCCGTCACACTGCCAGCGTTCTCAGTTGCTCTTGAGGACAGAGTGAGGGTACAGGCTGGCCCTAGCTGTGGGTCCTCAACAAATCACAGAACTGTGGGTGAAAAGGTGCTGGTGCTGGTTTAGGAGTTAGAATTCTTTGGCTTCTGGGCTCTGCTTTTTGCTCTGGGTTTTTTGGTAATAGTTTTTATTTTGCCTGGGGCGGGGTGTCTTTTGGCCTTTCCTTCATTTTTTTTTCTTTTTTCTTTTTTAAAGATTTTATTTATTTATTTGACAGAGAGATCACAAGTAGGCAGAGAGGCAGGCAGAGGGAAAGGGAGAAGCAGGCTCCCCGCTGAGCAGGGAGCCTGATGCGGGGCTCGATCCCAGGACCTTGGGATTATGACCTGAGCCGAAGGCAGACGTTTAATGACTGAGCCTCCCAGGCACCCCTCTTTTGGCCTTTCTGATCCTCAGTTCCTTCATCTGTAAACCCAAACTAATAATTCCTACCGCTCAGGATTATCGTGAGGAGCAACATCACATTGCGTGTACATGTGCAGTACAAATGGAAGAAGATATTCTTAGCAGTAGAGCTTGTTTGGGGGACAGGAAGCTGTCATTTCCCAGAAGAAGCTACCCCGAGATGCAGTCAGGGAAGATGAGCTGTCTCTTCGGTATGGGTTCTAACATAACCCTCCTCGGGATTATGATTTTGATCCTAAGCTCTTTCGTCCACCAGGACGCTTCTAAGACCATGAACGAGACATATCTAACTGAGCATGGCTTCCTGGAGTCCAAGGGCGCAGGGCAGCCTAAAATTCACCAGCCGTGCTTTCTTTGCCAATGAGTCTGCCTTTGCCAATTTTCCTGCTTCACTTGTACGCTTTTCCATGTTAATTTACATGTATGTGTGTTGGGTTCAACGGGCTAAATTGAATATAGGAGTCGCAAACCTTTGCTCATAAGGAGCTACCTATAGTTTGACATCTGTGCAGGTTAGGCTCCTCAAGGGGAAAAAAAAGAGAAAGAACAGGCTGAAAGCAAGACATAACATCATGGAGAAACCTGGTTTTCATGCCACCAACCACTTTGTGAAAGGATGGTGTGTCCTTGTTGAGTAAAAACCTCATGTCCCAGCAGGAGGGTCACAGGGGAGTGGACAACTTGAACAGAAAGAGGAACAGGGAGATCGGCAGACCGGAGGAGAGTGGAGCGGATCTAGGGGACAGGGGAAACAAAGGGAGAGGGCGAAGGAATGAACACGGATGTGTTCTGCTCCAGGGGAGGCAGGCACTGTGTTCTCTGTATTTCTCCAGTGTTGTGACAGTGTGCTGGTGAGTAAACACTATTCGCACAGATGTCTATGCAGCCCTGTATGGAGTCCCACAGAGCCTCCCACGGTGCTCAGTTCCTGTTCTAGCTCCTTTTCTACTCAGGGCAGCCTACCAGGGGGAGGCCTTTCACTCTGGATTTGAGTTGAGGCCAGGCCAAAATAGTGAGGTCAGAGCATGGAGGGTCTCGAACGCCAGCTCTCAAATTTTCCAAGCAACGGGAACCATTACAGGGGCAGGATGCCAGGCCACTGCTCCAGGAGGCTCCTGGCTCAATGCAAGGAAGTCTGGGCTGCAAGGGCAGGAGGCTGGAGGCCACTTGGGGAGTAATGAGGATGAAGGGATCAGTTGAGGATGTAGAGCATACATAGACAGAGATATAGGATATCTGGGTCATATAGTAGGGGAGTGGAAGAGACCAAAGGAGGAGTCCCAGAGAGCTGCGTTCTTGCACGAGGGGCCGAGAGGAAAGGCAGGGTTATTAACATCGACAGTAAATGGGCCCCTTAATGACTGTAGCCCCTTTTCATCATAGCAGCCCTGATTTCCCTTTAGTTCAGGCCTGGCTGGCGCTGGCGGCAGGGCGGCTGAGGGTGGCGGCTGTGGTGGGAGCTCCGTCTCATCTCTGGGGCCAAGGAGGATCGAAGCTTGAATGGGCTGCAAAGGGAGGGCGCCACCCGGCCCCAGCCGCTTCCGCAGCCCGCCCTGCCCCCGGCTTCGGTCCCACTTTGGCCTGGCGGGTCGGAAAGCCAAAGACCGCCAGAGGCGGAGGAAACCAGGCTTCGGCGGGGGCCGGAGTAGGGGGCAGGGGCGGGGGCGGCGACCGGCCTGTACCCGCGAAGCGCGGAAGTGGGAGTAAGAGGCGGACTGCGGAGAGCCCGCTCGGCAGGCGCCGACGGACCCCCGCGCCAGGCCCGGTTCGGCTGTGTCTCCGCCTCCCCACCTCGCGCCTCCAGCTCGGGTAGGAGGAGCCACAGCGCCACCCAGCGGCCGGTGGCGGGGAACGACTGTCAGGGCTCTTGAGTGGCCCCAAAGAGAGGGGGCGGCTGAGTGGAACAGGGCCCCAGAGGAGGGCCTGGAGGCAAGCGAGTGTGAAGGTGAGGTACACAGGAGTTGATGGGCTCTTAAGCCAGACCGTCCATTCACTTCGCCCACCATTCCATCTGGCACGTGGCACTAGATGAATCTTACTCTAAGTCAGCCGATGATACATATTCCTCTTGAAATCAAAACTCTTCCATGGCTCCCAAGAGGTCTCAGTATAAAGCCCACATTCCCTAGCTTGACCTTCAAGGTCTTCCACGTTTTTGGACCTCAGGTTGTCTTTCAAGCTTCATCTCTTGCCTCTTACTCCACACATCCTACCACCTTCTACCACCCAAATGAATCACTCATGGCATCCACATCGATTGACTCGGTGAACCTTTTTACTAAGGCACTGGGGGAACAGGGAACAGAGAGACAAGATCCTTGTCAGCTCAGAGGTTATGTTCAAATGAAGAGCGAGGCAATGAACAAGAAAGCCAATGTATAAGAAGATCGTTTCACATAGTTATCAGCCCCAGATCATATAAAAAGCAGGGTGGCGTGAGAGTGTCTGAAGCAAGAAGGGTCGACCGTATCTACAGTAGTCAGCAAAGGCCTTTGTCCAAAAGTGACGTGGGAGCTGAGATCTGATGATCTCCGAAGGAGAGTGAAGAGGAGTCAGTCAGCCTTGCAAAATTCTGGGGGAAGAACATTTCAGACCAAGGAAGGCCAAGTACAAAGGTCTCCAGACACGAACGAGCTCTGTATATGAGAGGAAAAGAAATAAAGCAGGGTTGCTGGAGGACGGTGAGAGGAGTGTTCTGGGTGAGATTGACGACAGGCCACGTAAGGCCCCTTGGGCCAAGATGAGGAGTTTGGATTCTATTGCTACGGAGATGGGAACCTAACAGAGGGTTTTAGCCCTGGAGAGGCATGATCTGATTCGCATTTTTCAAAGATAGCTCTGGGTGGACTGTGGCAGGGGGACAAGATTGGGAAGCAGGGGGACCAGTTAGGAGGCCACTGCAGTGGCCCAAGAGAGAGCAATGAGAGAGAGAGAGAGAGAGAGAGAGATGGTGGCCTGGTCCAGGTGGTGATAATGAAGGTGGGAGAAATGGTCAGAATCTCATAATTTAAGCGATTTCTCTTCCTGTTTTTCCCTCCTGACCAACCCAGGAGCTTCTTGAGGGCAGATTCCCTGACTGAGTGATTGTCAAATTCCCACCCTACACCCCTAAGCAGTTAGTCTAAGAGGAGCTCACTGGTTAACGAATAGATCTGTGACCCTCCATTGAGAATGTGACAACAGAGAGTGGCAGTAAGACAGAAACTAGGGCCTGGGGCAGCAGTTCTGGGTCTTCTTTCTAGTTCCTCTGATGCACACACTTCTCCCTTGTCCCTTCTGTGTCCCCCAGGGTCTTCGAAAACTGTCTTGAGAGGGAAGGAAAGCAGGAATTATGAATCCCTCCTCTGTGCTAGGAACTTTCACATATATGACTTCACTTAAATTAATTTATTTAATCTTTATAACATCTAATCCCATTTCTTCATTTTAGAGATAAGCAGACTGAAAACTCAAAAAAAGTAAAGGGACTCGATGAAAGGCAAAGTCGTCATGGCACAAAATTGTCACAATTTTGAGTCTTATGTAAATTCTTTCCCCCATTTCACACCCCCATTCTGTTTCTCTGTACCCATCATGGTAAGGTCTTTTCAGCCTCCTGCTAATTGTTAGCATTAAACGACGCATAGTAATTTCAGAGTGAAACCGCGGATCTTGAAGAAGATTCGGGGTTTCCTGAAGTTCAGTGAAAGTGATGTCGAAGACCACCACTAATGTCATATGAAGCCCTTAATGAATGGTTCTTTGGCAGAGATAGACCAGTTACCACTGGCAGAAGAGAACACTGACCTGGGTAATGACAGGATCAAGGCTTCAAAGCAAATGATTCAACTCTCAAAGGATTTTAAGAGGTCCTTGGGATAATTGAAGAAGCTCTCTAATTTTGGAAAGACAAAACAAAACTGTTTATGATGGTGTGGCCAGAGGCACTATTGTGTTCCCATACACTTTGGTCAGGAAATTATGTTATCCCTCAATGCTTGAGTCATTCTTTGTTCATTCTAAGAATGAGTGCATATTTGCAATTATTGACACATTTCAAAAAATCAAAAATATTGTCTCCGTTTTCTATCTTCTTTCTCAAGATAAAGTCCCTGTTGAACCCTTCTGCCCTTTCCCCCACTCTGCTGTGAAATGTTGGTCCCTTCTTCAAGAGGGTTCACTGTAAGTGGCCTTTTTCTAGCATCACTTATCCTCAAATGACAAGGACTCCAGGGAGCCGTGTCCTCCTGTTCATCCTGCGACTGAGAAGCTTGGGTGCACATGTGCATTCGAACCTCTTGTGGAGTTTGTGAAACAATACTGAAGCTGGGACCACCACGGGGACTAACTAAATCTGAATTTCTGCTTTGGGATGGGGGGTGTTGGGGGGGAAGAGCAAGAGCTTTCCAGGTGATTCTGTTGCACTCTGCCCCACCCCCGCCCCGCGCCTCCTTGCATATGCTGAGGCTGGAGGGGACTGAGGCTGTGCGCGGTTAGCCTGAAGGGAGAGCACCAGGGCCTGGGCCCAGCGCAAAGGGGTAGCTCAGGGGGGCAGCTACAGGGCAGTCTCCAGGAGCCGAAGAGCAAAATGGGGCTGGTAGGGCTGCAGACATGCCTTGTTATATTGTGCTTCACTTGATCACGCTTGGCAGAGGCTGTGGGGTTGTTTTGTTTTGCCTTTTTAACAAACAGAAGTTTTGTGGCAACCCTGCCGGGAGCAAGTCTGTCGGCGCCATTTTTGCAACAGCGTTTGATCGCTTCCTGTCTCTATGTGACCTTTTGGTAGTTCTCACAAGATTTCAAGCTTTTTCATGACTACTGTATTTGTTACGGTGATCTGTTATCAGCAATTACAACTCCCTGAAAGCTCAGAGGATGCCTTGCAGTTTTTTAGCCATAAAGTATTTTTTAATTAAGGGATGTACCTTTTTTTAAAGATTTTATTTATTCATTTGTCAGAGAGAGAGAGAGTGTGAGTGAGCACAAGCAGGGGGAGCAGCAGGCAGAGGCAGAGGGAGAAGCAGACACTCCGCTGAGCAGGGAGCCCAACGTGGGACTCGATCCCAGGACCCCGGGCTCATGACCTGAGCCGAAGGCAGACGCTTAACCGACTGAGCCACTCAGGTGTCCCGATATGTACATTTTTTTTAGATGTAATGCTACTGTACACTTAATAGACTACAGCATAGTGTAAACATAACTTTTATACACACTGGGAAACCAAAACATTCATTTGACTCGCTTTATTGTGCTGGTCTGGAACTGAACAACCCAGTATCTCTGCAGTATGCCCGAACCTCCTTAGCATGGCCAAGGTGTCTTTTACTCCCTTAGTACTGTGGTTGTGTAGCCTCTGGTAGTCCCTCACCTTTTTTCCCTATGCCCGATGCCCAGAGAGCCTAGCTCTCCTCTGTTATGTGGTGAGGGAAAAACTTGAGTGTTAGAGTAAGCCTATCATGGTTGCTGAACACAGAACATCATGTTATCTCGTGGATCTATCGTGTGTGGGTCTTTTACTGCTGTAGTCCCAGCATCGAGCGCAGTGCCTGACATATATAGGCATTGCTCCATTGGTATGTTTCGATGAATGAATGACTATGTTGAATAGAAGCAGGATGTAATAAGTAGCACGAATAAAGTGCAATGTGTGCAAAGTGTTCTAGAAGTACAGATCATTCTCGGCTTGGGAGAGGGGGAGTGTGGAAGTCTTCACAGCAGAGGGGGCATTTGAGCTGGACTGTGAAAACTAGGTGAGGCAGTGATAGGTAGAGGTGGAGAGAAGGCACTCCAGGCAGAAGAAACAAAGTGGGGGCACCTGGGTGACTCAGTGAGTTAGGTGCCTGCCTTCGGCTCAGTTCATGATCCTGGAGTCCCAGGGAGTCCCAGGATCGAGTCCTGCATCAGGCTCCCCGCTCAGCAAGGAGTCTGCTTCTCCCTATGACCCTCCCCCTTCTCGTGCTCTCTCTCTCATTCTCTCTCAATTAAATAAATCTTTAAAAAAGAAGAAGAAGAAGAAGAAAAAGAAACAATGCGAGCAAAGGGTAGGAGATGAGAAAGCCAGGAGCTCATTCAGTGAACAGCCAGCAGGGACACGTGGCTGGGACTTGAGTGTGGGGTAGCCTACAGTGGAAGATCAGACTGGTGGGATAGGATCAGAACACACAGAGCCTTGAAAGTCATGCTCCAAAGTTTACTCTTGATTGTACGGGCAACGTGGAGCCAACCGATGTTTGGATCACAGGGGTAATCTGTTCACTTTAGGACGATTAGATGTGTGCCGCATGGTGACAGTCCTTTCACGAAATATTTCTGGAGTGCCTCCTAAGTGCCTCAGCACCCTGCGCTGGGGGAGGGTGGATCGGAGTTGGAGTGACTGAACAAGAGATGTGTTGGTAGGCCACTGCGGTCCAGGTGAGAGCTACTGCAGGTCTGTAAGTGGCGGAGTGGGAGGGGGGTGGAAAGGAGGGGCAGGAGCTGACATGTGATGGAAGTAGAACTGACAAAACTTGGTGACCATTTTAAGTGGGGGGTGAAGGGGCGTCTGGGTGGGTGGCTCAGTCAGTTAAGCCTCCGACTCTTGATTTTGGCTCAGGTCACGATCACGGGATCAAGTCCCATGTGGGGCTCTGCACTCAGAGCGGAGTCTGCTTGTCCCTCTCCCTCTGCTCCTCCCTGCCACTCTCTCTCTCTCTCTCTCTCTCTCTCTCTCAGATAAATAAATAGATAAATAAATAAGATCTTTAAGTGGAGGTGAAGGAAAGAGAAAAAAGACTGAGCAGTGACGATAATCGTGATCAATACTTGTGCAGCTCCCTTTCATGGCAGCTGTTGGGCCAAGTGCTGTAGGTACGCCATGTAAATTCGCACAATAACCCTTTGGATAGATGAGGTCACCACAGCTCAAAGAAGTCAAGGGACTCATGCCAAGCCAGACAAGTAGGAGACATCGGTGCTAGATTTTGCGCTCGCGACGACGCCCTAACCTCCCTGCTCTGCTGCTTTGGGGGGTGTTGGGGGGACTTGTGCTTTCTTGGCACAGGAATTCAGAAGCTGGGTGAGGACACCAGATTCCCTCCTAACACATGCCCTCCCTTGCCCTGTTTATGTGAAAAGCTGGTGGCGGCAGAGGGCTCTGTCTGTCGCCCTTCCTGCTGCTCTTCCCGGGGGCCTTTCACTTCTGTGCTGGGTACACGGGCCCCTAGTGAAGCAGCAGAGGAGATGTGAGGCTGGTAGACTGCAACCAAAGGCTGCAGCAGATGTGGGAAACCGGTGACCCCCCAGGCCCTGTGGGGAGGGCAGATGTCTTTAGCCCATATGGTTTGCTTTCTGCAGACATGAGCCAACATTTAGAAACGAGGGGGCTTCACGAAGAAAAAGGGCAAGATCTGGCATCCCTGGGCTCACATTCCCACAAGACAACCTTGGGCTTGAGCTGCTCCCTGCAGACTGCACGCACCCTGTCCTTGTCACCACTCACAGCCTTGGAGTCTGACCTTTGCCTCAGCCTAGCCCACCTCACGCACTCACCCTTATCTGCCTGATCCCTGCAGAAGGCTGATTTTGTGAGTCCTTGTCTGTATGGCCTCCTGTAGAGTTTCCTCTTTTTTTTTCCCTAGACTTGAGCCACCAAGGAGAGGGGCACAGGGGTCAGCGTCCTCTGGTCCCACCCCTTCCACAAGCCCTAGACTTTCTCCTCTCTCGAAGTGCTTGACACCACGGAACAAAGCCATGAAGGGAGGGTTATCATCAAGTCTTACCGTTTATTTCTTTATGGGGTTAAACAAGAGCAGAGAGTCCTCTGCCCCACAATGCAACAAAACAGAAAGCAGTACACATACAGAGACTCTCACCGAAACACAGAGGCAAGGGGAAGGGGAACAACTGAATCATAGCCAGGTGGGGGCGGAAAGGACAGGGGACTACTAGGAATCCAGCTTGGAGACTCAGTCATAGGAACTAGTGCAAGAAAGGTCTACTCATGAAGCACAGTGTAGAAAATGGCATAAGAAAGCTGCCCAGCTCTGCTGCCTGTGACGGAGGGCAGGGGGCAGCTGGAGGGGTGGTGGAAGATCTGGGTGGTGAGGGGGACAGGGACAGTCAAATGACTTTGAGGTGGAGTGAGGTGCCCCTTTCCCCTGCCACTGGGCAAGGCCCTGGGCTGGTCTGAGCCAGGGGTCTCCTGGGCACTTGGTGATGGGGAAGAGAGGATGGGAGTCTCCAAGGGTCCAGTCTTTGGGGCCCTAAGGTCCCCCTTTACTTCCCGGTCCCTTTTCCCCTCCTGAGGATGCAGGAGTTGGAAGGCAGGACCTAGGGTCTCTCACATCTACAGAAGCGTCTCTGGAAAGGAGCCAGCACCTCTTCCCCTCCCCAGCTGAAAAGAGCACTCTAGGGATGGGGCATGTGGCTAGGCCCAAAGTGCTGTGGGCCAAACAGGGGAGGGTGTGGGCAGGGCACGGGGGTCGGGGGAGGGAAACAGGCTGTGACAAATGAGAAAACTGGCAGGGAAGGACTCCCCAGTCTCTTGGAGCCTATTTGGGACCCAGTGGAGGTGCTTGAATGATTCCTTCTCTCCTGGGGAGGTCTCCCATCTCTCCCCTGCCAACCACTTCCGGCTGTCCCCTCCCCTTCCCCTTGGTTTCACCGAATGCAGCTCCAGGCCCACCCCTGGCATTGTACGCAGCCTAGGACACAGGCCCTTGTCCTGGCACCGAAAGCCCCTTGGCCTGTCCCAGGGACACAGTTCTGGCTGCCTTTCTTGTCTGTTCCTATTGGCTTGTAGATGTCCCAGGCAATGTGGCCTCCCACTCCCAGGAGATCAGCACAAGGCTAACAGCCCCCAAGAGGCCCTCGAGGCCTCTTTTCTTGTCTAGCATTCAGGCCTGACTGAGCAGTTCCAGTGTCTCAGCCAAGAGACGACAGCACATTATCTTTATTCAGTGGGTCCTCTTGCCTGTCTCTGGACCTTCTCCAGGAAGGGACGGGGGTGGCTGGATCAGGGGACCTGCTACAGGGCGAGGAAGAGTCTGGTTGTTCCACAATTGAGATAGTAACCCACGGGGTCAGGGATGGGAAGGGACGAATACTCTTTGGTAGGCTGGGGATGGGGACAGGGTGGGGACAGGGGAGGCTCATCTCTGGAAAGCCCTGGGGCAATGCCACCAGGTTCTCCTTCATGGAGGCCTGGGCTAGGACAGAATGAGGGTGTATGGGGACCCAGGCCAGGCCTGACCCACTGGGCTTAAGTCCCTCCTCCCCATGGAGATCAGAAATGGAAACATCTTTGGCCTCAAGGCCAAGATCTCCAGGGCAAGAGTGGCCCTTGGGAGTATGTGCACCTTCTGTAAGATAATGGCCCTTCAGACAGTGGCAGTCTGACCATGTGCCATCAGCCTTCTGTTTTGAGGCCCAACAACTGACTTCCTGTGCTCTTTCCCCACAGGACTCTTTATGTAACCCTTTCTGATTTGGGGAGCTGTCCTCGAGCCTGCCTCAACACTGATCATCCATTCTCCCCCAGCCAGTGACTGTAGACCATTCTCTAAGCTCTGTGCCCACATTTCTCCCCTCCTTTCCGTTCCTCTCCTCTCCTCTCCTGTCTCCTCTCCCCTCTCTTC
>CM052901.1:57061021-57130051 GCA_028534135.1 Potos flavus
CTCTCCTCTCCAGACCCCTCCCCTCTTCTCTCCTCTCCCCTCTCCTACTCTCCTCTCCTCTCCCCTCCCCTCCTCTCCCCTCCTCTCCTCCCTTCTCCTCTCCTCTCCTCTCTACTCCCTCTTCCCTATCTCCACTCTCTCTCACCACTCACTCTGTACCCCATTACTACCCCTCATTGCCTAGGGTGGTAGGGCACAGCTTGACTGTGTGCACCTCATCTCCCAGCCTGGCACTTGCCTGTGGCGGCCCCACATGGGGCAAGGTGCGCTGGAGTGGGAGGACGGCCACGGCACCGTCTGCCATTGCCTGTAGGGGTATGGGCAGGAGGGAATTAAGGATCGTGGCAACAAAAGGAATGCGGAGGGGGGAAAGAGCTTCTCCCCTCTGTGCCCCCCAACATTCCCTGCAGGGCCAAGGCTGGATGAGCAGCCTCCTTGCCTAGGGTCAGGGCTCTCAGTAGCAGGAGTGGATACTTCCAGTCCCCACTCCCCCCCCTTTTTTTCTGCTAGGCCCCACAGATGGGGACCTGAGGGGGGGGCACCTGATGCTCCTGCCTTTTTCTCCCGGATGAGTTTTGCAGCTCCCTGGGGCCCTCTGGCCCTTCTATTGGAGCTGCTTTCGGGGTGGGGGCACGTTGGGGGTGATGTGTGGCCCCCCATTTCCCCCCGCCCCCCACCTGTTCCTATACCTCCCATGGGAGGAGCCCCTCCCCCTCCCCCTGGGGGGCTGGAGCTGATGTCAGTGTATGGTGGAGGTCTGTCCTCCCTCCCTGCTGTCACTCTTCCCGAGTCAGGCCCTCATCTAGGGCAGGCAGTGCCTCCAGCCCCAGTCCTCCACCACCCTGGCTGCTGGAGAAGGACACCATGGTGTGGAGGAGCATGAGAACAAGGACATAGAGCCGGATCCTGCTGGGGCTGAGGCGGGAGCCCCCGGAGACCGGCAGCAGGGAGGGCTTGTGGCTGATGTGGCCTGGGGGGTCATGGCGGGGGTGGTAGTGGTGGTACTGTTGGTGGTAGTGGTGGAAATAGGAGTGGTGGAATTGCTGGTGGTGGGTTTTGGGGGCCTCAGTCTCCTTGAACTTCTTCTTCTCCGACTCACAGGAGACCCACTGCACGTCACAGCACTTGGTTTCCGGCCGCTTTGGCGAAGTATCCAGCAACCCTGCCAATGGATAAGGAAGGTGTGGTGGGGTGCTAAGGGGACAGATGGCCTTCCTAGAGAGGAGATTTTTCAAAGCTGCGACTGCGCTGGTAGCCCTGGCCCAGATTCCTTTCCCCCTGCCCCTTGGCGCCTTCCCTTTCTGGATTCTTCTCTCCCAGGGATCCCAGACAGTTGCGGAGAGAGATGGCCCCTGTGCCCTTTGCCCCTATTCCGCTCGGCCCTTTCCCAACCTGGGGAGCTCGCTGCCCACTCTTCAAGGCACTAGCTTTCTTCTAATCTGACTTCCCTGTTGTCCTCCCTGCTCCCACGCCCCCAACCTGGTGCCTGCCCTGGGCCCCTAGCCTTCTCCCTCCTCGTCATCGGCGCTCTGCCTTTACCTGTACAGATAAAGCCGGGAAGCCCTCCGTACACCATTTCCTCATTGTCGGGGAGTATAAAGGGGCACCGGGTCTGCACCTCCAGACAATACTGCTTGCAGGGCACCCAGCGCTGGCATTCCTGCTGGGTCACGCTGAAGTATTCGGAGCACAGCCAGGCCTTGTAGACAGCCTACGGGGAGAGGAAAGAGCGTCAGCCTGGGTGCCAGCCCCTTCCTACCTCAAAGGACAGGGGGAGGGGGTATACTTGTGCACCCGCCCAACGCCAGGATCCAGGGTGTGGGGGAGAAGGGTGGGGGTCAAGACCGCTACATCCTACTCTAAAATCTCCCATCTCATAGCCCCAAGTCCCAAGGTCCCTCACCTGCAGTCCTCCAAGGCTTACGTTTTTGTTTTTGTTTTTTCCATCAGTAAAATCACAAAAGTACTCCTATTTCAGAGCTGGAAGGGGTCTTATGGATCATCCCATCCAACCCTACTGGTTTCGTTGACCCAAGGAGGTATCCTGACTTGTCCAGAGTCACTTACAATGCGGTAAATTTCAGTTCTCCCCCATTCAGCAAACACTTCTTCGGCTGATGGTGTAAAGTTTCTAACTTGAACAAAGCGGTGGAAGGAATAATCCTTGCCCTCCCTCATTAGGGTGTTACGTGGATCAGATAATACTACACATGCAAAAATGTTTTGTAAACTCTGAAGTGCAATACCAACGTGAAGGCTTAGTTTTAATGAAAACAGGAATCTGCCTTAACCAGGCACCACACGTGTTTTCAAGCTCTACTGAATCCATGCTCCGTCCTGTTGGCTTCAGCCCCCGTGTGGGGCAGAAGCACGTTTCGTTTGCAAACGCTCCTTTGCAGTTTCACTTCACAGTATACTTCCTGTTCCTCATGTAGCCCACTCCTACCAGGCACTGGGTCCTCGCTGAGGTCCCTGCTCTGTACTCTTTGGTTATCATCAAGCCCAGACTTTCTCCACAGTAACCCGGCTGACATTTTGAACTGGATAAATCGTTGTGGGTTTTTTTGTTTTGTTTTGTTTTTTTAATTTTGAAGGGGAGCCTGGGTGGCTCAGTCAGTTAAGCATCTGCCTTTGGCTCAGGTCATGATCCAGAAATCGTGGGATCAAGCCCCGCATTGGGCTCCCTGCACGGCAGGGAGCCTGCTTCTCCCTCTCCCTCTGCCTTTCCTTCCTGCTCGTGTTCTCTCTCTCTAATAAATAAAAATTTAAAAAAAATTTTTTAAATCAACTGATTAATTAAATTGAAGTATAGCTGACATACAATGTTACATTAGTTTCAAGTATACAACATAGTGATTCAACAAACTCTATGCTATACTCTCCACAAGCGTAGCTACCATCTGTCACCATACAACACTATTATAATACCATTGACTTTAATCCCTGTGCTGTGCCTTTTACTCCTGTGCCTTATTTGTCCCATCACTGGAAGCCTGTATCTCCCAGTTCCCTTCACTCATTTTGCCCATCCCTCTACCCCCTCCCCTTCTGGCGACCTTCAGTTTGTTCCCTGTATTTCTAGGTCTGATTCTGCTTTTCGTTTCTTTTTCATTTGTTTTGCTTTTTCAGATTCCACATAAAAGTGAAATCATATGTATTTGCCTTTCTCAGTGTGACTTATTTCACTTAGTGCGATACCCTCTAGGTCCATCCATGTTGTCTCAAATGGCACAATCTCATTCTTTTTATGACTTTTATTTTCATTCTTTTATATTCCATTATGCATACACACACACACACACACACACACACACACACACACACACACATCGTATCTTCTTTATCCATTTATCTATCAATAGACACTTGGGCTGCTTCCATATCTTGGCTATTGTAAATAATGCTGCTATAAACATAGGGGTGCATATATTTTTTTGAATTAGTGTTTGTATTTTCTTTGGGTAAATACCCACGGACGGGATCCTTCTTTGTAGTGGCAACTGTCCTGTCCTGTGCATTATAGGATATTGAGCGACATTTCTTGACTCTACCCAGTAGTTGCCAGTCTTATGCCCCTCCCATTTTTGTGACACCAAAAAAATGTCTCTGGCCATTGTCAAATGTCCCTGGGTGGAGGGGGGGGCGGTCAGAATCATCCCCCATTGAGAACCACTGAGCTAGCTCTTTGCTATTGCAAGTGTGGACGTGGACCAGCAGCCTCAGCATCACCTAGGAGCTTGTGAGAAGCACAGAATCCCAGGCCCCGCCCCAGACCTGCCACATCAGCACATGCATTTCAACAGGATGCCCAGGCAACTCTCCTGTATGGGGCTAGCCCTGCCCACAGCCTCCTCGTATCTTCAGGGGCACCTTGTCATAGTCGCTTCTCACAGCAAAGGTACTTAGATTTCAGTGGGCCTCAGACTCCCCTGGAGCGCTTGTTAAATAGGCAGATTAGCTTCAAGAGGACTGAGGTCGACTTAGGAATCTGCATTTCGAACAGAGTCCTGGTCATGGTGCTGCTGGAAGCCTTTCAATCACATCGCGAACCACATGGTCAGAGCTTCCTACGCTGACTTAAAACATTTTCAGTAAAATACAAATAACTTCACCGAGGACATGAACTGTCACAATGTAGCCCCACAGCAGCCTTTTCCAAAGCAGGGGGTGGTGACGGGTGGTGGTGGTGGGTGGTAGTGGGTTGTAGTGCAAATCAGCCCCCTGAGGAACAGAGTGTTGCTTGGTGCTTTGACAGCTAACCGGCATCTCACATTTAACATGCTCTAAATCTTACAATGAAGGTCTTCTTTTTTTTTTTTTTTTTTTTTTACTCCAAATCTGCCCTCATTTCCAAGTTTGGACCATTTCAGTGAAGTACCATGGCCAACTACCCAGGTATTTAAGCCAGAAACCTAGGTGTCAGCCTTTATTCCTCTCTTTCTGTGCATCCCCGCATGCAGTCTGTCAGCGAGGCTGGCCAATTCTTACTCCACTTCCACAACTTCGTGCAGGCCACTACTGTCAGCTGTACAAGAGTCTCTTATTTGGCCTCCCCGTGTCTACTCTTCACCTTTCCAATCTGCTGTTCATACAGGAGTAACAGTGATCTCCAAATACCACCAGATCATATTACTTCCTTGCTTCAAACCCTTCAATGCATGTAGAATAAAACTCAAACCTTTGACCATGGACTTCAAGCCCCTGCGTAACTTGGCTCCCATCTGTCTTTCCAAACACACTTTGTATCTCTCCCTTCAAGCTCATCATGCGCCACATGTACACACATAGGTTTTCTTTCTTTTCCTTAAACATACCCTACTTCTTCCTACCACAGGACCTTGGGTCATACTGTTCTCTTGGCTTGGAATGCTTTCCGCACCCTCCTCCCCCGCCTTTTTGCATGGCTAGGTCCTTCTTGTCTTTCAGGCCTCAGTTCAAATGTCAAGTCCTCAGAGATGGTCTCCTTGACCCCTCTAGTTAGAGGATGCCTTCTCATTACTCCCTCTTTTTCTTTTTCTTTTTTTAAGATTTTATTTGTATATTTGACAGAGAGACAGCGAGAGAGGGAACACAAGCAGGGGGATGGGAGAGGGAGAAGCAGGCTTCCTGCTGAGCAGGGAGCCCGATGCGGGGCTCGATCCCAGGACCCTGGGATCATGACCTGAGCCGAAGGCAGACGCTTAATGACTGAGCCACCCAGGCGCCCCCCCCTCCTCTTTTTCTTAAGTGTTTCTTCATCACAAGCATGACTTCATCCACATCCTCGTTTTGGTTTTCTCAGTCAGCCTCACTAAAATGTGGGATGAATGGGAGCATACAGGGTTTGTCTTATTGACCATTGTGTACTCTGCACAATATACATAAAAAATGTCTGCTGATTGAATGAATAGGACAAGTAAATGAGGACTTATCCCTACTCTTGGAGAAATTCCAGTTTCATAGGTAGATGCATCTAATTTGAATCTATGGCATGTGATTTATACTGTAGGAGAGGTAAACCACTAGTCATTGAAGGGAAGTAAATAGAAAAGCTGGGGAAGATTTCAGCGAGAAGATAATAGTTGAGCTAGAACTCAAAGTAGGATTTTAGATGGGATGGGTAGAGATGAGACCAAAGGGCATTCCAGGCTGAGGCAACAGCTTATGGGGAAGTGTGGAGGTAAGTAAATTCATGGCATACTAAAAGAATAGAGCGTTTTGTATGAATGGGGTGGGAAGGGTACCAGTCTCCTGTGGATGGACATTTAAGTTATTTCCAAGTTCTCACTACTATAAACAATGCTTTGGTGAATATCTTCCTACACATGTCACTTGCACACTTGTGTTAAATTTTATTTATACAAGCTCCTAAAAGTGAAATTATTGAGATAAAAGGTATGTGCAAAGGAAGGAGAAGGGAATGAAAGGAGGGTGTAAGAGATCAAGTGAGGGTAAGAGGTAGGGTAAGAGAGAGATGAGCACGTAAGAGGGGTGCTAAGGGGTAGAAGAGAGTGGCAGTGGGGTAAGAGGGTACAAGGGACGAGTGTGTAAGAAAGAGAGAGGGAGAAACAGTAGGGAGTTGGAGGGTAAGAAATGGTGGTGATGGGGTAGACCTGGAGAGAAAGAGCAGAAGAATAAGAGATGGAGGGTAAGGGAGGTAAAGGGATGCAGTGAGAGTGAGAGAAGATGAAGGGTTAGGAAGAGCAAGGGGATAAGAGGGTGGGGACATCAGAGGGAGTAAGAGGGGGTTTGTGAAGAGGAGGGGTAGGAAAGAGGAAGTCACAAAGATGAGGGTAAGAGTGAGCAGGGGAATTAAAGTGGGTGAGGAAGATGAGGATATAAAAAAGCAGGGATGAGAAGATGGATAAGAGAGCACAAGGAAGGTAGAAGAAATAAAAGCAAGGCAAGAAAGAAAAGGAGATGCCTAGAGCTAAGGGGCCCAGTACCTCAGAGAACCCCCTCCATCTTTTGGAACCCAGAGTGCCAAGGTGAGGCTCTGTCCACAGGCCTTGCCACAATCTCGGCAGGCTGGACCCAGGGTCCTCAATCCTCACCCCAAAGTGTGTGGAATCGCTCCCTCTTCCACTGATTGGGTTCAGAGGTCCCTGTAGGATTCTCCCTGGGCTTTTCCAGTTCAATATTCCTGCTCCTATGAGAGAAGGCCCAATTGGAGTTGCAGCCCTCCTCCCAGGCAACTGTGATTGGCCTAATAACAGGCCACGGTGGCTGGGCACTCACCTCTATGCTGGGAGAGAGGGAGGGAGAGAGGGAGGCAGGGGTTGGGAGAGGGAGGGCCTGACAGTGGGAGTGTGGCCTTTCTCCTTAATTACAAGACCCTCCCTCAAGCCCCATACCCCCTAGCCTGGGTCACCATGACAACAAGTGGGTGACAGATTGCCTGAGGAGGACACCAGGCCTGTGGGTGGTTAGGCAGGAACAGGCAACAGCTAATGAGGGGAATGGAGGAAGAGCGAAAAGGGGCTGAGAGGTAATCCAATTTCTTGGCCTCACAAAGGGCCAGCTGAGGCCACTGCTGGCTCACCTGCTTCGGAGGTGGCCTGGGGTCCTTCTCAGGTGAAAAGTCTGTCTCTCGGGGCTACCATCTGGGCAGCAAGCTTACCTTAGTCTCTGCAGCCCTTTTTCCTTATCAGGCCTAAGTAGCTTGCCCCAACTGATCATTGTGAGGACTGAGCCAGAGGGCACAGAGTTGTTTGGGCAGTCACAGGGGGAAGCCTGAATACTCAGCCATAAGGACGAGGATGAGCCAGGAGAGTCAGGGTTAGGGAAGCTGTGGGACCTGCTGGACGTGGGGCATGTAGGGAAAAGGAAGAAATGTCTCAGAACCAGACAACAGTCCGTTGGGAGACAATTGGGAGATCTCTTGCTCTAGTCTCTCAACTCTGGCTGCATATTAGAACCACTCAGAGAGGGGCGTCTGGGTGGCTCAGTGGGTTAAAGCCTCTGCCTTCAGCTGGGGTCATGATCTCAGGGTCCTGGGATCGAGCCCCGCATCGGGCTCTCTGCTCAGCGGGGAGCTTCCCCCTCTCTCTCTGCTTCCCCATCTGCTTCTCCCTCTCTGTTATCTCTCTCTCTCTCTCAAATAAATAAATAAAACCTTAAAAAAAAAAAATCACTCAGAGAGTCTTTAAAAAATGCACTCCAGACCAGCAAAGTCAGATTCCTTGTGGGTGGGACCCACACTTATGTAGTTTTTCAAAACACCCTAGGTAATTATAATACGCAGAGAACTATCAGCTTAGCCCCTCTAGTTGCATTTAATAGATGAGGAAACTGAGGCCCAGAAAAGGGGGAATGACTTGTCTATAGTCACATAAAATAATGGTAGAGAGAGAAACTTGAAACCTGGTTTCTTGGCTCCAAATCCACGGTTCTTCTCACTGGACAATCCTACCAATGACTGTGAATTCCACACTCAGGGGCAGGGCACACAAAGGCACGTGCAGGGGAGGATAGCCGAGAACCAGGCTGGCTCTGGGCTTTCAGGCTCTTCAAACTCCAGCCTTGGCAGAAAAGGCTTCTTCATCATTCGCTGTCCTCTAAGCTTAACCGTCCTGGACCCTCCAGGTAGTGGCAGAAGATGGGTGGGGTTGGAAGACTTGACCCGGCAGTGCCCTCCTTTTCCTACAGAACCCCCTTTCCCACCTCAGTCAGGCCACTGCTGGGCTCAATCAAGTTCTGGCTGCTGCAGCCAAGTTGCTATGGGAACTGGGAGGGGAAGGAAGCAGGGAGTAACTAGAGGGAACACCAATTAACCCAAAAAGGAAGCTGGGAAGGCTATCCCACCCCTCCTCCCAACCGGGCCGCTAAGCCACTCTTGAAATGCGAGCGGGAAAGACGAGAAACCCTCCTGGGCTTTGTAGCTGCCAGTTTAGAGAGGACCAGGAGAACTTAGAAAGCCTTACCTTCCTGCTTCCTGGTTTGCAGCCCTGGCCAGGCCATCCTCATCCCTACACTCCTTTGGAAAGAAGTGTCTGACTTCTGGCCCCCAGGATGCTGTGTGAATCCACACAAGTGAGTATGTACACACACAGCGCCCAAAGCCAAGATTCAAAGCCAGAGGGTTTAGAAAGAGGAGGCCATCCTGGACGCCTCGGTTTAAGAGCAGAAAAACCATCCAGAGAGGAGAGCTTCTGTTCTTGCCAACCAGAAAGTCGGCAGTTTCCTTCTCGGATTCCAACTTGCTAACGTCCCTAGGGCCTGTTTCCCCATCCAAAATCCTCCCTGCAGACCTTCTCTTTATGGCTGCTTATTTTCTTAATGGACTCCTGGGACCCTTGGCCAGGAGCTGCAGCTGCAGAGCCTGTGGAGGCAGAGCAACAATCTGGGCTGGACTCAGGGATGAAACCCACTATCCACAGCACACAAGTAACCACTCCACCCCCATATTTTACCTAGGAGGAAACTGAGGCCCAGAAAAAGGGATTAGTTCAGCCGAGTCGGAGGCATGCAAGAAATCAGCTACAAAGCCACGATTAAAACACGTCCTCTGACAACTAACCCCATGCCTCTTTGTACCACATCCATCGGCACACCTAGAGTTTTGTGAGATACCTCCCAGGGCAGGATCTGAAAAGAGCCACATGCTCCTATTCCTGATTCTGGGCTTTCAAAGAAGTGGATCAGGACAGGGTAAGGTCAAAGTCTGTCTCCAGGTCAGGGAAAGGAGATCATAGACATAACTCTAGAGATCGCTGTAGTTCATTGGGATTGGCAGAGTCAGACTGGGATTAGAGGCATTACAGGGCAAATCCAGGTGGATGATATGGCTTTGCTTAAGTGGCTATAAAAATAAGCAACAGCTTTCCTGCTTCAGAGAATGAGCAGTCATGGGTCCAAGTGGTTTGGCCTGGCCAGGAGGAAAGGCAGGGGAGATGGCTGGAGAGGTGGGTAAGAACTTAAAGCCAGTGCAGTTCCAGAGGGACCTCGCACCTGCAAACTTCCCAGGCCATCTGCTCAAAGGTCAATGGCTGGGTGGGCCTGGCTTGGCCAGGGGTTAGTCCGGTCAGTGGAAAAGTGGTGTTCCTAATGCAGGCGTAGCTCTTAAGGAGCCTAGATGACTCATATCAATCAGATGAGCAGCGGAGGCAGGTTCATGACCACTCCAGAATGGAAGGGACTGTGAGAGTCATCACTCCACTTCCCTGTCAGCTGTTGGAATTTCCACTCCAACATCACTGACAAGTGCTATTGTCACAGGGCACTTACTCTCTCCTAGAGCAGCCCGTATCTTTAGACCACTCTAGCAGTTAAAGTTCTCCCTTCTTTTGAGCTGAGATAATACCTTTCTCTGTCTTTACTCATGGCTCCTACTAGATCTACAGTCAGCTTCCTGGCCCCCTGGATAGCCCTGCAGTTATTCGTAAACTTCCCTGAGTCGGATCTTCCCATTCATTTGTTCATGCAGGGATCACTTTCTGAACATCTTCTGAGTATCTGGCACTGTGATAAGGGCACACATATGATAAAGATGAGTAAGATAAGACTGCTATCTTCAAGAAGAAGGGGAGACAACCATGTGAAGCAATCATTATAAGTCACTGTGCTAAATATTATGTACTCGGTACAGTGCTAGCATAGTGGGAGGAGTGATCAACTGTATTTTGAAGGCTGAGGATAGGAAAACATCTCCATGTGGAGGAGGCTTGAGTTGGGGCTTGGAAAAAATTGGAAGAAGTTCGCTAGATGGAATAGGGCAGGAATAAGTGTACTTTGAGGAAAGGAATCAGCAGGTATAAAGGCCCGGAGGTGTGAAATAGTGTTGGGTTCAGACACTGTAGGTAGTTTAGCTTAGTTAGAGGCTGCAAAGGGGGGTGTAATGGGAGGTGTGGCTGCAGAGGAAGGTCATGCCCATATTATGATATACTTTGGATGCTGAGGAGGAGGTGGGTTTCATCTTAGAGGCAATTGAAAGCCTTTAATGGGTTTTAAATAACTGCTTTTTAAAAGATCACGTATCACTTTCGTGGCTAACTTTTCAGGCTATGCCTGAAAGTGTGGATGGTGGAGTATAGGCATCAAGACTGTAGGTAGGGCGACAGGAAACTATTGCAATAATCTGAGTGACAGATGATGGGGACCTCAACTAAGGCAGTAGCAGTACAATTAAGAAATGGAGAGAAGGTGCAGATGTGAGAAGAGACGACAAGGAGGTAGGATCAACACGATAACTTATGGAGGTAGGGAATGAGGGAGAGGGAGGCATCCAGGATGACTACCAGGTTTCTGGCTCGGGTGGCAGGATGAATAGTAGTTTCATTCATTAAGGAAGGGAAATCAGGAGGAAGAGTAGATTTGGGGGCAAAAGAGATGAATTCAGTTCTTGACCATATCGACTTTGAAGTATATGTGGGTCAGCTAGGTAGAAATGTCAAGAAGGTAGTTGGACATAATGGTCTGAGCTCCGAAGGAAAGTCTGAGCCAGAGATAAATCACCAAGGGATAAGGGTTTAATCATTAAAAACGTGGTAGGACTATACTTTCCCCTACCCTTTGAAGTTAGGCATGACCCTATGACTTACTCTGGCCAATGAAATGTGAATTGAAGTGACGTGGATCACTTTTCAGGAGAAGCTTTAAGAGTTGGTATATGATGTGGCCCATTCTCTTCCCTCTGCTGCTGACTGTGGAAGCAGTGTTGAAATGGACCCTCCACTAGCCTGGGTCTCTTGGTGAATATCATGAACAGATGCTTCCTGCTGACCTGTTTTGGACATGTTTTGTGAGCAAGAAATAACTGTTTGTTGTGTTAAGTTTCAGATGATTAGGAGTTGTGTGTTGCCGCAGCATATCCTAGCTCACCCTGACTGATAAAGCAAGAGCGGAAGCCAAGGAAGTGGATGATATTGCCTAGGGAGAGTGAGCACAAAGAGAAAAGGAGACCAACAGTGGATCCCTGGAAAACACTAACATTTAGGGGAAAGGTGGAGGAAGGGAATCTGATGAAGATAATGAGGGAGTGACCTAAAAGATTAGAGGACAACAGAAAAGAGTAGCATTTTGTAAATTAGGGGAGGAGAGAGTTTCCAAGAAGAGGGAGTGGTCAGCAAATGAGGACTTAGAAACAAGCTGGCAGTCTCATCTTGGTGAGAATGGTTTCAGTGGAGCAGTGGCAGCAGAAACCAGACTGTAGCCAATTTAAAAGCAAATGTGAAGGAAGAAAAATGGAGATAGCAATGTGTAGACAACTCTTCTAAGGAGCCAAACATTCCCAAGTGTTTTGTTTTTTTTTCTCAATTATTTCATAGGATGTGGTTTCCAGTTCTCTCTTCTATCCTGGTTGTTCTTATTCAGATGAGTTCCTATTTTTCTGTGTCCCTTGCAACAGACCCCAATTCCCAAACAGTTTATCAACAGAGTCAAGTAGAAGTATCAGCCCCTCTGACCTGGAAGCTCTGTTTCTGTTAATGCAGCCGAAGACCACCTTTGCTCTCCTGGGGACGGCGTGGTATTTTTCTGGTAATTCAGTGGAGAAAGATGGAAAGAGGGAAGGCCTGCCTGGAGTGTGGGATCAAAGGCACAGTCTAGATCAAAGTCCCTGCAAGGAGCCCAAGCCTTCTGGTAAGACATCTGTATAAATTAAATCCTTGAAACTGTAGGCTCCCTGAGGACGGTGATTGTATCTTCTTACTGATCTGTGCCTTGCCCTTAGTGTTTCACAAGGAGCTAGGTATATAGAAAAGGTGCTTGCTAAGTACTTGAAATCTGAGCACTTGAAAATGAAGCCTCCAACAACTAGATTGGAGTAAGGTAGAGAACTGCAATAAAAAGGTAGAAGTAATGGGTTATGTGATATTAATGTGTTTGCATGAATTTTACAGCTCCAGTGGAGAAATTGGACTCGTATTAGCAAAAAGTCATACAGAACTAAGCAAAAAGAGGCAAATATTAACTCCAGGAAAACAAGTTGACCAAGGAAGGAAGTGTAATCCAGTATTCTACATGACTCAGCTGTGAACAACATTTATAATCCTAAGAATGTAAAAATGGACTACTGTTAAAATCAGAAATTGTGATATGCCAATATTGGATGTGTGAAGGGAGGGGAAGTGTGTGTGCACATACAGTGCTGCTGGTAGTAAGAGAGCTAAATCCTCCTCTAATAAAATAAAGTCAATAGATATTTAAAGCAAAAAACTCAAGAAACTGTAGTATTGGCATGCCATTTTGAAATGCGGGGGTAAATATCAGAGAAACGGCTGAGAGATTTGGAAATATTTAACTCTGAAGAGTGAGGCTCAGGGGTTGAGCAGAAGACTTCTGTTTTAATTATAAGCATTGAGATCTATATTTATCGTTTGGAAGACATTAAATTATATATATATATATGTATTGTGTGTGTGTGTGTGTGTGTATATTTCACATACGTACACACGCACTGATATTTAAAACAGACAAGTCAAGAAATAGCAGTATTGGCATACCATTAGAAATGTGGAGATAAATATCAGAAGAAAAACGAAAGAGAATTTCAAGTGTTTGACTCTGAAGAGTGAGTATACATATGTACCTTATACAGGTTTCTTAAAATTATGAACACGTTATACTTTGATAAAATGAAAATGAAACAAAAATGCTTCCCTGCATCCATGAACCTTAAAAACAATAAAACAAAAATGTCTAAGACTTAATCTGACCAACCTCACCAGACTCAGCCCCAAAGCCCCAGGCCCCGCACTGCCCAGTGCTGGATCATCTACTCCATCACTACTGCCTGGGCCATGGGCTTGGGCCAGGTCAGCTTAACAGGCCAACAGAACTGATGAGTGGTCCTATAGCCAAAGAGAGGAACTGATGTGAGAGGACAGGAGCTTTGGGGGTTTCTCTGCCCAATGGCTGTGCAGGCCACCACAGGAATGTAGCCAGCGAGACAGTGACAGCCGTAGCTTCCTTGGAGCTGCACACAGACACGTGCAGCATAAAATCCCATTGCCCCTTCCCAGACACAGCTGTCTGCTACACATTGCTAGCCCTGGGCCCAGGCCCAGAAAGCAATCTCTAGCCTTTCACAGGGATCACTGTGAAACCAGCTCCCTGACCCTGCCTTACCTCCTTCCCCAAATGCAGTACCCTGATAGACAGATGAGAGGCTGGGGAGAACAGAGACCTGATAAAAGGATCTGTCAGCCGTGCTTGGTCTCTAGGGATGAGGTGAATCAAGGCTTTGGAGTCCTTCCATCTCTGCCTCTTTCTTCCCCTACCTAAGCACGTCTTTGTGCCCTCACTCACTAGAGTCTCTCCAGTTGCCTTCTGGCTCCCAACCTCCCACTCCCACGCCAGACACTTCACCGCCTGCTCCCAAATTACCTTTCCCTTCTCCTAAGCAGTCCATCCCAGTGTTGTCAATCTCAACTGGGTATTCAACAGTCATTTGGATGAAACACATCTAATTAAAGTGAGAATAATACTGGCTGCCGTTTATTAAGTGCTTGCTATATGCCAGGCTCTGTTCTAAGCAACTGACATATATTAACTCATTGAATGCTCGCAACCACCTCCTGAGGTGGAGACATATTTATGGACAACAACAGAAGGACCAGAGAGTTTATGTAACTTGCCCAAGGCCATAAAGCCAGTAATAATAATGGCGGCTTCCATGTCGTGAGCATTTTCCATCCCATAGGTACTGTAGTCTTAAGAGGTTAGCATGTTGTATGTCCTTTAAGCATCACAATGACCCTACTTCTTAACTTCAAATGTGAAGAAAGTGAGGTTCCAAGAGAGTGAAAGGACATGTTCAAGGTCTCAACAACTATTTTATGGAGAAGACAGATTTCAGAGCCAGATTTACCTGGACATCAGTGCTCAAGCTCTTATATGCCCTGTTGCCCCTTGGCTGGTCTCTCCATTTCACTATTACCACTTAAGGAATTAGCTCGTTACTCAAACAAATCTTTTTGATGGACTTGCAGGTCAAGTTGAGGAGAAATTTCTAGGACTAGATGGGAGAGTGATTTTCTACCATCAGTGTATTCAGCCCATTTCTCATATGAGTAAGGTTTTCTTTCTAAGGGGACGTAGAGGGAAGAACATTTGGGTCTTGGGGCTACACATGACCATTTCCACTGTCCCGTCAAAGCACTCCCTTCCCACTTTCCTCTAAACACACACACACACACACACACACACACACACACACACACCCTGGGAGATGGAGACGTTGAAAAGAGGCAATTACTGCTTTGTTTCATCCAAACCCACCAGCTACCTACCCAGAGCCGAAGGCTCGCTACTTCTGCTTTAATCTTTGGCAACTGGCGAAGGGAGGGCGGCTGTCTCCCCGTAGAAAGGCGTTCTTGCCTTTGGACATTAGCTCTCCCATTCCGGGTCCTATCATTTAGGGACTTCTGGGAATGCCTTGCCCTGGAAGACTCCAATTCAAGAGTCCATTCCTTCAGAAAGGCCTCAGGGCACTCTACCTAATGGCTCCTATCCAGCAAGCCCCAGAAATGTCTGCATTGCCAAGCCTTTGTTTGAGTCAGATGGAGAGTCAGCTAAAGCTAGGTTCCGATTCTGGCCCTGCCAGTGGCTAGCTTTGTGCACTTGGACAAGTCACCTGTAAGGAGGCGGGGACTCAGCCACTAAGTTACTAGGCGGCTATGAGCAAAGGACTCTCCCTCTCTGGGCCTCAGTGTGGATCCAAGAAGGTGGTCTCTAGGGAGGCAGCCTGTGTGACGGGGTCAAACATCTTTAAACTCCGTCCTGTGGTCAAATCCTAGGTCTGCTCTTACCAGTTATGGGACCTCAAGCAAGTGACTTAAATTCCCTGATCTTCACTTTCCTCACCTGCAAAATGGAGAGAATAAAGGCACCTATCCTTACCTTTCTATAAATTACGTCTGTAAAGCAACCAGCACAAAGCTTTACCTATAGTTTAATTGCTCTCGCACAGATTGGGCAGTACCACGGCCTTCTGGCAATTATATCCCTGGATTTGACCTGGATTCAAATCTCAGCTCCAACTCTTACTAGCTGAATGACCTTGGGCTACTTACTTAACCTCTCTGAACCTGTCTTCTCCTATGTAAAATGGGGATACATACTTTTGCACTTCACAAGGCAGACGTAAGAATTAAGGGTCTGGGACAGTTCTTTTCTTTCCCATTCCATCCTTTCAGCTCTAAAATCGAAATAACAAATGAGAAAAATAATAGCCACAAATGGCATCAGAAAAAGGTTAAAATCATTAATACCTATAAAAGAGTACATAAAAATCAATAAAAAACTACAAGACACAAACAGACAATTCACCAAACAGGCAATACAAATGGTCTATAAACAAAGAAAAACAAAGTTTTGACCTAAGGAATGCAAATTAAAAGCCAATGCTATACCATTTCTCAACCCCAAATTAGTAAAGCTTTAAAAACATGATACTCAATGATGGAAAAGGGTGGTAAATTAGTCCCATGCTTTCTGTGAAGGTATACACTAGAATAAGCCTTGTGGAAAGAAATTTGGTAAGAAAGAAATTTGTATGTCAAGAGCCTTGAAAAGGTTAATATTCTTTGATTCTGTTAGATGAGTCCCAAATGTTCATCCTGCGGAATTAATGTTTATGCTCCCATTTGTATGCAAAACAAAGGAAAGAAAAAGTCATTGTGTGTGCAAATGTTTATGTAAGCTCAGAGAGAGGGGCGGAAGGATACACACCAAATTGTTAACATCAGCGACCTCAGGGCAGTGGCACTGGAAGGATTATTAATGTTTTCTTTGTAAACCTCTGTATTGTTAGATTTGGTACCATGAGCATGCATTATTTTGTGATTTGAGAAACTCAGCAAAGTAGAGAAATAAGAAAACTATCATTGAGATAGCATTTATTAAAAAAAGGAATCATAGATCTGACAGAGATGTATGAACAAAGATATTCATCACAGCATTAATTCTAATGGTAGAAGTTGGAAGTAAAGTAAATATCTCACAGTAGGGGACTACTTAAATAAATTGCACTATATTCATGTGATAGGATATTGTACACTCCTCAAGACTGATGTTTTTGAATATTTAATTACATGGAAAGATACTCGGTATAACTTTAACAATAACTGAAAAGAAGCAGGGTAAAAAGAAAAACAACTATGATTTCAACTATGTAAAAAGAGATGGTCATCTCTCTTAGGGTGGCTCTTATCAAAACCTGGAAGATAGTAAGTGTTGGGAAGGATGTGGAGAAATTAAGAACCCTTGCGTGTGGCTGATAAGAATGTAGAATGGTACAGCCGCTGTGGAAAACAGCGCAGTGGTTCCTCCAAAAGTTAAACGTGGAATTACCATGTGATCCAGCAAGCCCACATCTAGGGAGGCACCTCAAACGATTGAAAGCAAGGATTCGAACCAATACTTGTATCCCAAGGCCCGTAATGACATCATTCACGATAGACAAAAGGTGAAAGGAAATGAAATCATATCTGCACAAAAGCTTGTCCGTGAATGTCCAGAGCAGCTTTATTCGTAATTGCCCAAAGGTGGAAATAACCCAGAGGTGAATTATTTCTGTCCATAGAGATGAGTGGAGAAACAAAATATGGTATATCCACACAATAAAATATTATTCAGCCATTAAAAAGGAATGAAATGCTGATACAGGTTACAACATGGATGAACCCTGAAAACATGACGTTAAATGAAATAAGCCAGACACAAAAGGACAAGTAGTGCGTGATTCCACGTAGCCGAGGTTCCTAGATGAGTCAAATCAAAGAGAGAGAAGGAAGGATAGAGGTAACCAGGGGCTCGGGGAGGGAGGAATGCAGAGTTATTGTTTAACGGGTACAGAGTTTCTGCTTAAGAGAATAAAAACCTTCTAGAAATGGATGGTGGTGGTGATTATACAACATCACAAGGGTACTTCATGCCCCTGAACTGTACACTAAAGTGGTTAAAATGGCAAATTTCATGTTATGTATATTTTACTGTAATGAAAAAACTACGAAGATATATATAGGGGCGCCTGGGTGGCTCAGTCGGTTAGCGTCTGACTCTTGATTTTGGCTCAGGTTGTAGTCTCAGGGTCCTGGGATGGAGTCCCGCATCTGGCTCCATGCCCAGCAGGGAGTCTGCTTGGGATTCTCTCTCTCCCTCTCCCTCTGCCTTTTCCCCACTCTCGCTCTCTCTGTTTCTCTCTTTCTAAAATAAATAAAATTGTTTTAAAAAGATATGTCTCTACATATGCCACAAAAAGACATATTAGAAGGAAATACACTATAACATTAAGAGCGTCTCTGGGACCTTTTACCTGTTATACTTCCGTTTTCCAGAATTTCTCAAAGACCTTTTTTTTTTTTTTTTTTTTTGGTAATTGGGAAAAAGGGTGTTTTTAAAAGATTCTGAGTCTACAATTCTGGAGAGCTGACTCGGTTGGGAGTTCTAGTTGAGTTGAACGCTAAGCAGACAGGTTTGCCTTTCACAGATCTGCCAGGTCGCCAGGCTATCCGAATAATCAAATAAACTTCTAGGAAATGATGGGAAAGCCCACCACCATGCCATGTCCCTGGGTAGGCAGGCAGGCAGACCTTGGTGAGCTGGCACTTCCTTCTACTCCCAAGAGAAGCCTAGCCATCCCAGGCCAGGGCTCACTGAAAAAGTGGCATGGGAAGTGGGTGTCCAAAGCTCAGGATAGGCGTCAGCAGGCGCTGGGGTGACAAGGTCTCACTGTTCCCACTACCAGCTCTCCCAGCATGTGCTGGGTGGGGCTCAGGCCTGCACTAGGCCTGCCTAGGAGGACCTCCTCCCCTCCTGTACCGGTTGGTCCTTCCAGTGGATGAGGCCTCCAATAGAACAGTTCCTTCCCTCCAGGCAGGGGGAGCCCGGCTCCTCCCACCTCTTGCGTAGAGCCTGCAGAAAAAGGAAGGAGCAAACACCTCCCTTCCTGGTACCCACCCTCTGTCACTCTCCCAGGAGGATACATACCAGTGACTGTCACCGGGTCTCAAGGACAAGAGACTGGGGTGCTGAACAAAGAGGATGCTGGTGGGTCCCCACTTTGCACCTGAGCCACTCCAGGGGGCCCCACGCTGCCAGGAGGCCTTACTGGACTTCCTCTGAGGTCAGGGTGGCCTTGCAGCCCAGTCTCTCAGTAGCCAGCTGGGCACTGCTTCCGACAGCTGGAGGAGATCATTAACATTTTCTTTGTACATGTGTGCTCCGGGGAAAGAACAGACAGACCTGATTTTGTATCCCAGTCCCCCCACCTTTTGGCTATGCAGCATGGGTGGGTCACTTGCCCTCACTGAGCCTCAGCTGTCTCATTTGCCAAGTGGGGATAATGATAGTTGCTGCCTGCTGGGATGATTGGATTGAAGTGAGTCTATGGACACAGAAAGCCCCTGTCATCTTGCAGGCACTCAAAAGCTTGCAGTTTTCTTTTCCCCTTTCCCTCCCCCCCCCTTTCTTCTTTGGCACCCATCTGCCTAGCCTTCTAGCACAGAGACCTGTGGCCCGGGTTCCAGCTTCCTTCTCCAGAATCCATTTGAGCAAGAGCTTTGGTCCTGGCAGCCCCTGTCACTCAGTAGCAACTCCTTCCCTCCCTGGGGCCAGCTGCATGCAGCTCTCCTGTGCCCTTGCACTCCCCTCTAAGCACCTACCTGGCTCAAGGTGTCAAAAATTCAGGATTTTCTGAACCTCCTCTATGCCTAGAGAGAAAAGTCTGATCCGACATCCCTGGCCACCCGCATACACTCTGGTCTAAGTGCCTGTAACCGCAGGAGCACAACATACCCATTCCCCCGAGGCTTCCCAGGTCAGCATCGGACAATGGTGCTTCTGGAAGCCTGTATTTGTCCAGAACC
Source organism: Potos flavus (assembly GCA_028534135.1). Lineage (NCBI taxonomy): Eukaryota > Metazoa > Chordata > Mammalia > Carnivora > Procyonidae > Potos > Potos flavus. The sequence continues at coordinate 57,080,308 of CM052901.1, forward strand.
CTCAGAAGCTGCCCCTGGCTTTCCAGCGAACACCTGCAGCTGGAATCCGCATGTGGCTGAGACGTGAGCTAAGGCGGGGGTGGGGGACGGGTCTGATGCCTGGTCTGCACAGCCACATAGCAGGTAAACAGCCTCAGAGGAGGAGAACACAAAAGAACCGCCCCGAGGGAGAAGATTTTCTAGGGCAAACTCCCACCCTTGAGCCTGAGATGTCCTCCTACATCCCCACCTACACCCGAAGGGGCGGGGGTGCCCTTTCCATGAGGTACCAGAGCCTGGGGAGGAGACGACATGCCCCGCAGGACTTAGAAGCGCCCTCTCCGGCTTGTGAGGTGTTCAGAGATCTCTGGCCCTCCTTTATTCTCAGCCCCACCCACTGTCTTCCCTTTTCTCACCGCCACCTCCACTGCCTCCACTGTGTTCAGCAGACTCTTCCAGCCAGACCATGAGACTAGGTGGGAGGCTGCTGGGCTCCCTTCCTCCACCTAGCTCCCCCCACCCCCACCTTCAGGAGATACCAGTGTATCCTTCCTGGAGGTTCCCGTTGCTATGGTGACTATAGTAGTCAGGCACCAGCCTGTGGGAAGGATGGGAAGTAGCCATGAAGAAGACTGTGTGTCCGTGTGAGTGTCTGTCTGTGTCTAAGTGTGTGTGCACGCACACATGCACATGTCTACCCTGAGCAGGGAGGGGACAGAAAAGGGGACCAGAAGATGGAAGGGGAGGCAGGAGAAGGTGCAGGGATAAGGGAGGTGAAGTGTGAATGGGGTGTGAGAGATGTAAAGGGTGAGGGGGCATGGAGGTTATCAAGGGCGAGAGGTACAGTGCAGGGTCGGGGAGGCTGGGGGGAAGCCAGAAGAAGGGAAAGACATGGGGTAAAGGTTGGGAGGGGTGTGTGGTAGAAGTGGGTGATGAGGGCAGTGGGGTGGGATGGGAGACGGGGCGAGGGGCTGGAGGTAACTGTTGGGAGAAGCGGGGGTTGGAGGAGTGTAGGGGTGAGGATCAGCAAGTGAGGTGTGGGGTGTGGTTTGGGAAGGGTCAAGGGCGATCTTCTAAGAAGAGATTGGAAATGTTGTGGGGTCACTGGTATGTGGATGGGGGGTGTTGGGTGTGGGCTAAAATTTGGGAAGACTACGGGGGGTGCGGTTGGATCAGGATGGGGGTGAGGTGGTCCGAAGAGGTGTGGGCAGCATGAGGTCACTTTCCCCCTCCCACATTTAATCCACTGTGTCCTTGGCTGAGCTATACACATTGCCTCTTCTCTGTCCCTGTCTTGTCCCAGAAGCCCAATGCTCACATTCCTGGGCAATGAAATTCTGTGGATTTAGAGGCTCTTCCCCAGGGGAGGCTTTGCCATGGTTCCCAGGAGGCCACACCTTGACTGCCTCCCATTTCTCCCCCCCACCCCATCCCCCCCCAACCCCAGGCCCAGCATGGCCCAGGGCATCCTCTTTGCCCGTGAGAACCCTGGGTCAGGGAGGCCAACTGTGGGGCTCTACTCCTGGCCTGCGAGCTTGGGTGACAACAGGGACCACTGCCAACTTAGAGCGTCTGCCCTTTGCCCAGTGACCTGAGCTGCCTGCTCTCAGCATCAGTGTTAGCCCAGGAGTCCTGCTTGGCAGGAAGGCTGTGGCAGGTGGGAGGAGAAAGGAAGGCAGTGAGGCAGAAACAGCTGCCAGCCAGAGTGGAGGAAGAGCAAGGCCCCAACGGGTACGGGCAGAAGGCGAGGCGCCGGCTCTGCTGGCAGTCTCCCCTCTTCTGTGTGGAGGTGTCAGGCCCCTCGCTGCCCCTTCCCATCCAGTGCCACTGTTCAGGGAGCAGGCTCTGCTCACCGGCCTAAACCCTGCGCCCAAGCAGACCTCAGAGGTCACCTGGCCAGCTCCTCCCATAACCTGGAGTGAGAGTCGTCTCCACAGCATTTCCTCCAAGGGTCTGCCTGAGTCAGGCCAAGACGTTTGCCGAGAGCAGGAGCTGACTTCCTCCCAGGGCAGTCTGTTCCCTCTTTGGAAGGGAAAAAGCCGCTACCTGAGCCACTCCGATGTGCCAGGCCTCGGTCCTGTGCTGACTTGTCAGTAATAATGACCTCAGAGGGCTCGTATGATGAATTAGCTCCAGTTTACAGCTGAGCAAAGTGAGGCTCAGAGAGTCAAAGGCCCTAGCTCAAGGTCACACAGCGGGGAATAGATAAAAGATCTGGGTCTGACCCCAGGACTTTCGAACTACGAAGTCCCTACGGGGCTCAGCAGGACCTGCTTCTTCTGCACCATGACAACTCTTCTGGGGTTTGAAGTCAGAGACCACACCCTCCTGAGTCTCCTCTCCTCCAGGTGAAACAGCTCCTTCCACTCTGTCCAGGAGAACCTGGGTTCCAGCCTCCTCCCCGCCCGCTCAGTGTGAGATCCAGAATGAAACACACAGTCTGCCAGGTGGGTTCGGGCCTGTCCAGAACAGAGTAGAACTATCACACCCTTCCTTGGCATCAACCTTTACTTCTGTGGCCCGATGGCCGGTAAGAGAGTGAACTGCCCTTCTCTTGGGCGTCTATCCCTTCTCGGATCAGAACCATGAGGGAAGAAGCCAGGGTTTTGTTTTCATTTCCACCACTCCCCTAGTCACACTGTCCTAAATTTGGAGCCAGAGAGGGGCAGAGGTGGGAGAAGAGGGGATGGGAACCAGGCAGGGGCGCGGCAGGGCTGGGAGGATGGAGAACTGTGTGTGCGTGGGGGGGGGGGGTGAGGTGGCTGTCAGGCAGGGCTGGAAGGGAGGGCCAAGGAGAGGGGGAGGTGAGGGCTTGGGGGCTGTGTGCACAGGGAGATAAGAGCCAGGTGGAGCCCGGGCCTGGGGTTGCTGGAGGCCAGGGTGGGGATGGGCATCGGCCTGCCTAAGTTAACATCCCCTGCTGTGCGAGAGGAAGTCAGTCGCACATTAAGGAAATGTTGCAGCTGGTACTAAATTGGGAGGTGTCACAGGCAGCAGTGAGGACAGGTATATGATTCGTGGGGCCCCGCATGGCCCGAAACAGGGGCAGACGCTGCCGAGGGAGAGAACAGGGTTTCTGGAGCTGCCTGGGAAAGATCTGACTGAGACACTCAGGACAGGGCCCCAGGGCTGGGGGTCACCTGGGCCTGGAGCAGAGGCTCCAAGCTTGGTTTCCAGAAGTAGAGGAAGCCTCCTCATCCTGGCCTGGGCTATGGGCTCTCCACCTGGGAGAAGCTTTGAGGATGAAGCGTCATCTCCAAGCGGTCCCCTCTGGGGTAGGGGCTAGACAGGAGAGGGCTTGGAGCCTGGGAGCAGGCATGAGAATGGGCAAAGAGGACTGGGATAGAGGTGGGGTGGTGGGGTGAAGGGAGAGGGGCTGCCGCTAGGAGCAGAGCAGGGGCTGTCTCTTCCCTCTGTGCCCATAATACAGCTGGAATCCAGAGTCCTGTGGGTCTAGGCCTCCGCTGAGGGAGCGAGCGCTGGAGAAGAGCTGGAGACACCAGGAGGAAGCAGGCACTGCCCTTCTCCCAGCACAGCTGGCAGCAAGAGAGCAGGCGGAGTTCACTTGAGAGGGAGAGCAAGAGAGTGACAGCAACAGCAACAGTGGCAAGGAGACAAAGGAGAGCAGGGAGGGCCCCGGCCATGGGGAACTTGATGGGAAGCTACCAAAAGCACGCCTCTGCTCCTCTGCAGAACACGCTGCTTGGAGGCCTGGCACTCCCGCTCGTCGGCTCAGCGGCCTCAGGACAAACTGCTTGATCCCCCTGCACCTCAGTTTCCTCATCTGTAAAATGGGGATAATGGCGCTGGTATCGCCACCCTCCCTGGGCAGTTGTGATCTCGTCAGATCTGTGACAGAGGTTACAACCCTAAGCATAACGTCAATGTCGGGTGTCATAATATTACCACAAAACGCTATCAGCTATCTCTTCCCACTGAAATCTCACAAAAGACTCAGGATGTGGGCAGAGCCAGGATCATGGGTCCCGTTTTACAAATGAGGAAATGGAAGCTTAGGGAAGTGAAGTGACGTGCCCAAGGTCACACCGCTAACAAGTGGTAGAAGTGCTGAGGCTTCCTGAATCCAAGACATCCGTTTATCTTTCTCTTCCATCAAAGCGCTTGGTAATAATAATTAAAATGGGGGATTATTATTGAGTGTGGGACCAGATGGAACATGTGGAGAAAAAAAAAAAACATGGGAAAGTTGTGGTGTGGTCTCTCAGTCATCCTGGGGGCCAAAGTGAAGGAAAATGATCGGGGCCCAGGGATTGGAGCAAGGGCCACAGAGAGCGACATCTTTTATTCCGTCTGCTGTGGACCACGTCCCTCTGCTCTCACTGAGTGTGTATCTGTGACTGACATCGAGGGTGTGTGTGTCTGTCTCTATGACAAAATGTGTCCTTCTTCATGTGACAGTTCTTCCGCCTGCCTGTGTGTCTCTGGCATCGGAGAGAGAGATGCATGTGTGTGTGTGACAGGGTGTCTGCCTCTCGGGCACTGTTTGTGGGTGTGACGACCTCTCTCTAACCCTGCATGACTTTGCCTGGGGTGGCGGTGGTGATGTATGGCAGTGTGTGTTTGTCTATCCGTCTGTACACCTTTAAGAAGTGGAATATCTCATTTGGTAGTGTGAGTGAGGCAGTGAGTCAGCTGAGGCTGAGGGAGGCGGGAGGGAGACTGCTAGGTTACGAGAACAGGAAAAAGGAGAATGAGAAAGTGAAGTCAGGAGCAAGGAGCTACCTCTTTCCTCCCCAACCCCCTGCCCAAATCCTTAAGGAGCTCACCAGGAGTGTGGCACCCTGAAGAAGTCCATAGGGGGCACGTTAGCTGGAAAGGGGCACTTTCTGCCCCTCCCCAAGGCCTCAGAGGGAGACAAGCTAGGCTAGGAGTCACTGTCTCCCTCTCCAGCTCTCAGCCCCTGGCTCCAGGATGACTGAGGCCACCACCCCACCTGGTCTCCTCCACACTTGACCCTTTGACCTTGCGCTTCTCTTTTTCTCCCAAAGGCAGGCCACCCGGCCAAGCGGAGCAAAACAGCAGTAGCACCACATCCCAAATGTTTACAGCCGCCATGCACCTATTGTCCAGAATAACCCTGCCGAGGGTCAAGAAGTTTCTCCATACCCAGCTCTGCCCTAGGCAGGCCCGTTCTGCAGTGGCCTCCCTCTCCTCTGGATGCCTGTCCCCGGCAGCCAGACAGCCAGCTTTCCCTCCACTGCTGCCCCAGTGTGCTGGGAAGGCACTGGGAGTTTTGTAATGCAGCAACCCCCAGTGGCCCTCCCACGAGCCGCTGTGCCCTGTTCCCCAACTCCTTTTATCCGGGAAGAGGAGCTGGCAGGTTCCCTGCTTGGGAGAAGACAGGCACCCCTGGGCTCCACTTCAGGTCATATAAGGTCAACAGAGCCGAGGGCCCCACCAGCAGGAATGCCTCTCCTCTCGCCCACTGGCAGGGGCCAAAGGGTGAGGGTTAGCTTGCCAAATATTTTTCCTTCCCCCTTTGGCCTTCCCCCTGCCCCAGTCACTAGACCCAGGACTTTCAAAGCCGGCCCCGGAAAGGAAGGGGCACCGCTGGCTGCGGATGGAGGCTGGGGGTTGCCAGATCCCTCTTTCCACCCCTTTGTCCGTGACCCCTCCCTCCTCGTGCGGGGGCGGGGCACCAGGAAGCCCCAGTCCGAAGGTGCCCAAACCCGGGATTAATAGAAGTTGGCCGGGTGGTTGACTGACCTGAATCCCCAGAGGCACCACTCTCTGGGGAGGGTCCCAAGGTAGCACTCATAGTGCCCTACTGTGAACGGTGGGGGTGATGGGAGGAGGTGAGGTGGATAGAGGGTGGGGGGGAGACCTCCTTTTCTCTCCGGGTCCCACCGCCACTGCTCCCGCCGCCGAGGGAGGTGCTGTGCCCGCGGACGCCAGTCCCTACCTTACAGCCTTTCGTGCAGGACCGGATTGAGTACTCTTCTGCCTGTAAGTATTTATGCAGCACGAGGTCGAACTCGTCATATTTTTCCTGAGCATGTCGGTCGAGCCGCTGGTACGCCTCGATACAGTTGCTACACACCTCCCAGGCCCCGGAGCCCGGGCTGGCCACCACGGCCAGCAGGTCCCCCAGCAGGGTGTCCAGGCTGCAGTCCAGGCTGTCGGGGCGGTCCATGCCCAGCAGCAAGTCCCAGACCGTGTAGGTGTCGCAAAAGGAGAGAGTGAAGTTCCGAAAGTGGCCTTTGAGCAAGTTTTTTTTGGCGGAGGGAAACTCGGCCGGGGCACGGGGAGGGGAGTCAGGGGGCCGCAGTGGGGGGGCCGGGGTAGTTGGTTCGAAAAGTCTCTGCAAAGATTGCAATTTGGTGCAAGCTGCGTCCAGCCCCGTGGGCTCTGGGACGCCACCGCAGTCCGGCCTGGGACCGGCAGCGGGGGCGGCTTTGGTCAGGTTGCTGTATTGGGGGCCGCAGGTGCCCGGGGACGCGCTGGGCTCGCCGGGCGGCGGCGGCGGCAGGGGCAGCACCGCGCGAGGAGGCACCGGCTGCCGCTCCCGGCCGGTCCCCCAGGGCGGCCGCATGGCGCTGCTCAGCTCCCTGGCCCGGGGCCGGGCCCCCGCGCACAGCCACAGATGGTCAGCGAGCAGCACGGTGAAGAAGAGCAGGGACGCCAGGGACAGTCGCCATCGCTGCGCCCGCTCAGAGTCAGCGCAAGGTTTGTCGCTCGGCCTGGGAGCCCAGCAGCAGCAGCAGCAGCAGATAGTCAGCGCGGCGGCGTCTTTCCCGGGCCACATCCAAGCGCCCCTGAACATATTTCAGGGGGGTCCGGGCTGGAGGGATCAGGCAGGCGCGAGGCCGGACGGCCGTCACGGGAGGGCGAGCGAGCCGGCTGCGCGCCGCTCCACGCTCCTCAGCGCCGTCCAGGCTCTACCTCGGGGGCTGCATGGTGAGGCAGGCCGGCCGGCCCCGGGGCCCCGCTCAGGCCAGAGTCGCGGGGTGCTCTCGTGCCGTCCCCGCGCTCCTCCCGCGCTCCCTCGCTCGCAGCCCGGGCGCCGCCGCCCGGCCCGCTAGGCACTGCCCGGCGTCCCGGCGGGGGGCGGTGCGGGGCACTGGGGCGGTGGCGGCTGCGGCGGCGGCGCCGCACTCCTCATAGTGTCGGGCCCCTCAGCTGCCCTCCGCTCCGCGCCACTCCACTCCGCGCCGGCGGCCACCCGGCTCGCACTCTGTTCTGGCCGTCTCGGCTCGGCGCAGCTCTGCGCCCCTCAGCGCCGCCGTGTGGGCCCGGCCACCGCGCTCCGCTCGCTCGCCCCGCGCCGCGCCGCTCCCGCCCGCCCGTCCGTCAGCCCGCCCGCCTGCTGCCTGCTGCCTGCTCCGCGCCGCTCCCTGCCTCGCTCGCGCCCTCCTAGGCCCGCCGGCCCGCCCGCTGCCCGGCCCTTCGGGCTTCGCTCGCGCTCTGGCCGTTCGCCCGGGCCGGTCCCGGGCCGGCTCCGCTCCGGCTCCGCGCCTGCTGCTCCCGGAGTTCCGGCTCGGGCGGGCCACCTGGCTCCCCGCAGCGCCACAGGCGCCGGACGGCGACACAGGGCTCCACTTAGTGCGCCTCTCGCTTCCGTCTCCCGTTAGCACCGCTGTGGCGGCCGCCGAGCCGCACGGCCCCGTGGCTCCCGCTGGCCATGCCCCCTCAGTCTGTCGCCATCTTCCGCTGTGCGGAGAACACCTTGAGAGCCCGTGTGCGAGTGTGTTTGGGGGGAGCGGGGCGGAGAAAGAGGCACTGAGAGGAGGAGGGAGCGGGACTGGGGCCCCGACTGCGCCTGCGCCTCAGGACTCGCCGCCCCCCCCCCCCACCAGCCCCCGCCGGCCGCAGCCTGTGCTGTTTGGGGATGTTTCCAGTCCACCCCCAACTCCATTCACTTCAGCGCCTCCGTTCATCCGCCCGCTCCCCGCGTGCACACGCCACACGCTGAGTCCCAGGCCCCGGCGCTCTCCCTCCCCCGCCCACCTGGGCGCCCGCCTCCCTCCCCAGGGCGGCCGCTCATTCCCCCCCGAGGGCTAGGGGACTTCTGAGGGTGATTCTTGGTGGCAGGAGGCTTCTCCTTAGCGTCTCGCTGCCTCCCTGGGTCGCCTCCCCCGTCCCCGTGACTAGGCGATGCTGGAGCCGGCTGCGGATCGGACCAGTCCCGTGTCCCTAACTCAGCAGTCGCCCTCACTGCCCTGCCCGAGGCCAAGGCGGCCCCTGGTGCTGAAGGACAGCTCCCAGCTCGGCTGCCGCAGAGGACAGGGCTCAGAGAGCGCCCTGAAGGGGGCAAGACGGTGGGCTAAGGATGGGTAGTAGAGATAGGGTGTCGTTTCTGCCCTTAGTAAGATTTACAGCAGCCTCTCCCCCTTCCTAGCTTCCTGGCTCCCCCTACAGGCTGCCGAGAATAGCTGAGAGAGTTAGGGAAGCTGCGCCGCCCGGATGGAACCATGTGCTTGGGCCCTCACAGAGTCACATGGCACTAGGAACTCAGACGTACAAACGTCCTGCCACGCCACCAACCTTGTTTGGATTCCACCAAATCTCAGACTGGTCCTGTTGTCTACTTCCTTTCTTCACTCCCTCCCACTCCCAGTAACTCCCCCATTCACATTTTTAATCAACCATTACCAGTTAAAATGTGTTAATATTAAGAATAACAGCAATAAAGAAAATTGCCTTTATTGAGTGTATACTAGGTGCTAGGTTACTGCTCTAGGTACCTTACACGCGTTACTTCATTTAATCTTCACAACAATCTTATGAGATAGGCACTATTGTTATCTTCATTTACATACGAGTAAGCTGACGTTTAGAGTGGTTAAGTTGCCTAAAGCCACAGAGCTGGTAACTGATGAAGTCAAGGCAGAAACCCAGGCAGTCTGGCTCTAGAGCTTTCTTAACACTCCAGGAAAGCCCTGGAAAGATGAAGGGATGGAAAACACAGTCCTGCCTTAAAGGAAATCGTAGTCTACAGGAGGAAAAGAAAGCACTAAAGTTGGCTAGTGGGAGGATTCATGGGCTGGAGACTTGGGTTCAAGCAATAGTTCTACTACTGAGCATAGCATGTGTCCTTGAGAGAGTCCTTTCTTTCTCCGAGTCTTGGTTTTCCCCTGAGTAACACGAGGGGATGCCAAGGGCTAAATGAGATGGGTGGGAATCATTAGCACTATTCGGGGTGGGCTGGGGTGGGTGCATGAACGGTTTCTGGAAGAGTGAAAATTTGAGCTGGTTCTTAAAGAAATAGCAGGATTTGTGTGGCAGTGGGAAGGGCGTTCCACTTAGGAGGAATGCAGGTGAACGTTTCAGGGATGAGGAGGAGCCCTGTATGGTTCTGAAGCCATGAGTGTGACCGTTTGGCTGTATTGGTGGTGAGAGCTTGTGGGGAAGGGAGTAGAGGGATATGAGACAAGGAACAAAACTGTCAAGCATTTGAGAGGCCTATTCATTCATTATGTTCCAAGTACTATGCTGGGGACTAGGTGGGAGACTGAAGGGGACTAGGTAGTCATGGCCCCACCCTTGAGATGCTCATAGATGAAAAAGGGATGCAGGCATTTTAAAGAAGACATTGCAACCCAGTGCAATAAAGATAAATATGAGTGGGAGGAAGGAGAGGTTTTCCTCCCATAAGGGAAAGGACTGATCAGCTCTGCCAGCTTCCCTCAGAGAACTTTGCACACAGCCACATGAGTTGGGGGCATTCATTCATTCATTTGGCAAACATCTTTTTGAGGATCTGTTATGTTCCAGATGCTGTACTAGGCATCAGAGATATGGGCATGAGTAAAATATGTGTCTTAGGCTGAAGGAGTTCAGTTGAAGTCTTAGGGATGAGTAAGAATTGGCTAGACAGATAGGAGAGAAGGTGGTGTGTGAAGGATGTCCCAGGCAGAGGGCATGTCATGTATAAAGGCCCAGGAGCAAAGCCAAGAATGGCATGTTCAGAAACCTGCAAAGTAGTTCATCGTGAATAGGTGTGAAATGGGAGCACTGCCCAAAATGAGGCTGAGGATTTGGCAGGAGCCACCCAGGGCCCTGGGTGCTGTGCTAAGTAGTTGGACTTTATCCCAGGGGTACTAAGAGCCACAGAAGAGGCTGAAAGGTTTTCAGCAGGAGGCGACACAATCAGATTTGTATTTTTAGAAGATCATTTGGCTGCAGGATGGAGATGGGGAGGGACAGGGGGAGACTTGAGGCAGGGAAACTGGTTAGGAGACTGGTTAGTAGTTCACATGAGAGGTGTTAAGGGCTAAGCAAAGCAGCAGTAAGGGTAAAGAGAAGAAATACACATGGGAGGGAAATGACAGGTAGAATTAAAAGGACCTAGGACTGGCCTAGATGCAAGGAATAAAGTAGGGCCTGAAGGAAGATGAAACCAAAGGATTCGAGTTAGTGACACTGGCACGACTGCCCCTGCCTCCCTAGGAACTGTCTTCCCAGAGCCATTCTTTGTTTAGTCCTTGGAGGGTTCAGTGTTCTGTTTAACAAAGAAGGCTAATCGCTTACAGATACCTGGTTCGGAGCTGATTGGCAGGGCCACAGTGATTGACACCCTTGAATGCCAATGAAAGAGCAGCCTGCCAGGTCTAGGCTATCAGCTCTGAGCACCTCTGGAGCTTTCTGTGAGAAGTCGCTCAGGCAAGACTCCCTCCCTCCCCCAGCACACACAGGGCGAAAAGTGTCTCACAAAGGTCCATTTATCACAGGAGCACAATATAACAATAACTTACCTACACAGTACCTGCCGCACACAAAGGAGAAGTGGTAGCATACCAGCGGTCGGAGGAAGCTCTCATTCTCTCGCTCTAGATTACACAAGAAATTGGGATTGGGGAAGGGAAGGCATTGGCCTCTAATCAGGCCCCTGCAGCAGAATAGCCAGGTGGGGAGGGGGACTGCTGCTCCCCAGAACTGGTGGGCTCTGGCCAGCCTTCCTCCCAGCCCTTTTTCTCTACCTGCTTCAGGTGAGCAGAGGCTAAAGCTGGAGGATAAGGATGGGTCACTTCTGATGGGACCCAGACTGTCCAGCAAGAGTGATAGAGTGCCCCTAAACCTGGTAGGAGGGGGGAGACAACTTGGAGTAGAAGGAGGAAGGGAGGGTTTTCCACTGTGAAATTCTGACAAATTAGGGAGAAGAAAAAGTGGGGGCCATTTAAAGAGACCTATATGGTTACACAGGGAGCTTTATGTTAAGCTCAGATCTTAAAAGGTCATAGGAAAAAGATGGAAACAAGAACTTGCAATTAAGGCTGAATCTAAGAACCTGTAAGAAGAGTGTCAGGATGGCTAAAGCACAGCTTGAACTAAAGCTTGTCAGGCTCTGCCTGGGTCCCACCCTCTGTCCCCCCTCCTCCTTTCATATAGTTGGAGTACTTTCCCTCCCACCTGCAGGCTACACCTGTCCTAAGAGAGGAAGGATAGAAGTAACCTCACCCTGTATACTGGAACTCAGCATCAAGTAACCCCTTTGCCGCTGGCCTGAGTCTTATCTCAAGTTTATACTGAGCCTCTATCTCATTGCTCAGTTTGATCCCTGGCCTTCTCTCTCCTTGTCCTGTGGCTGAGTCCCCCAGTCAGAGACCCTGCCTGACCACCAGTCCCCTAACAAGTCGTAGGTCCAGTATGCTCTTTTAGTCCACCATCTAGGGAGAAAGTCCTGACCCCAAGCCCCCACCCAGTGGCTGAGGCCTGATGGCCTACTGATGGACTTCTCTGACCCCAACCCCCACTTGTATTTCTAAGTGTCTAAATTCCTATACTCATGTTAGCCCTCCATTTGGATCCCCGGTTTCCCTATATGATAACTCTATGTCAGTTAAGTATGCTTTTGGTTGCAAATAATAGACAGCTCTACCATAATGGCTACCTAAGATAGAGGTTTATTTGTCTTGCGTACCAAAAATTCCCTGAATACATGGTCCAGGGCTGGTATGGCAGTTCAACAATGCCATCAATGCCTTGGCTTTTCTTTTCAAGATTTCATTTACTTATGTGTGTATGTGTGTGTGTGAGAGAGAGAGAGCGAGAGAGAGAGCGCGCACAAGCAGGGGGAGTGGCAGGCAGAGGGAGAAGCAGGCTCCCCTCTGAGCAAGGGGCCTAATGTGGGTCTCAATCCCAGGACCCTGGGATCATGACCTGAGCTGAAAGCATAATGCTTAACAGACTGAGGCTCCCAGGCACCCCAAGGCCCTGGCTTTTCATCTCCACCATCCATAGGGTAGGTTTGCTTTTTGTCTCATGGTCGCAAGACACCTGCTAAAGCTCTGGATCTCATGTGTGCATTATAGACAGGAAGAATGGGAAACAGCTGTGGGGCAAGAAGGCTAAGGAGAAAGAACCTTCTAGAGAGGCTTTGGTGTTTTTTTTTTAAGATTTTATTTATTCATTTGAGAGAGAGCGAGACAGAGAGAGCACATGAGCCAGAGGAGAGGCAGAGGAAGAGGGAGAAGCAGATTCTCTGCTGAGCAGGGAGCCTGACATGGGGTTCGATCCCAGGACCTAGAGATCACAACCTGAACCTAAGGCAGACACTTAACCGACTGAGTCATGCACGTTCCCCAGGCTTTGGATTTTTATTAAGAGTGGAACACTCTCCCCAGTCACACCTACCTACATCTCTTTGACTAAATCTGTGTCATATGGACACTCCCAGCTGCAAAGGAAGCCAGAAAGTCCACTACTTTTAGCTGGGCACATTGCTGCTCTGAACAAAATTGGGATTCTGTGAGTAAGGAAGAAGAGGGAAATCCTTATTGGGCAGGCAACTGGTAGCATCTGCCATGAACCCCTTGGCTGGACTGCCCTTCCTTTATACTAAACCCCTCATACACTGGGCTCTGACTGCTAGGTTTGACTTCCTTTCAGCAACTACAGCTGGTTTGTTCCTCTAGCACAGGATAGAAGAGACCTGCCTGGTTTAACAACAGCACATGTGAAAAAGACCTTGATTTGATTGTAAAGTCAATACAAGTCAACAGAGTGATGATGCTGCCAAAAGAGCTAATTAGATTTTAGGCTGCATTAAAAGAAGTATAGAACTAGAACAAGGGAAAATATGATTCTGCCCTTCTCTATACATGTCACATCCCACCTGGAGCACTGTGCTCCATTCTGGACAACCCATTTAAACAGGGATATGTTGATAAAGTACAAAGTGTCCAAAGGTGGGTCACTAGGCTAGTGAACCAACAGCCACATTGTATGAAGAACAGTTGAAGGACCTGGGCTTAATTGGCCTAGAGGTAAAGAGACCCAGGGAAGAACCCCCATAGGGGAAGGATCAGAAGTAGTTATTCAAGTTAGGGTTCAGAGTCAAGATGATTATAGCAAGCAGGGTAGTGTCAAGTGATTAAGTGGGGGGATGGGAGAGAGAATTAATAACAATAAAAATGCTTATATAGTGTGTGCCAGGTACTGTTCTAAGCATTGACATAGATCAAGTCACTTAATCCTCTATGACAACAATTCTGTGAGGTAGGAACTGTTATTTCTCCATTTTCCAGATGAAGAAAGTGAGGGACAGATAAAGTTACTTGTCTAAGGTCACACAGTTAGCAAGTGGCTGAGTCAGAATTTGAACACAAGAGTTCATGCTCCTTAGAAGACTGTTAGTGATTCTGGGTAATAGCCTAGATTTGAGCACCAGGTAGCATTTGCAGCTTGCTTGATTGTTTGGCAGTGGTGGCTGAGTTGGCAAATAGGGCAGAGATAGAGGGCCCTATTTTAAAACCTACAACCCAGGGGATTCCTCTTAGATATTTCTTTTTTTTTTTTTTTCCTCTTAGATATTTCAATACCTTCTCAGTCAAGACCAAGAGAAGTAAATGTCCACCTCTTAGCTCACCTTGGGCTTTCCCTTTCATTTCCAATTTCTCGTAAAAGGAATACAGCCTCACCCCTGGGTAACTGACAGAGTGACCCTAACTTAGACTCCATTCCACTCTAGGCCTCAAAGGTACAAGATGGCCACTTCTGGTGTCACCACTACCCTAAAGCTTGTAGTATGCAGAGTCTATAGTTCCTGGAGCTGCCACCAACCCAGGATGAGAGAGCTAGTTTTCTGGCCACCACACCCAAAGCCTGATAACTCCTCAAAGATGCCAGGACTGACCCTGCACCACATCTCCCAGAGTCATCAGTCCACTCCCAAAGTGTAAGCTTCACCTCCACCCTTACATTGGTTCTCATAATGCTCTGCTTTTTTCCTGACCCCCTCCTTCCCTTCATCCCTCCAGTTTTTCTTCACCTCCCCAAGCCTTCCACCAGAGCCCTCTTGACCAAATGCTCCCTAATCAGCATTCTCAATCTCTTTTGCCTAACAGAAGCCTAGTTTTCTACCCAGAGGACTCCATTTCCCCTGCTGGCTGCTTGTTGTCTTTTCCAGTACTTTAAGGTCAGAAAGTGGGGTGGATGTCTTCCTTGCCCCCAGACCTTACTTTCAGACCATTTGTTTGCTCCCCTCTTGCAAAAACTACAGCTTTTTTGAGACAGACATCATTTTGATATATAACTCACTCCTTCTCATATCTGTCATGTATAGAGCTCCTGGTCATATCCTCTGTAGTGGGTTGAATTGTCACCGCCCCCCAAAAGATATGTTGAAGTTTTAACCCTTGGTACCTGTGAAGGTGACTTTATTTGGAAATAGGGTCTTTATAAATCTAATCAAGTTAAGATGTGGTCATACTGGATTAGGGTGGGCCCCTGACTAATGTCCTTATAAAAAGAGGCAAATTTGGACATAGACATACACAGGGGAAAGATGGCAGTGTGATGACAGAGGCAGAGAATGGGGTTATAGGTCTACAGCATAAGCCAAGGGATGCCAAGGATTGTCAGCAATTATCAAAAACTTGGAGAGATGCAAGGATGCATGGCATAGATCTCCCTCAGAGCCTTTAGAAGGAACCAACCCTTCCAACACCTTGATTTAGGACTTCTGGCCTTCAAAACTATTACAGAATAAATTTCTGTAGTTTTATTCCACTCAGTTTGTGGTAATTTGTTAGAGCAGCCCTAAATAATGAACACACCCTTTTTTCTCAAGACTTTGGTTTCCGTCTTGCTGGCTCCCCCCCCCCCCCCACTGCAAGTCCTGCCATCATCTTAGGGGACTTCAGTATCCATGTTGATGATTCAACCATCACTTGGACCTCCTGGTTCCTAAGCATCCTCATCTCTTCCACTCCATTTAGCTACCTACCTTTAGTGTCACAAACTGGATCTGTTCCACTATAAATAATCAATCTCAGTTGAGCCATTAACACTGCTTCACGATCCTACTACATACTGAATTTCATTAGTACCTCTAACTCTTCAGGATGACTCTTTCAAATCTTCTCCACTCTTTCCTTAAACCTCCTACCCCTGTGTCTACCCTCTCACTTTCTCTCATAGCAGATCACCTCATTATTTCACCAAGAAGATTAAAGCATCAGGCAGAGCCTCCAGTTCCTACATTACCTCAATGACATTCCATGTAGGACTTTCCATTTCTAACAGTGGAGGTGTCCTTTCTTCTCAGAGGACAATTCCTTGCACTGGTGTTTTGTAGCCTATCCCTCCCCACTTTTTCACACTATCAATTATCCCTTTTCTCTTCTATGTATTCAACCTCTTTCTCTCAACTGGACCCTTCTCAGTAGCAAGTAAAACAGTCTCTGTCATCTTAAAATAATGCCCGCCTCAACTCCACACTCCTCTCCAATTATCACTCATTGTTCTTGCCTCCCAAATAAACTTCTCAAAAGAATTATCTGCATTCAATCATGCTTCTGCCCCATTATTATCCTGAAAATGCTTTCATTTAGGTCACCAGTGAACTTAATGCCATTAACTCCAAAGGGTGCTTTCAATCTTTATTTCACTTGACTTCTCAGTGGCATTTGACATTGTTGACTGCTTCCTGTTTATTGAGATACTTTCTTCCATTAGCCTCCTTTCTTTGTTTTTCTCCCACCTCTCTGTTAACTCCTTATTGGTTTCTTTTGGGGGCTCATTTTTCTCTCACTTGTTTTTAAATGTTGGAGTTCCTCAAAGCTGCCTTATCTTCTCACTCTATACTCTCTAATTAGAAAATCTTATCCATGCCTATGGTATGTATTGCATATTTATGTCTCTACTGAGATAATTGAAACACAACTCAAATTCAATACATCTAAGACCAAACCTATGGTCTCCTCCTCTACCAGTTTTCCTCTTTTCAGAGAATGGCATCTCAACTATCCAGTCATGCAGTTCAGAAACCTAAGAGTCATTCTTGGCAACCCCTCTCCCTCATATCCAATCCTTCACTAATTCCTATTTTACCTCTCAAAAGTTTCTTGATTCATCCACAACTTTTTTCTCCTGTGTTGAAAGCATCTTTCTTTTTCTTCTTCCTTTTTTAATTTTTTAACTTATTTTATTTAAATTCAATGAGTTAACATATGGTGTATCATTAGTTTCAGATATAGAGTTCAGTTATTCATCTGTTGCATATCACAGCCAGTGCTCATTACATCCATGTGCCCTCCTTAATGCCCATCACCCAGTTACCCCATCCCTCCACCCGCATCCCCTCCAGCAACCCTCAGTTAGTTTCCTAGAGTTAAGAGTCTCTTATGGTTTGTTTCCCTCTCCAATTCCATCTTATTTTATTTTTTCCCTCCCCTCCCCTATGATCCTCTGTTTTCCTTCTTAAATTCCACATATGAGTGAAACCATATGATAATTGTTTTTCTCTGATTGACTAATTTTGCTTAGCATAATACCCTTCAGTTCCATCTACATCTTTGTAACATCCACATCTTTTCAATGACACTGTCAGCCACCATCTTTGTCTAGGTTACTATCATCTCTCATTTTATCTATTACAAAGACTGGTCTCTACACATCCATGCTGGATTCTCTCCAATCCATTTTCTACAGAGCAACCAGAGTGATATTTTCCAAAAGTTAAACTTAATTGTGTTATCATCTTATATAAACACCCTCCAATAATTTCTTATGACAATTGAGGAAAGAATCATTAATGTGGCCTACAAGGTCCTATAAGGTCTTGTCCAAACTTACATCTCTAGCCTCACATCACATTGTCCCATATGCTCCAAGGTCCACCCACGCTGGTCTTCTTTCAGTTCCAAATATACCATTTTTTTGTTGGCCACAGGGCCTTTGCACATGCTTGCTCTTCCTAGAACACTCTCCACTTTCCACCTCCATCTGCTTCATTTAGCCAACCTAATTAATACTCAGATTTCAGTTCCAGCATCACTTCCTCAGCGAAGGTTTCCTAGACCAGTCCCTCTAGGCTAGGTCAGGTTCCTTTGTTATATTTCTCATAGAACTGTCTTCCTTTCTTCATAGCATTTATCTCAGTTGTATTTCACCCTTATTTGTGTGATTCCTTGTTTTATTACTGTCTCAACCACTACATTCCAAACTCCATCAAAGCAAGAGCCATATCTGTTTTTATTTTTCCCTGTTTCTCTAGCAGTAAGTGTAATACCTGACATATAGACACTCAGTATTTGTTGAATGAGTGAATGCATGAATGAATGAGTGGATAAATAGAAACTTTGAGCAAGACCATCCCCACCCCATCACAGGGGTGTGCCTTTACTCTAACAAATCTGCTACATGTGTCTAACAGATCATGGCTGTGTTTTAATACCAAACATGAACCACAACCACAACATGCAGAAACGGGATCTTTCTCTCATAGTTGCCTCCAGAGGGAGTGAATTCCCCTCAGTGAAGGAATCTGCAAGTAGTATCTAAGTAGAAGTTAAATGACTTTCTCTGTTTAAATAGCCACAAGAGGACTAGATGACTTCTAAAGCTTTTGCCATTCAAGGTTTTGTGATTTTAGGGTTTGGCACATAAATAGGGTGGCTTGAGCAAAGAGGATTCAAATACCTTCTGGGATGGAAAATGGAAAAGACATGGAAGATACCACTGTAGGATACTAGCCCATTGAAATCACCTCATTAATTTCCTTCCTTCCTAAAAGAAGTTCTCTTTTAGTCTGTAATTGGTAAGACCAGTATTTTTCCTATATTGAGGATTACCAAAGGCTAGAGGTTCTTCCACTTCCACAGTTCTCTCAGGTCCATCATTCACTGGCAATCTTACTACTAATTTTCATCTTTCATGCTTAAATTTAAAACTATTTCCTCATGGGAATTTCATATCTTTGTGGATTCCCCATATGTACACCTATTACATTTGATTTTCTCCTGTTAATCTGTCTTGTGTTAATTTGATTCTAAGTCCAGCTAGAAGGACCATAGAGCAGAGGAAGGTCTTCCTCTTTGACAGTTGGCGTAGTTGGCAGGATCACTTTAACTTACTGGATACTGCTCGCCCAGGACACTGCTACATTGGGACATCTGACAAACAGCCAGAAGCAAGTGAGATTTCTTACCATGTCAGCCTCCCAGAATCTCTATCTGCAAAGTCCAAAGGAGCAAGAATGGTGAGAGTCCTTTTCTCTCTTTCTAAATTTAAATTAGCAAGAGAAAATATTTGTGGAACTAGTTCCTTGGGCCTAGTGACTCTTTGGTTAAATTTGGTAGAGAACTGTTTGGTTACTGATCCATTTCCTCCCAGAGGTGGTCTTGTATTCTTTTGTCTGTGTCATGTGATGTGCACATGAGGTAAAGGCTGTTGCTAAGGGACATCTTGGAAGCGAAAGCTGCAAAATTGGTGGGCATGAGTTGAGCACTTAAAAGCTGTGAGAGTATTCGCCACCTCAAGAAGGCTCCTGGGATAGGATAAGTTGGTCATGGAACAGATTAGATTGACACTAGGTCACCTGCCAACCTCTTGAAAATTTCCGTGCATTGAAGTACACTGTAAAACAACACACAATCTCCAGCCCTGCAACACCTCCCTCTTAGATATCGGTGTGGCTCCAGGAGACCCAAGGCTTGGCCAGGACTGTTAATGTGCATATATTCTTGTTCTATGTCCTAAGAGCTTGGCTTTGTGACTAATGAGAATATTCTCTTTGGTCTTCACCATTGGAGGGTGCACTTAGTGGGGTGCACTTTGGTGGCCAAACAGATAAGGGATCAGATTCTGACTCTCTCTCTCTCTTTTTTTTCTCTCTCTCTCCCTTTCTCTCTTTCATTTTGTCCAGCCATGCCAGCTCTTAGGGATATTTGTCATGAGAGGTTCCAGCCCATAAGAACCTTTGTCGTCTAAGTATTTGTTGCTTGTTAGTGCTGGAAAGTCCCATTCCAGTATTGCTTACCAGTGTCACAGATTAGCGGGTCTGTGACTGGAGTCATCTCATAATTTTGTGGGAGTCTGGCAACACTGTTTCCACCACACACCATTCTTAACACCTATGCAATGAAGGTCTTTACTTTCGTAGACTAATTTTGGAAGTAAACTTTTAGATAATGGGTCTGTATCACCTATGCACTCCTTGAATGCATCTTGCATCTTTGGTTAAACCATTAAGGCTTATTGGTTTGAGTCGCTATTGGATCCTACTTGTCAATGACCAAACGATAGATCCTTTAAATTGACTATATTTAAAAGAAAATATTCTTTATAGAAAGCTCTCAATTGTCTTAGTAGTATAATGGCTAACTTTAGGGACTTCCTTGACAAGATAAAATCACAGAAATTAGGCTTAAGACTTAGAAATAAATGTCCACATCCAATGTAAATTTCCTTTAAAATCTGGCCTCATCTGCACTATAAGACTTACAGGGAGTACTCAGCCCTAATCTCTAGGTTCAAAATGTACAGGTTGCTCATGTAAATGTTGAAAGCCAGGAAATAAATTTAACAAGCACCTGAGAATGTCAATAGTCTTGCTTTGCTCCTACGTTTCAGGGATTGATACTCTGCCAGCTCCAGGCATTCATTAGCTATGTCCGTTGCAGGTGTATCCGAGATCCCTCACTGCAAAAGAATTTGTGTCTCCCGCAGAGCAGCAAAATCTTTTAAATTATAAGCCCTTTACCTCCACTTTTAAAAGATCCCACAAAATTCAGAGAGAAATTTAAAAGGTTGATGACTTATTTACTACCTTCCTTTCAGAGGAAAAGGGGACCAAAATTTCTCCTAGTCCCTCCTACAAATGATCTGTGAAAGACCAATATTCAGGGACTAATAGAAGCCAAGGGTGAATTAGAAGGCCTTTTAAAAAATGCTTTATACAGACAAAAATCTTTTGATTCCAATTTTAGTTAAAAATTTCCCTATTATAAAGAAGTAAATTCAGTTAAAAAGTCAGGCCAATTGCTTAATATTCAGGCTGGAATCTAGTTCTTTGGAAAATTAAAAACAACTCTTTGTCTTATAAATCTCTATGAAACCAGAAATGGAACTCCAGAAACAAGTCAAGGCCCACCTATCTACCAATCCCAAACCTCGCCTATTCTTGTAAAAAATCAAGTTATTGAACAAAATTGTACTGTACTTAGGAGAAAGGAAGTTTAATTTTAAATTATAATTACCCTGAAATTCTGGAAAACAAAAATTGTTCTGCATTCTTTCTGTACCGTGAAATTATACATCTTACATCTTTAAATGTAAACACAGCTTACAATTGAATAAAACTGAAGAAGGAAAAGAGAAAAAGAGTTAAAAAAGAAAAACTGCTAGAGTGCCCGGACTCTAGAACCCCTCGTAACAGACAGACATACACCAAATTTTCACTTTGGAGGAACTATGGATGCTGTCTTTCTGCCTTTGTGATGTAAATTTTCTGCCATACCTTCTTCTCTAGGACCTGAGTGCAATTCTTTGTGTTCTTTTCTTTTGTTTTGTTTGTTTTAGAAAGAGAGAAAGAGTGTGCTAGCAGGGTGGGAGGGGCAAAGAGAGAGGGAGAGAGAGAGAATCCTAAGCAGGCTCCATGCAGCTGCCTTTGCAGGGCTGGATCTCATGTGCCTGAGATCATGACTTGAGCCAAAATCAAGAGTTGGACACTTAACTGACTGAGCCACCCAGGCGCTCCAAGCAATTCTTTGAAATAAAGAATAAGGGAGAACTTTAGGGAAAAGTTTTTCACAAAAAAGGGAGGTATTTGGACATTGGGCTTTTAATGTCTTTTCCACAAATATTAGTAAGAACAAAAGCTAGAAGACTGTTAATGTCTTTTCCACAAATATTACTAAGAACAAAAGCTAGAAGATTGTTTGTATCTTGTATGTGTATATGTGTCCATCCACCTATGTATATTTTTTCTACCTCTGGATGGTATTGCTAAAATTCATTTGTATAAGGACTCTATTTCATTAGTTTGAAGGCAAGTACTTGTAAGATTTGGGCATTCCAAAACTCAGAAACTAACCCAAATGTTTTTTCCAGTTCATGTGAATCTGGGATAATATTTGGTACTAAGGCTAATTTAAGGCTGTCGGTTTAATTAAAATAAAATTGTCTTTAAAGTTAGAAACAAGCAAACAAAAAACCCAAACCAAACCAAAACAAAAACCTATTTCCTCATGCTTCTCATAGCAAGGATGAAAATATGCTGCTTTAGCTGTATGCAAAGAGTTCTAAAAGTTATTATTTTGCAAGTCTCCACATTTCACAGTACAGAGAATTGAGGTGCCATATGTTATACTGTATGTGGGCTACTCTGGGTATTTGGATGTTAAGGGTCTTCTAAAACTGAAGTGTTGTCAGACTGTGGAACCTGTGCAGGTCAAAGCCATGCCTCTCAATGTAGGGGGTTGTCTTTCACCTGCACTGGATAATAAATTATATCAACCACAATGGAGTCCCGAGAATCACTTGAGAAAGAAATATATTCATCAGAGAGGAAACCAGGAGTGAGAAAGGAGGCCTCTAGGAAGTTTGGGATTCAAGTTTCTGCAGTGTTGGCTGGGGAGGAACCTAGCTCTCAAACATTTGCCCACTGAGGTTGGAGGTAAGAAGTGTCCTCCCTGTGAACACAGGCTAGGGCCAGAGAGGCCAGGAGCCAGGCATATGCCATTTTGGAGCCCGGATATAATACAGACAGTGTGCTAGTCCCAGTGAAGAGTTAGCCATGGTTGGCTCAGCTCAGATGGGTACTGTGGAATCTGGGCTGTTTGGATTTCTGGCATTGCCCTCTACTTCCCCCAGTGTGTTTCAGAAAGTTCTTAGTGCAGATACTGTGGCAACAGGGGTGGATGAGAAAGAGGCAGAGCCCTACTATGGGGGACCACTGTGGAGGTCTTGGGGATGAGAGCTACTATCCAGCCCTCCTTCCCAAGGTCCTCTTAGCTCCAATCTGGCAGACTCTGTGTTCTATTTTACCAAAGGAGTGACAGTGGTAAGGTCAGAGTGAAGCCTAGGACCTTCAGGGAAAAGGAAGATTCAGTGGGCCGGAGTTGGGAAGTGATTACAGCTCCTTCCCGCATGAAGATTCTCTTTTCAGAGCAATGGGTTTCTCCTAACAAGGAAAGTGGTTTCTTTATTTACTGAGTATTTTCTTATGGGTCAACAAGATACCTATCTATAGAGACAGAGGTAGATTTTCCAGCTGTCAGTGGGCAGATGGGTCCCTTCAGCTCTGCTCTTCAGATCCTCTCTGAAGCCAGCCCCCTAGTCTAGGCAAGACCTCGGCCAAAAGGCTACTGGTCTGGGATCTGGTGCAGATTGCTTGTGAAGGCCAGAAAGCTCCCCTCTACAACTTCCTGCCTCATCTGCCACAGGAAAGTACCTGGTGAAAGGCAAAAGGTACAACCAGAGGACAAGGAAGGGAGGGCTTCCATCCTTCACAACTCAATACCACGTCGCTGCCTGCCTCATCCTCTGCCACAAGCAGAGCTGGATATAGAAGGGAATGAAGTGGAGGTCTTAAAGCAGCGGATGTGTCTGAGCACTAGAGTCTGAGTGGCCTTGAATGCTGGTCCATACATGACCTTCGACCCAAGGAAGGCCTGGAATGCCTGCACTTGGGCTTCTCTTTCAGTTCCTCCTTCAACCTCTTCCTGCACTGCTTTTGGGTGGGGGCCAACACCCTGGCATGTGCTGCACTTTGGCTCTATAGCTGTCCTGTGCCCGGGAGGGCTTATAGTTCATTTCCTCAGGTTTGGGACATGGTGCAGCAATCTAGAAGTTGCCTCTTTCAGCTGACCTTTTGGACTCTAGTCTATGGTTCTCACCCTCTTCAGGAAGCAGCACACTGGTAGTCAAAATAGCACAGACTTTGGAGTCAGACAGGCCTGGGTTTGCATCCCAGTGAGCACAAGTGGTTAGACCCTATCAGTTTTCCTATCAGTGAAATGGGAGAAATAGCTACTTCATAAGTTTGTTGTGTAGATGAAATGTCATGATGGTTCTAAAGTGCCTCATACATGGTCCTCAGTACATTTTAGTCCACCCTGAACTATTCTTTGTAGGACAAGGTAAGCATTCTCTTTTTCTTCTCTCATGGTGTCTTTCTATTCTGTTGCTTGAAACACATTTGCCGGCATATTATTAAGTCTGGTTCTCTGCTGGGAAGATATTCCCAGGGGGGACAATTTCTCTATATAGCAGAGGCTTGTGGGCTGGGGGGATAATATCCTCAGAGATACAGATGACCCATGCCAAGAAAGGAGTTTGTCAGGCATGAGTTGGGAGAAGTGTGTGTGTGTGTTGTGTTTAGTGTTAGGGGGAAGTGATTGCCACCCTCCAGTTAAGAAATACAGAGGGAAAGTCCTCATAGATCTTCTAGTGGTCATCTCAGAAGGGAGTCAGGAGATAGACCCTAACCTCTTCAATCTCAGTCTCTTCAATCTGGGGACTTCGGAAAATGGAACCTTTGCCATTTTATGTTCACTCCACTGTAACAATTCACCAAATCTAGTCTGGGCAATGTGTTGCTATTTTTACCTCTGTTCTGTTTTGCCTTGGTGGTGGTCATAGAGCTCTTAACCTGAGGGTTGTCATTAGATTTATTTTTCAGGGAGTGCCAGGATGACTTTATCTCACTCTTTAGCCAGTCTGAAGAAGAGCTGTGCCCCACCCAAAGAGATGAGTGCCAAGGACAGCTTTAGAGAGGAAAGGAAAGGAGAGTGAGTTCCTAGGCCTTTAGGGAGGAAGTCAGTAGATCTCTTGGGGTAGGTCTGAACCTGACACATAGTCTGGAACTTTAGGAGGAACAGCACATGAGGGTTTTTTAAGGTACACCTCAGGAAAGCTCAGCATCTTCATGGGTTGGTCTAGAATATAGCTGGGCCTATTTATTTTATCACCTATGTGACCTCCCAAGGCCATCTTGGACTTCGATATGTCAGTTAACAGGCTATCCCTTTCTGTTCTGAAGTCTGAGCTTCCTTCTGGACTCCCCCAGTAATGACCTATCTTTCAGGAGTACTTCTGGCTTTCAGCTCATTTTCAGAATGTAGATGGCCAATGTCTTCTGAGTCTAGTAACTGATCAAGCTAGCTCTAGTTACCAGACTTGCCGTCTTCCCCAGAAAATAACGAATGACTCATCCTTTTTGGTATACCCAGGGGAAGAGTGGAACTCTTTCTAGAGTCCCTGAATTGGGTAGCCTAAATGTATGGACCATAAAGGTAAGAAGGTAGCTCTTCCAGGCCAGAGAGGCAAGAGTGGTGGATGTGGGAAAAAGCCATTGCTAGAATGACCTGGGAGAGAAGTTGAGGCAACATTTCTGAGCAGGAGTTCTAGGCTAGGAGAGCTCAGCCTAGAATATGAGAAGTGGGGGACGAATGTTTCTATATGACAGTCAGGGAAGGAGAGACATCTGTGCACATAGTAAAAACTGACTAAATTATACAAATAACTGCCCTCCTCCCTTACCATGCTTTGGACTTATCTATTGTGGCAATTTGGGTTTCCAAGGCTGTTCCCACTTCCCTGGAGCCTTTCCTCTTCTCTGATTTCTCTGGTTACTTTTTGGACTTCCTCCACTTCCTACATTGAGTCAGGTCTGTACTGGCCTGCAAGGAGGTGATGCTGCCTGTGATTGAGCTGAACACAGATATGACTCCATGCACACACAGATTCTAACCCAGGAGTTCTGAGTGTAGGGTAAGGATTCTGTAAATTGGCCTCTGCTTCCCCCTCCGTGGTAACTGAGGTTACTTTTCCTCACTTGAGATGACTTCTGAAAGAAGGCTGTCAGACCTCCAAATTACTGGCCACTTTCCCCAGCATCTTATAGCTACTCCTAACAATCTCGGCAATGCTGCCAGGAACATGGCTATCTCTTGGGACAGGGGTGGGAAACAACTTGGTCAAATCCTGATCCTGGAGAGGTTCAGGCCATGACTAGAAGACCCTGGCACCCACTTTAGCTTGCATCCAGACTTCCCCCCACCCCCAGACCTCTCCTAGAAATGTGGAAAGTGAACAGGAAAAAAAAAAAACAGGCATTTAAGACACTGGGAATGGAATGATTTTTCTCAGAGCATGCTCAGCCTCAAAATCACCAGCCTAAAGCCCCCTATGATCCCCAAGCACCCATCTCAAAATCTAAGAACGTGATCCTTCCTAAGGGTGCCTTGAAATTAACCCAGAAGCCATGACTCAACTTCTGCTTTCTACCAGGTAGCTCTGGCCCAGAAGTGCATGAGTTGGAAGAAATGTAGTATTAGCCCATCTCTCAGGGCATGCAGAGCCCTTGGGCATTAGAGCATGGAAGGAAAAGAATGCAGGTTCTTGATCTGATACAAAAGATGTAGGCTCTCCCATAGACCTCAGGGAAATGTCCCATTGTTCTCTGAGAGACTACTACTTTACCTACAGTGCCAGAAAACTGGTCTGACCATCCAGGCAGAAATAAGAAGACAGCTTTGAAGGGTTTATGCCTCTCTGAGTATGAGCTGGCAGAGTGAAGATACCACCAACATCCTACCTCCCAGCTTGAGAATTGGGTGGGGAGAGGGTTTCTAGAAGTAAATCTAGCAATGTTCATCCTAGCTTCAAGTCCATCCCTTGTTATGCTGGAAAACTCCTGCTCATCTTCACTTTCTGACTTCTTTCTTTGAGTATGCCTTGTACAACTCCTTCCTGTATCTGAGACCTTTGTCTTATTCTAGAGGCAGAGCTTGACCTATCTAGGGGCAAAGTTAGAAATCTGAGTCATGATAATCAAACCCTCTAGGTACTTTACATGTATTATTTCATTAATCCTCATAAAAACGTTGCAAAAGAGGGATTACTATTATTTTTTTTTTAATAGATGAGTAAACCAAGGCTCTGAGAGTGAGATGATTGCCACAGCGTCCCACAGCTAGACCTTGGAGGAACCTCTTGAACATCTATCTGGCTTTAAAGTCAGTGATAAGGGAGGGAAATCTGAAAGGGGAGAAATCAGAGAGGGAGACAAACCATGAGAGTCCATGGACCTCGGGAAACAAAATGAGGGTTTCAGAGGGGAGGGGGTCAGGGGATGGAGTAACAGGCTAATGGGTACTAAGGAGGGCATGTGTTGTGATGAGTACTGGGTATTATATGCAACTAAGGAATCACTGAACACTACATCAAAAACTAATGATGTATTATACAGTGACTAACTGAACATAATAAAAAATAAATTAAAAAAACCAAACACACACAAAAAAGTCAGTGATATTCTTGCAGAATATTATCCTGCCACCTTTTGTTATCTATGGATTCTACTTTATAAGTAGCTCCTATGTCTGCTCTCTCCACTCTCCCTTTCTGTCCCTCCTCTCTACCTTTCTCCTGTTTCCTATACCCTCTCTCTTAATCAAAGTAAAATTTACATACAGTGAAATGCACCTAATTATACAACTCAATGAGTTTTTATGAATGTATATACCATATTTCCACCACTCTAAATCAAGGTATAAAACATTTCCATCACTTTGAATGTTCTTTCATTTCCACGTTCAATTAATTCTTGGCCCCCATAGGCAACCATACATATGTTTTCTGTTACTGTAGATTAGTTTTCTTGTTCTAGAATCTCATATAAACGGAATAACGCAGTATATACTCTTTGGGGTTCTACTTCTTTTGGTCATATAATGTTTTCTATATTCCACATGTTGTTATGTATATCAGATACTTTATTCCCTTTTTGGGTAACAAGAGAGCTTTATTGAGATGTAATTCACATACCATACAATTTACCCATATAAATATATAATTCACTGGTTTTTAGTCTACTCACACATTTGTACAACCATCACCGCAATTGATTTTAGAACATGTTAATTAGTCCAAAAAGAAACACTGTACCCCTTAGCCATGACACTTCAGGTCCCCACTGCCCCTGCACCCAGCCCTAAACTATCATAATCTATTTTATATGACTGTAGATTTGCCTATTATGGATCTTTCATAAAAATGGAATCATAAAATATGATTTTTTGTCTGTGTTTTTATTGTGACTGACTTTCCACTTAGTATAATGTTTTCAAGGTAGCATGTATCAGTACTTCATTCCTTTTTATGGCCAAGTAATATTCCATTGTATGGCTATAGAACATTTTGTTTAATATTTCATCTGTTGATGGAGATTGAGGTTGTTTCCACATTTAAGCTAACATGAATAATGCTGCTATGAATATTCATGTACAAATCTTTGTGTAGACATATTTTTAAAGAATTTCTCTTGGATATATAACTATAAGTAGAATTGGTCTCATAGAGTAACTTCATATTTACATTTAGAGTAACTGCCAAACTGGAGATGCTTTAATTTGTTTCATTTTAAACAAATAGTTTTTGAGGCACCTGGGTGGCTTAGTCAGTTGAGCATCTGACTCTTGATTTTGGCTCAGGTCATGATCTCAGGGTCCTGGGATCAAGCCCCATGTAGGGCTTCCTGTTCAGTGGGGAGTCTGCTTGTCTCCCTCTCCCTCTGCCCCTTCCCCCACTTGCACTCTCTCTCTCTCTCTCTCTCAAATAAATTTTAAAAATAAAATTTAAAAAGTAGTTTTGCTGGATACAAATTTCTTGGTTTATTTTTTTTCCAGTATCTTGAATATGTCACCTCACTGCCTTCTGATCCTCATTGTTATTGATTAGAAGTCAGCTACAAGGGGCCCCTTGCATGTACTGATTTGTTTTTCTCTTGCTGCTTTTAAGATTTTCTCCTAGACTCTGTCATTCAACATTTGACTATGATGTGTGTGCCTTTATCCTACTTGAACTTCGTAGAGTTTCTTGAATATATAGGTCAACGTTTTAAATCAAATTTGGGAAGTTTTCAGTCATTATCTCTAGGTATATTTCTGCCCCTTTCTGTGCTCTCCTTCTGGTACTCCCATTACATGTATGCTGGTGCACTTAATGGTAACTCACATTTCTCTTAGGTTCTGTTCACTTTTCTTCTTTCTTTTTTATCTCTGTTTTCCAGATTGTATGATCTCTACTGATTTATCTGCAAGTTCATGAATTCTCTTTTCTACCAGCTCCAATTACTCTTGAACCCCGATAGTGATTTTTTTTTTATTCCGGTCATTGTATTTTTTAACCACAGACTGTCCATTTGGTTCTTTTAAAAAATAGTACCTATCTCTGTTGATATTTTCTACTTGATGAGACATTGTTATCATAGCTTAACTTACTTTTTAAATCATAGCTTCCTCTAGCTCTTCTAGAACTATCTATAATATCTTCTATCTATAATAGCTGTTTTGAAATCTGTCGGCTTAGTCTGACATCTGGGCCTCCCTAAAGACAATTTGTATTGCCTGCTTTATTTCCTGTTTATTGGTAATACTTTCCTGTTGTTTTCACATCTTGTAATATTTTTGGGAAAATGGGTATTTTAAGTAATATATTGTAGCAATCCGGATACTGATCCCCTTCCTCCTATGGGACTCTACGTTATTTTTATTTTTATTTTTTTGCTTCTTTTCTTGGTTATGCTTTAGTGACTTGGCTGTTTCAGTAACATCTATTTCCCCCACAGTATACCACCTGTTATGTTACTCCTCAGAGACATAACCTTGGGTAAGTTCACAGTCTCCTCAAGTGCCTGGGTGGATCTGCCTTTTTGGTATCCCACCCAGTTGTTAGCCTCAACTAATTGCTATCTGATTGCTCTGTTGTTTTTGATGTTGCTCTGGGGCATAAATTGCTCTGTGGTCCGATCTGATAAAAATAGACTGTTATTGTAGGAACAAGGTGTTGCCAATCTTTGTGGCTACCAATTTCCAGGTATACTCTTTTTAGGTGTTTCTTTGCCTATGTATCTCTGTCAAACTTCTAGATGGTATATCATTTTGCCTGTTGCTTTTAGTGTTCTGGAGCTGCTAACCTCCTTTTAGTTGCTCACTACCAAGATCCCCATTGTTTTCAACAACACCATAAGACACCTCCCTACACTCTGTTGCAATGTCAATTCCCTTGGAGAGAGCTACGGACCTATCAGTTCTTGTAGTCTGTCTCTCCCCTGGGCAAAACCTCTGTGCCATTATACAGGAATGGGGGCAGGGGCCATAGTCTGATTTGTCCAGAGTGGCACTACTGCTCGATGGGCAGTGCCCATAGATGGGACAGTAGCTCATTCTAACTTGCCCACTTACCCTATAAACAAGCTGAAATGGAGACATTTAGGTCCCAGCTTTCTCAGTCTGTCATGCCTGGAGTAAAGCCTCTGCCTTATCAGTAGAGGCTGGGTTGGGGAAAGAGACTGGTCCTCTTGTCAGTGTCTGCCCAAAATAGAGCATCTGCAACATGAATCTTTTTGTTTTTATTAACATGTAATGTATTATTTGCCCCAGGGTACATGTCTGTGAATCATCAGGCTTACACATTTCACAGCACTTGCCATAGCATATACCCTCCCCAATGTCCATAACCCAGTGCAACATGAATCTTGAAGGGAGGTTGGAGGTTGGTGGCCTGCCCCTCCAAAGGTGAAGCCACAATACCAGACTGAGAGCCATATGGAGAGGGAGGCTTGTCTTGGCTGCACATGACTAGGGTAGGAGCTGGGGTGTTGATAAGGGAGTGTGTCATGGCCACAGACTTTCACTGTCGCAACTTTTTGAAAAATAGATGTTTCTCCATTTGGTGTATACCCTTAGAACAATTTCCAGAGACTTAAATGCTTGTTTTTAAAATGCGTTTCAGCAATGAAATTGTTTTTTCTCTGAGAAGAAGGCTCACAGAATTCCTCACACTGACATTCTGGAAATCGATCACCTCTTTCCTTTTTGTTGCTCAATAATATTCCATTGTGTGGATATACCACTTTAATTATGGTTCTTTTAAAACTAAGCTTATTTTGAGATAATTGCAGGTTAACATACAGTTTTAAGAAACACAGAAAGATTTCATGTACCTTCTACCCAGTTTCCCCCAAGGGTGAGAGCTTGCTAAACTACAGTACATTATAACCAAGATATTAGCATTGTTATAATCCACAAATTTATTCAGATTTTCCCAGATGTATTTGTATTTGTGTGTACCTGTCTCTCTGTATGTGTGTGTATGTGTTTAATTCTATGTAGTTTTTAAATTCAAATTGAATTTTGTAAACATAGAGTATATTATTAGTTTCAGGGGTAGAATTTAGTTCATGAGTTGCATATAACACTCAGTGCTTATTATAGCACGTGCCTTCCTTAATGCCCATCACCAGGTTATTCCATCCTCCCATCCACCTCCCCTCCAGCAACCCTCAGTTTGCTTCCCATAGTAAAGAATCTCTTATGGTTTGGCTCCCTCTGTTTTTATCTTATTTCATTTTTCCTTCACTTCCCCTATGTTCATCTGTTTTGTTTCTTAAATTCCACATACGAGTGAAATCATATGGCATTTGTCTTTCTCTGACTGACTTATTTTACTTAGCTTAATACCCTCTACATCCATCCATGTTGCTGCAAATGGCAAGATTTCATTCTTTTTGATGACTGAGTAGTATTCCATTGTATCTGTATACCACATCTTCTTTTTTTTTTAATTTTATTTTTTCAGTGTTCCAAGAATACCACATCTTCTTTATCCATTCATCTGTCGATGGATATCTGGGCTCTTTCCTTAGTTTGGCTATTGTGGACATTGCTGCCATGAACATTGGGGTGCAGGTGCCCCTTCAAATCACTACTTTTGTATCCTTTGGATAAATACCTAGTAGTGCAATTGCTAGGTCATAGGGTAGTTCTACTTTTTGCTTTTTGAGAAACTTCCATACTGTTTTCCAGAATGGCTGTACCAGCTTGCATTCTCACCAGCAGTGTAAGAGGGTTTCCCTTTCTCCACATCCTCGCCAACATCTGTTGTTTCCTGACTTGTTAATTTTAGCCATTCTGGTGTGAGGTGGTATGTCATTGTGGTTTGGTATTTCCCTGATGCTAGAGTGATGTGGAACATTTTTTGTGTGTGTCTGTTAGCCATTTGGATGCCTTCTGGAGAAATGTCTGTTCATGTCTTCTGCCCATTTCTTGACTGGATTTTTTTTGTTTTTTGGCTATTGAGTGTAATAAGTTATAGATTTTGATAGGTCATTTGTGAATATCTTTTCCCATTCTGTAGGTTGCCATTTAGTTTTGTTGGTTGTTTCCTTTGCTGTGCAAAAGCTTTTTATCCTGATGAAGTCCCAATAATTTGTATTTGTTTTTGTTTCTTTTACCTCTGGAGACATGTCTAGCAAGAAGTTGCTGTGACTGAGGTCAAAGAGGTTACTGCCTGTGTTCTTCTCTAGGATTTTGATGGATTCCTTTCTCACCTTTAGGTCTTTCAACCATTTTGTATTTATTTTTGTGTATGGTGTAAGAAAGTGGTCCAGTTTCATTCTTCTGCAGGTGGCTGTCCAATTTTCCCAACACCATTTGTTGAAGAGACTGTCTTTTTACCATAGGACATTCCTTCTTGCTTTGTCAAAGATTAGTTAACCATAGAGTTG
This sequence comes from Potos flavus, assembly GCA_028534135.1. Lineage (NCBI taxonomy): Eukaryota > Metazoa > Chordata > Mammalia > Carnivora > Procyonidae > Potos > Potos flavus. Next base: position 57,112,043 of record CM052901.1, read on the forward strand.
AGGGTCTATTTCTGGCTATCTATTCTGTTCCATTGAACTATGCGTCTGTTTTTGTGCCAGTACCATACTGTCTTCATGATTACAGCTTTGTAATATACCTTGAAGTCCGGGATTATGATGCCTTCAGCTTTGGTTTCCTTTTTCAACATCACTTTGGCTATTCAGGGTCTTTTGAGGTTCTATACAAATTTTAGAATTGTTTGTTTCAGCTCTGTGAAAAAGGCTTGTGGTATTTTGATAAGGATTGCATTGAATGTGTAGATTGCTTTGGGCAGTATAGACATTTTAACAATATTTGTTCTTCCAATCCATGAGCATGGAATGTTTTTCTATTTTTTTGTGTCTTCCTCAATTTCCTTCACAAGTGTTCTATAGTTTTCAGAGTACCAATCTTTTACCTCTTTGGTTAGGTTTATTCCTAGGTATCTTATGATTTTTGGTGTAATTATAAAAGAAATTGATTCCTCGATTTCTCTTTATGCTACTTTATTGTTACTGTATAGAAATGTAACAGACTTCTGTGCATTGATTTTATATCCTGTGACTTTGCTGAATTCCTGTATCAGTTCTAGCAATTTTTTGGTAGAGTCTTTTGGTTTTTCTACATAAAGTATCATATCATCTGCAAAGAGTGAAAGTTTGCCTTCTTTTCTGCTGATTTGGATGTCTTTTACTTCTTTTTGTTGTCTGATTGCTGAGGCTAGGACTTACAGTACTATGTTGAACAACAATGGTGACAGTGGACATCCCTGTCATGTTCCTGACCTTAAGAGAAAAGCTCTCAGTTTTTCCCTGTTGAGGATGATATTAACTGTGGGTCTTTTGTATATGGCCTTTATGATGTTGAGGTATATTCTCTCTATCCCTGCATTGTGGAGTTATTATCAAGAAAGGATGCTGTATTTTGTCAAATGTTTTTTCTCCATCTATTGAGAGGATCATATGGTTCTTGTCCTTTCTTTTATTAATGTGGTATAACATGTTGATTGATTTGTAGATAATGAACCACCCCTGAAGTCTGGGAATGAATCCCACATGGTCGTGGTGAATAATCCTTTTAATGTACTGTTGGATACAATTAGCCAGTATTTTGTTGATAATTTTTGTATCCATGTTCATCAGGGATATTGGTCTGTAGTTCTCCTTTTAGTGGGGTCTTTGTCTGGGTTTGGGATCAAGGTAATGCTGGCCTCATAGAATGAGTTTGGAAGTTTTCCTTCTGTTTCTATTTTTTGGAACAGTTTCTGGAACAGAAGAATAGGCATTAATTCTTAAAATATTTGGTAGATCTCCCCTGGGAAGCCATCTGGACTCTTGTTTGTCGGGAGATTTTTGATTACTGATTCAATTTCTTTGCTGGTTATGGGTCAGTTTAGATTTTTCTATTTCTTCCTGTTTCAGTTTTGGTAGTTTATATGTTTCTAGGAATTTATCCATTTCTTCCAGATTGTTTAATTTGTTGGCATAGAATTGCTCATAATATTCTCTTATAATTGTTTGCATTTCTTCAGTGTTTGTTGTGATCTCTCCTCTTTCATTCATGATTTTATTTATTTGGTTCCTTTCTCTTTTCTTTTCGATAAGTCCGGCTAGGCATTTATCAGTCTTGCTAATTCTTCCAAAGAACTAGCTCCTAGTTTCTTTCATTCACCTGTTCTACTGTTTTTTTTTTTTTTTCATTTCTGTATCATTGAATTCAGCTCTAATCTTTATTATTTCTCTTCTCCTGATGCACTTAGGTTTTATTTCCTGTTCTTTCTCCAATTCCTTTAGGTATAAGGTTAGGTTGTGTATTTGAGACTTTTCTTCCTTCTTGAGGAAGGCCTATATTGCTATATACTTCCCTCTTAAGACTGCCTTTGATGCATCCCAAAGGTTTTGAACTGTCATGTTTTCATTTTCGTTTGCTTCCATGTATTTTTTAAATTCTTTAATTTCCTTGTTGACTCCTTCATTCTTTAGTAGCATGTGCTTTAATCTCATGTATTTGTGATCCTTCCAAATTTTTTCTTGTGGTTGACTTCAAGTTTCATCACATTGTAGTCTGAAAATATGCATGGTATTATCTCAGTCTTTTTGTATCAGTTGAGACCTGATTTGTGACCCAGTATGTGATCCATTCTGGAGAATGTCCCATGTGCACTTGAAAAGAATGTGTATTCTGCTGCTTTAGGATGAAATGCTCTGAATATATCTGTTAAGTCCATCTGGGCCAGTGTGTCATTCAAAACCCTTGTTTCCTTGTTGATCCACTTAGATAATCTGTCCATTGCTGTGAGTGGGAACTTAAAGTTCCCTACTATTATTGTATTCTTATCAATGAGTTCTTTTAAGTTTGTTATTAGTTGATTTCTATATTTGGCTGCTCCCAAGTTAGGCATATAAATATTTACAGTGGTTAGATCTTCTTGGGCAGCCCTCTTTATTATGATACAGTGTCCTTCATCTCTTATTACAGTCTTTGGTTTAAAATCTAGTTTGTGTGATATAAGGATGGCTACTCTGGCTTTCAGTTGATGTCCATTAGCATGGTAAATTGTTCTCCACCCCTTCTCTTTGAATCTGGAATCTCTTTGGGTCTAAAATGAGTCTCTTGTAAGCAACATATAAATGGGTCTTGGTTTTTTTAATCCATTTTGATACACTATATCTTTTGATGGGAACATTTAGTCCATTTACATTCAGAGTAATTATTGAAAGATATGAATTTGGTTTTTTAAAAAGATTTTTAAATATTTATTTATTTTTGAGAGAGAGAGACAGAGATTGAGAGCACATGAGCAGGAGGAAAGGCAGAGGGAGAAGCAGGCTGAGCAGGGAGCCTGGTGTGGAACTTGATTCCAGGACCCTGGGATCATGAACTGAGCTGAAGGCAGATGCTTAACTGACTGAGCCACCCAGGTGCCTGAAAGAGATGATTTTAGTAACATTATATTATCTGTAAATTTGCTGTTCTTATGGATTGTCTCTATTCCTTTCTAGTCTTTGTTACTTTTGATCTCTCTTTCTGCTCAAAGGGTCACCTTTAATATTTCTTGCACGGCTGGTTTAGTGTTCATGAATTCCTTTAGTTTCTGTTTGTCTTGGAGACTCATGATCTCTCCTTCTATTCAGAATGATAGCCTGGCTGGATAAAGTATTCCTGGCAGCATGTTTTTCCCATTTAGCATGTTGAATATATCGTGCCAGTCCTTTCTGGCCTGCCAGGTCTCTGTGGACAGGTCTGCTGTCAGCCTTATGTGTCTACTCTTGTAGGTTAAGGACCTCTTTTTCAGAGCTGCCTTCAGAATTTTCTCTTTATCTTTGTAATTTGCAAGTTTCACTATGATATGTCATGGTGTTGACCGAGTTTTGTTGATTTGGAGGGGAGTTCTCTGTGCCTTTTGGACTTGAATGCCTGTTTCCTTCCCAAATTGGGAAAGTTCTCGGCTGTAACTTGTTCAAATAAACTTTCTGCTCCTTTTCCCTGTTATTCTTCTGGGACTCCCATTATACGGATATTATTTCACTGTATGGAATCACTGAGTTCCCTAAATCTACCTTTGTGATCTAATAGTTTTCTTTCCCTCTTTTCTGGTTCATTATTTTCCATAATTTTATCTTCTATATCACTGATTGCCTCTTCTACTTCATTTATCCTCATTTTTATGGCCTCCACTTGGTGCTGCATCTCAGTTATAGCATTTTTAATTTCAATCTGACTAGATTTTAGTTCTTTTATCTCTACAGTAAGGGATTCTCTAGTATCTTTTATGCTTTTTTCAAGCCCAGCTAGTATCCTTTAATTATTGTTTTAAATTCTAGTACAGACATCTTACTTATATCTGTATTGATTAAATCACTGGCTTTGAGTACTACCTCCTGTTTTTTTGGGGTGAATTTCTCCATCTTGTTATTTTGTCCAGAAAAGAAAAGAAGAAAGAAAATGAAACAAAAACAAAAACAAAAACAAAAACAGAACTAGATCCTGGGTGTGTTTTGGTCTGCTTGTTAAAAGAAACTTCCAAAAAGTTGTCACTTTTCTACTTGTAGCCTTGTAGTATTTGTTTTTTAGACCTCTGATTGATTTCTCAGGTGTTCAGAATGATTTGATAACCATCAGGTTGTATTCAAGTGATGAGACAAACTTAGGGTCCCCCTATTCCCATGCCATCTAAAAAATCTGATCAACACTGTATTACTTTGAAGCAAATCCTGGGCATCATATAATTTCATTCATAAGTATTTTAATATATAGCCCCCAAAGAAAAGACTTTTAAAGAACAAAAGAAATATACCTTATAGCACCTAAAAAAAAAACCCACTTAATCTTAAATGTCATTAAATTTCTAGTCAGTGTTCAAATTTCTGTGATTGTCTGGTAAACTTTATATTACCATTGGTGTATTCAACCAGGATCCAAATAAGGTCCATGCATTGTCTCTTTTTCTCTTTTTTAGTATAGTTGACACACAATGTTACATTAGTTTCAGATGTACAACATAGTGATTCAACAAGTTTATACATTATGCTGTGTTCACCAGAAGTGTAGCTAGCTACCATCTGTCCTGATATATCACTATTACAATATCATTGACTATATTCCTTATGCTGTGTCTTTTATTCTATTACTTATTCACTCCATAACTGGAAGTCTGCATCTCTTACTCTTCTTTACTCATTTTGCCCAGGCTTCTACCTTCTTCCCCTCTAGCAATCAATCATCGGTTTCTCTATATTTATATATAGAGAATATATATATACATATATATATGTGTGTGTGTATATATATATATATATATATATATATATATTTATAAGTCTGATTCTGATTTTTGTTTGTTCTTTTGTTTTTTAGATTCCACTCATGAGTGAAATCATATGATATTTGTCTTTCTCAGTCTGACTTATTTCACTTATCATAATACTTTCTAGGTCTATTCATGTTGTCTCAAATGGCATTATCTCATTTTTTATGGCAGTGTAATAGTCCATTTGTGTGTGTGTGTATGTGTGTGTACATACCACATTTTCCTTATCCATTCATCTATCAAGGGACACAGGTTGCATCCATATGTTGCCTGTTGTAAATAATGCTGTGATAAACAGGGGTGCATGTATCTTTTCAAATTAGTGTTTTCACTTTCTTTGGGTAAATACCCAGTAGTGGAATTATTGGATCATGTGGTATATCTATTTTTAATTTCTTTTTTAAAAAGATTTTTATTTATTTATTTATTTATTTGAGAGAGGGAGCAGAGCAAGTGAGAGAGAGAATGTGAGTGTGGGGATGAGGGGCAGAAGAAGAAGGAGAAGCAGGCTCCCCGCTGAGCAGGGAGCCCAACACAGGACCCTAGGACCCCGGGGACCACAACCCAAGCTGAAGACAGCCACTTAACCAATGGAGCCACCCAGGTGCCCCTATTTTTAATTTCTTGAGTAACCTCCATTCTGTTTTCCACAGTGGCTGTACCAATTTACATTCATGTCAACAGTGTATAAGGGTTCCTTTTCCTCCATATCCTTGCCAACACTTGTTCTTTATTATCTTTTTGATTTTAGTCATTCTAACAAGTGTAAGGCGATGCATCATTGTCATTTGATTTCTACTTCCCTGATGATTAGTGATGTTGGAACATCTTTTCATGTGTCTATTTGCCATCTGTATGTCTTCTTTGGAAAAATGTTTATTCAGGTCCTCTGGCCATTTTAAATCAGACTGGGGCTTTTTGAAATTGAGTTGTATAAGTTCTTTATGTTTTTGGATATTAACCCTTTATCAGATATATCATTTGCAAATATCTTCTCCCATTCAGTGGGCTGCCTTTTTGTTTTTTGATGGCTTCCTTTGCTGTGCAAAAGCTTTTTATTTTGATATAGTCCCAATAGTTTATTTTTTGCTTTTTTCTCCCTTGTCTTAGGATACATATCTAGAATAACGTTGCTATGACTGGTGTCAGAGAAATTACTGCCTATGTTCTTTTCTAGGATTTTTATGGCTTCAGGTCTCACATTTAGGTCTTTAACCAATTTTTAATTTATTTTTGTGTATGGTGCTACACGGTTGTTCAGTTTCATTCTTTTACATGTAGCTGTCAGTTTTCCCAGCACCAGAAGAGAGTGTCTTTTTCCCACTGTATATTCTTGCCTCCTTTGTCATAGATTAATTAACCATGTAATCATGAGTTTACTTTTGGGCTCTCTATTCATTCCACTGATCTATGTGTCTATTTTTGTGTCAGTAGCATACTGTTTTGATTACTAAAGCTTTGCAATATACCTTGAAATCTGGAATTGTGATGACTCCAGCTCTGTTCTTTCTCAATATTGCTTTGGTTATTCATGGGCTCTTGTGGTTCCATACAAATTTTAGTATTCTAGTTTTGTGGAAAATGTTACTGATATTTTGATAGGGATTGCATTGAATTTGTAGATTGCTTTGGGTAATATGGACATTTTAACAATATTAATTCTTCTAATCCCCGAGCATGGAATATCTTTCCATTTGTTTGTGTCATCTTCAGTTTCTTTCTTCAGTGTTTTGTAGTTTTTAGAGTACAGGTCTTTCACCTCTTTGATTAAGTTTATTCCCAGTTATTTTATTCTTTTTTGTGTAATTATAAATGATGTTGTTTTCATAATTTCTCTTTCTTCTTCTTTGTTATTAGTGTGTAGAAAGAGTATTGATTTCTGGGTATTAATTTTGTATCCTATAACTTTACAGAATTCATTTATTATTTTTTGATGGAGTCTAAGATTTTTTATGTATATAATATTCTGTCAGCTGAAAATAGTGACAGTTTAACTTCTTTTTATCATTATGGCTGCTTCTTATTTCTTTTTCTTGTGTGTTTCCTGTGGACAGGACTTTCATTTGGAAGTCTAGGTAAATTTTTCAGAGAACAAAATAGGCTTTCTAGAATAAAAAATGTAATTGTCAATTTAAAAAATTCAGTGGACAGGTTGAATAGCAAATAAGAGAGAAATAAAGAGACTGTTAGTGATATGAAAAGTAGATCTGAAGAAATTACTCATAATACAACAGAAAGAGAGAGAGCAAAAGGGGTAGGAATTATAAATGAGAAATAAAAATATGAAAGATAGAATAAGAAATCTAACATAAATGTAACTGCATGTCTAGATGGAGAGAATGCAGAAAATGAGAGAAAAGCAAAATTCAAAGAGTAATGACTGATAGTTTTCCTTTACTGATAAAAAACATGAATCCTTAAATTCAAGAATTGCAACAAATCTCAGGCCGGACAAATCCAAAGAAATATGTGCATAGACACATTGTAGTAAAAAGATAATATCTGAAAAGGAGCCAGATAGAAATGATGGATTATTCCTTAAAGAATGATTATTAAACTGAGGGCAGACTTATCAAAAGCAACAAAGTCAGAAGATAAAGGAATAATGCAGTTGACCCTTAAACTGTGTGGGTGGTTAGGCATGCTGACCCCTGTGCAGTTGAAAATCTGTGAGTCAATTTTGGCTTCTCCAAAACTTAACTACTAATAGCTTAGTGTTGACTGGAAGCATAACTGATAACATAAATAGTTGATTGACACATATTTTGGAGGTTACAGGTATGATATGCTGTATTCTTATAACGAAATAAGTTAGAGAAAAGAAAATGCTATTAAGAAAAGCATAAGGAAGAGAAAATATGTTTACAGTACTGTACTATATTTATTAAAAAATGCATGTATAAGTGGGCCTGCACAGTTCAAATGTATATTGTTTAAGGATCAACTATACTTTAAAAGTGCCAAAGGAAAATATCTGTCAGTCTAGAATATTTATCCTTGAAACGCTAATGTTGAAAAAATAAGAGCTACAATTTCAGACATGTAAAATCAGATCCTCACTAATAGGTCTTCTATAATGAATTTCCAGAAGAATGAAGAATGAGATGAAAGAAAGAATAATGAGAGAAGAAATTTAGATAAATGTAAACAACCATTACCTATGTTAACAATATAGTGGCTGAGTTGGGAAGTTTTTAAAAAGGTGGAATTAAATTAGTGGACAACAGTAATAAATAAGCTGAGGGGGTGATCAACATTAAAGCATTAGGAGGTCCTTGTATCATTGGAGGGAAGGTATAGATACTAATTAAATTTAGACTTGGTTCATTTAAGTATGAACATTAAAATTTAAGGGTAATTTCTAAAAGAATAGAAATAGAGTATACAACATACAAAGCAGTAGAAGGAAAAATTGAATAACAAAAGTTCAGTTACTTGTAAAGAAGATAGGAAAGGAAAAAAAAGAAGCATTGAAAAATCAGTGAGTAGAAAACATTAAATTAGATAGTATGAATAAATAAAAAATGTTAGGGATCAAAATGCATGGTATTGTATGAAATCTACCAGTTAAAATACTGAAATTTCAAAGTGATTATTGATTTTTTCAAAATCCAGTTATATGTTTTTACAAAAGACACACCTACAACATAAAGACCATATTCTCTGGTCACAATGCAATTAAGTTAGACATCAATAGCAAAAACAAAACAAACCTTAAAAATATATACAGAAATTTAAAAACACATTATTTGATTAACTCATGGGACAATGAAGGAGCCTTAATGTAAGTTAGAAAATATTTATAACTGAATTCTAATAAAAATATCTCACATCCAAACCTGTAGGGTCCAGCAAAGTAAGATTGTGCTTAGAGTCGAATTTATAGCCTTTAAATATCTTTATTAGGAAATCAGAAAGAATGAGCATTTATACATTAGGTACCCAACCTAAGAAGTTAGAAAGGAAACAATGATATAAATCCAAAGAAAGTAGAAGGAAGGCAATAACAAAGGTAAGAGCAAGAGTTAAATGAAAAGAAATTGAAACTGTGATAGAAAGAATTTAACTACCAAATTGATACTTGAAAAGATTGGTTGTTTTGGATAACGGATAAACCTTTTGGCAACACTAATCAATAAAGAGATAAAGTAAAAAAAAGAAATAAAGTTTGTAACTAGAGGGACGCCTGGATGGCTCAGTCAGTTAAGTTGCCTTTGGCTCAGGTCATGATCCCAGGCTTTTGGGATTGAGTCCTGCATTGGGCTCCTTGCTCAGTGGGGAGCCTGCTTCTCTCTCTGCCTGCTGCTCCCCCTGCTTGTGCTTTCTCTCCCCCCTCTCTCTCTGACAAATAAATAAAATATTTTAAAAAAAGAGAGAGAAAGAAAGTTTGTAACTAGAAATACAGAAGAGATTAAACATAAGTTATTATTGTGAACTATTTTATACTGATTAATCCGAAGTCTTAAACAAAATAGACAATATCCTGGGAAAATATAATTTAACAAAAATGACTACAGAAGAAATTGAAAACCTTAATAGACCTATAAACTTTAAAGCAATGAATCAATAAGTAAAATTCTACCATAACCCTCATTCAGAATACCACAATCCAGAGGATTTCATAGGTGAGTTCTAGTCAACATTCAAGAAACAAACAAACAAAAAAATCCAATCTTACAAAACTCAGCTAGAGAATAGAAAAATAAGAAAAATTTCCCCCCAATTGATTTTATGAGGGTTTATAAGCTTGATAATAAAACTGACAAGAACATTAGGAGTGCCCGTGTGGCTCAGTCAGTTGAGCATCTGACTCTTGATTGCAGTTCAGGTCATGATCTCAGGGTTGTAAGATTAAGCCCCATATCAGGCTCCACACTGGGTATGGAGCCTGATTAAGATTCTCATTCTCCCTCTGCCCCTCTTCACTCCCCCAGCTCTCTCTCTCTCTCTCTCAAAAAGTAGAAAAGCTTAAAAAATAAATAAAATAAAATTGACAAGAACATTAAAAGAAAGAAAAAATACAGGCTGTTCTTTCATATGAGCATAGCAAAAATCTTATGCACAAAATTAGTATCTCTATTTATAAAATGTTAAAACTTTGCTGAAAGACATTAAAGGGATCTGAATGAGGAGAGAGATATGCCATGTACATAGATAGAAAGATTCAGTATTGTAAATATGCCAGCGATCCCACAAATTAATGTATAAATTCAATACGGTTCCAGTCAGAATTCAAACCATATTTTTTTGGTGAAACTTAAGCTAATTATAAAAGTTATAACAAAGAGCAAGGGGCCAAAATTAGCAGCTGATACTTATTGAACACTTACTATATTCCAGGCAGTGTTCTAATCATGTGTTATATGCTTTACATCTATTAACTCATTTAATCCTCACAGTAATCTTATAAGATAGGCACTGTTTTGTACCTATTTTAGATATGAGAAAACTGAGATGCAGAAAGATTATAATGCTTTTGGCCAGGGTGACTCAAACCTAGGAAAACTGGCTCCAGATTCTACACTCTTTTTCTCCCCATATGCATGTATACATTCAGATTCCACAGTCTTAAACTCCACACTAGATAATTTTGAAGAATGAGTTGTGGAGTTCACTCTGCTTCACATCAGGAATTACTAATAGAGCTATAATGATTAAGATGGAGTGATATTGGCAGGGCAGTAGACAGATAGGCCAATGGAACAGAATAGAGAATCTAGAAATAGACCCAAGAGACCAACCCTTAGAAGGAATCTATAATTGGAACTTATCCATTCATTCAACAAATGTTTATAAGGCATGAACTATGTGGTAGGCACTAGAAATACAGTGGTGAATAAGAGACAAGCCCTTAACTTACGGAATTTACATGCTCGTGGGGGAAGACAGAAAATACACAATAAAGCTATCATATATCTTAAGTAGTATGTAGTGGTGAAGTGGGTGTTGCTGTGGCAGCAAACGGTCAGCTCAGCAGAAGCCTGAAGAGCTCTGTGGAACATAGTGCTATATGTAATGTTGAAGCAGTGGGAAGGAATGGTTGATGATTTCAGAGACCTGGACTATAGTTTACATTAGGATTGGGTGGGCCCGTGGGGCAGAAGGAGAACCGGACCAGGTTCCCTAAATGTTCAGCATCCCCATCTGGGTGAGTAGTATTTGTCAGCAGAGGTGCTTTCTTCAAGGTGTTGTTGGCAGCCTGGAGCCTCCCAAGGCGTTGACCAAGTTGCGAGGGGTAGTGCAAGGAAGTGACAGCAATGACATCTCTCACTGTCAAGGCCAGTGGACTCCGGGTGAAACATAGCAGCCACTCAAGGCATTTGACCCAGCCTTTGAATGATGGCACTAGGGTATCATGTGGTACAAGCAGGGGAGTGACATGTTAGATACAAAGCCACCAAAAATCCTTATGGATTATATTTAGAATTTTTACTGACCACAGAAATGAACTTTCTGGAATAGCGCTGGGGCAGGAATTTCAACCATACAGGCATTTCTCTTTCTTCAACGTATTCTTTTCATTCCTACCTCTAAACCTTTGTGCTTGCTGAAATAATTTTCTTTCATATCTTTGCAATATGTCAACTCAAATATCACCTCTTTAAGATGGATCTTCTCTGGTTATCCTATATACAGTAAACCCTCAGCTATTCTCTATCACATTCTTTTGCTTAATACTCTTAGCATTTATCACTATATGAAGTTATCTTGTGTGTTTGTTTACTCATTTACTATCTTTCACTCAAATGTAATTTCCAGAAGACAGAAACGATTTCTTTTCTTTTTTTTTTAAAGGTTTTATTTATTTATTTATTTGACAGAGAGAGAGAGAGAGATCACAAGTAGGCAGAGAGGCAGACAGAGAGAGAGGGGGAAGCAGGCTCCCCGCCGAGCAGAGAGCCCGACGCGGGGCTCGATCCCAGGACCCTGAGACCACGACCCGAGCCGAAGGCAGAGGCCTCAACCCACTGAGCCACCCAGGCGCCCCGACAGAAACAATTTCTTTTCTAAACAATTACTTTATTCCCAGTGCTTGATATAGTGCCTGACATATAGTAAGTGCTCAGTAAATATGTGTTGAGGAAGGAAGGGAGGAAATGTATCTGCCAAGGGCAAAAGATAACTTGTCCTAGTGGAACAAGAATTTGAAGCCCTCTGAGCTGACCCCTTGACCTCTGCCAAGCAGGATTGTATATATACTTCAGCCTAATGCCTATGATGGATTGTTGCCATTAGCGGCAACCAGAATAACAAGGCCTCAAAACTTTCTGGTCATATAATTTACCAGGGTGGACCTGTAACATTGTCTCCAAAACTCTGGTTTCTGAGAGAGGGCATTCTCTCTCTCCCTCAACCCCATCACTCTAACTCCCTGCTAGTGGTTCTGGTTGTCTGGCTGCCTAGGAAGATATCATAACTTTGGCACCCACTGAATTTCTCTTTTTGCCTTAGGTGTTTTAGGTTGCCATTATTTAAAAACTATGTTATATGATTAACATATTTTCATGATTTATATTAATGGGATGATTGCTTAGAATGTAAAAATGGGGAAATGGACCACTTAATTACATTAGTCCTCTTATTACATTGAACATTTTATTAAATACATTTTATCCCCTCTGCTTTTTTACTCAAGATTGTGTTTGTAGTAATAAAATGGTAAGATTGTAAGTAAAATCTAAACTGCATGCTTTGGAAACTTTTTTCAGATTTGGGTTAAAAGGGTAGGTTTATTAATACTTTTAGAATACAAAATGGCCAAAAGTTATTACAAATCCATTTGTTTTCCACTTTCATATCATATGGGTAATAATATGCTACATAACCAGGTAATATTTTAAATAAATTAACTGACTCAGTGTAAACTGCTACAATGCACACTAATTGTATGTAAAAACCTTACATATGACAAACTAAAGAAAAGAGAAAAACAAAAGAAAAACAGTGATATTATATGTATGAACGGTAGGAGACTGAGAAAGAAGAGCCCCAAGGTAATTTTAGCCGTGGGTAGTATTTACTATTCCAAGTCACTCTTTTAAGTACTTTGTTCAGGGGTGCCTGGGTGACTCAGTCAGTTGGGTGCCGGACTCTTTATTTTAGCTCTGGTCCTGATCTCAGGCTCATGGGATGGAGCCTGGAGTTGGGCTCCCCACTTAGCAGGGAGTCTGTTTCTCTCCCTTTTTCTCTGCCCCTTCCCCAGATCATGCTCTCTCTCTGTCTCTGTCTCTCTCTCTCAGATAAATAAATAAATGGATTGTTTTAAAAATAATACTTTGTTCATGTTAATTTATCCAATGTTAAACAATCTTGTGAAGAACGTGCTATTATTAGCATTGTCATTTTACATATGGGAGAACTGTAGCATGGAGATATCAAATTAGTTGTCTAATGTCACACAGATAGGGAGCTTAAGTTTGATCACAGCCTGACCCCAGAGACCTTTCTTTTAACCGCTATACTGATATGTTCGATTGCTAATAATTCTCTTTCCTACTTGGGATAATTGCCCTCAGCTAGAGAAATATTGTCAGGGGAGAAAGTAACAGGAGCTTGGATCTTTTAGGGACAAAGCAGTCCCCAACTACTGGAGGTCTCTGTTTCAATGAGGTGTGTGTGTGTGTGTGTGTGTGTGTGTGTGTGTGTGTGTGTGAATGCATATATACGTATTTATGCAAATTCATGTATTTATCCTTGCCTCAATAGCTTCATATATATCAATAATAAAGATTAGAAAATATAATGGTAAAAAAATTCAATTGCCAATAGGAATAGCAAGCATAGAATACCTAGGAATATAAATTTAACAAAAAGTGCAAGACTCATAGGAAGAAAGTATAAAATTCTACAGAAGAAGATAAAGAAGAGTGATAAATATAGAAACATGTCTTGTAGTTACATAGACTCAATTTTGTAAAAGCTATTAATTAACGTAGAAATTAAAGACATTTCCAATGAAAATTCCAAGAGTTTGGGGGGTTGGTTTTATTTTTTGGAACTTTATAAAAGTATTCTTCAGTTTATGTGGATGGATAAACATTAAGGAATAGCAAGGAAATTCTGAAGAGTAAAACAAATAAAAGAGGATTTACCTTATCAAATTTTAAAATTTTTTACAAAGCACAATAATTAAAATGCCATAGCATTATTTTAGGAATAGAGCTAGATCAGTCAAATCAAAATGGAAAATCCAGAAGTGAACCCAGATATTGAATTTATTATAAAAGTGTCATTGCAATTTACCAGGGAAAATAAATATTCAGTAAGCCTATTGGGACAACCAGCTAATTATTCAGAAAATGAATAGAGCTGGATTAATGCTCTAGTCTTTATACCATACAAATTTTTTCACATAACAATATAAAATATGAAAAAATGAAACCATAAAACCAACAGACGGAAATATGAGTGGACATTTTTATAATCTCAGGGTAGCAGAGGACTCTTCAAGCATGATATGAAATGCACAAACCATGAAGGGAAGATTGACAGGTTTGACTACCTAAAAATGAAATATTTCTGTACAGCAGAAAATGTCATAAATAAAATTGAAAGGCAAATGACAAATTGGAAAAGAGCACATATGACAAAGATTAATTTCCTTTATCTAACAATCTATTAACAAAAAGATAAATACTCAAGTAAAAAAAAAGGGCAAAGGGCATGAACAGGACAATCATGACAGAAAAATACACATGGACAATAAACCTGTGAAGAGCTGTTCGACATTACCTTTAATCAAAGAAATGCAAATAAGAACCATAAGATGGACTTTGCCCCTTTTGGTTTATCAAATATTTTAAAATGTACTATTTTTTAGAAAAGTTTTAAATTTACAGAAAAATCGAGATGTTACAGAGATTTTCCATATGCTCTGCACCCAGCTTCCTTTATTAACATATTAAGTTAGTAAGCATTTTTATATTTAATTAACCAATACTACTACATTATTATTAACCAAAGTCCATAGTTTTTCAAATTTCCTTAGTTTTTACCTAATGTCCTTTTTCTATTGTAAGATCCCATTCAGGATACCACATTACAAGTAGTTGTCATGTCTCCTTCACCTTCTCTTGGCTATGGTGGTTTTTTAGACTTTTCTTGACATTTTTGGAGTACTAGTCCAGTATTTTGTAGGATGCCCCACTATTGGAATTTGTCTGATGTTTTTCTTAAGCACAAGATAAGACCAGAGTTATGGATTATTGGAAAGAATAGCACAGTTTAAGTGCCATTTTTATCACATTATATCTAGGATGCATACTATCTACATGATTTATATCTATTGATGTTGAACTTTTTGAGGTGGTGTATATCACATTTTTCCACTGTAAACTTACATTTTTGCTCCCCTCCTCATACTTTACTCTTTGGAAAATGTTACTATATGTAGCCCATACCTAAGGAGTGGAGCATAATATTCCTCCCTTCTTGAGGGCTGATTAGCTACATAAATTATTTGGATTTTTTCTGCATAGATTTCTTTCTTCTCATCCATCTGTTAATTTATTCGGTAATTTATTTGTATCAGTATGGACATATCTATATTTATTTTATGCTTTGGTTTATAATCCAGTACTACTTTTATTTATTCTGTTGCTCCAATTGTTCTAATTTTAGCTATTAGGAGCTCTTTCAGTTGGGTCCCGTGCTCCCTTGATATATCACCATCAGTGTATGATTTTTTTAAAAAAGCACTTCCTTACTTTCTGGCACTAAAAGATGCCAGGCTTATCTTGTATATTTCCTGCACCAGTCCTAGAATCAGCTATTTCTCTAAGGAGCTCTCATCCCTTTTATTATAGAATAGTATTAGAAACCAAGATCTGGATGCTAGATGTGCTCTTTGCTCCTGTGGTCTCATTGCTTCTAGGCTCTATTAGATGATACAGCAAAGAAATATGTATGTGTTTATTAACTTGTGTATATACACATATCTTTAAACATTTCTATATGTAACTATCTGGATCTATATTAAGTTAAATATGATTTCATACTGATATCTTCAATTCTCATCCCTTACCACATGGATCATTTTAGCTTTCTCCCCTTTCTTATCTATAAATTCCCATGCCAACAGTGAGAAACCTGGGTGTCACTATCTTCCATCTATCTATCTAGTTTTTAATCCCTTTACACATGTATAACCCCATCAAAATTGTTAACCCATGCCCCCATGGAAAAAAACTGTATCAACTAGATTACAATGCTTATGTATAGTTGCTTATGTCTTTAGTTTTACAGACTTATTTCCAAACTAACTTCTGTCAGGACCTATTCTCTCTCCTCCCCCACTCCCTTCCACGAGGCTGTCTCATATATTTGTAATACAGTTAGATTCTCTTGTCACACTCTGAGTTCCTTTCTGATACCCTTGACCCCCTAAATTATTTTTTTAAACTACATACATTAAGATTCAGTCTTTGTGTTGTGAAGTTCAATGTGCTTTGACAAATATATAATGCCATGTATATATTATTACTTTATTATACAGATACTCTCTGCCCTAAAAATCATCTGTGCTTCATTCCTCCACCCATCCCCCACCCTGAGCCCCTGGCGACCACTTATCTTTGTATCTACAGTTTTGGCTTTTCCAGAATGCCACACAACTAGAATCATACAATATGAAGCTATTTCAGACTGGCTTCTTTCACTAAACAATATGCACTTAGAGTTCCCCATACTGTCTTGTGGCTTGAGCCAATTTTTTTTAGCACTGAATGATATCCCATTGAATGAATATATCACAGTTTGTTTATCTATTCACCTATTGAAGGGAATCTTGATTGCTTCCAGTTTTTGGTGATTTAATAATAATAAAGCTATAATAAATGATAATAATAAAAATGCTATAAACATTTATTCAGGTTTTTGTGTGGGCATAAGTTTTCATTTATTTTTTAGATATTTTTATTTTTCCAACATGCCAGAGGCTGTTCTTCTTGGAGAGCTGCTGTGGATATGGATATGGTCTGGTAAAGATTAACACCCTATCTCCCGGATTTTTAAGGGCCAGCTCACTGGAAGCCACCAGAACCATGACACTTTCCAAATGGCCATAGGTTTTTAAATCAATTGGGCAACTATCTAGCAGCACAATTGCTGGATCATATGATAAGACTATGTTTAGCTTTGTGAGAAACTGCCAAACTGACTTCTAAAGTTGTTGCATCATTTTGCATTCCCACCAACAATGAGTGCATTCTCTCAAGCATTGGGTATTTCCAATTTTTAAAATTTTCACCATTCTCTTAATCATTCTCAAGAGAGAGTAATATGGCAGTGGAGTAGGAGGACCCTTGCCTCATCTGCTCTGATAAACACAATTAGATAATTATCTAATCATCCCAAATATCCCAGAAATCAAAGTGAAGACTGTCAGAACAAACTCTACAACTACAGGGAGAGAAGAGGCCACATCAAAGAAGGTGGGAAGTGCAGAGGCATGGTTTAGGGTAGAAATGGATCATGGGTGCTGCAGAGGAGAGGGAGATGTGGTTGCTGAGAAGGGTGAGAGATTGGAGCACAGCACACAGGAGAATGCACAAGGAAAACATTTCCCTGAAGCCATTGGCTTGGAAGACAAGAAGGGCTGAATTTTGTGTTCTCGTAACCAGAGGAGCATAAAGCCTAGCGTTTTAAAGGTCAGTGGGCTTTGCTAGGATAGAGCTGGGAGGGCACTACCTGCTCCTGGAGAGAAGGCAAGAAAACAATCCGGGAGTAGATGACTTTGAAACAGCTATCTGAAGAAGGCCTGGGGCATGCAGTGGGGGAGATTATTCACTCTTTTGGGAGTGCATCCCTGAGAGGCAGTGTTCACAGAGAAGCCTCTCTGGGAACAAAGGCGTTGGCTGGCACCATTTTCCTCCCCCACCCCTCAGCATAAACACAAGAGCCACCTGCAGGAAATAGCACATCATCCACACAGGCTGCCTAACTTACTTACACCAAGCCCCACCTCCTGGCTCTGGTGGGACTGCCCTTTAGTCAAGGTTGCCTCAGTCCTAGCATGGTGGGACCCTCCCTCAGAAGACCAGCACAAAGATACAGATGCAGTGAAAAGCAGGGCCATATGTACCCCAATGTTCATAGCAGCAATGGCCACAATCGCCCAACTGTGGAAAGAGCCAAGATGCCCTTCAACAGATGAATGGATAAAGATATGGTCCATATATACAATGGAATATTATGCGTCCATCAGAAAGGATGAATACCC
>CM052901.1:57130551-57197606 GCA_028534135.1 Potos flavus
GTCATAGACCTTGCACTGCATCTGGCCGGTGCTCTGCACCACGCAGGACATCCACAGCCCCTCCCACACCACCTGGGCCACCACGATGCTGTTGCCGATGAAGGCGGTCACCTTCCACAGGGGCAGGGCGCACGACACCAGAGCATTCACCCAGCCAAGTAGTGTCAGGACGATCCCCAGGATTTGCAGACCAGCGGAAGCCATGGCCAAGTTGAGGTCGAGAGGAGCCGCACTGCGAAGAAGTCCACGGGGATTCTTAGGAGCCGCAGAGTGTTAATGTTCTGTTTCTTGATCTGGGTGCTGGTTATAGGATGTGCCCTGTTTGAGAAAATTCATCAAGCCAAACACTAAGATATATGTACTTTTCTGTTCATATTACACTTCAATAAAAATTTACCTTAAAAATTGGATTGGAAAATAGAACAATGAGTGTGCTTCATTCAGGTTTGGATGTGGAAAAAACAAGTCCTGAGAGGACATTGGTATTTTAACGTTAAATTATTTGTTGTTTTTAATTTTGTTGCTATTTTACCTTAAAATTGGTTATGTAATTGCTTAAAATTTAGATGATACTAAAAGTAAATCCAAAGACAAAACTGCATAGGGCCTTTTTTTTAAGAATAATGTGATGTTTGCTGGTGTACCTCTCCTTCAACCAAAAAGGGTCCAAAATAAACGAACTCCAAATTCTTCAATCTCTCCTTGGCTAGTAATTCGTAGTTGCTGCCAGGGTATTCAGAAAGCAGCATCAACCCAGGGCTCTTCTTTTAAGCTTGGCTCCTATTTTGGTTCTTGGGATTTCATTTGGTTCCTTTTGAGCTCAGCAATGTATTTAAAAGAATATTTGTTATATTTTATCCAGCATTTCTGTGTGTTTTGTAGGAGGAAGTTATTGTTGGTATATCTCATATACGATGTTCCCAGAAATGGAAGGTGTATTCCTATTTCTATATTCTGATAACTCCCAAATTTGTCTCCTTGACCTCACTCCTCATATCTAAGAGATACCTCATATA
This sequence comes from Potos flavus, assembly GCA_028534135.1. Classification (NCBI taxonomy): domain Eukaryota; kingdom Metazoa; phylum Chordata; class Mammalia; order Carnivora; family Procyonidae; genus Potos; species Potos flavus. The sequence continues at coordinate 57,131,568 of CM052901.1, forward strand.
TCCTGTTTCACATTTTCACTTGGATATCTAATAGGCATCTCAACTATAATATTTTCAAAATAGAACTTCTGGTTTTCCCTTCAAACCAGTTCCTCCCAGTCTTCCCAGTCTCAGTGAGTTGTAGTAGTATACACATACACACTAAAGCCAGAAATGTGGGTGTAATCCTAACTGCTTCCTTTTCTTTACATCAACACATTCTTTCAAATCCATTTCAAATTATATACGGAAATCTTTCATTGCTTTTCTTCTCTACTGTAACCCAATTCTAAGACCCCACTATCTCCTGCCCAGGCTATTCCCACAGCCTCCTCGCTTATTTACCTGCTTCTCCTCTTGACTCTTTCTGAACATAGAATTGATTGTATCAATCCCCAGCTTAAAATCTGCTCATACTCCTAGGATGAAACCCTAACTCTTTCTCATGTCCTACAATGCCTAGACACTGATCAACAACTTGAAGAGGACTGGTTAAGTGGACAGCACATGGCCCTTCTGTAAATTGGGATCTGCTACTCAGTTCCAACAGATTGTCACTTTGCCAAATGAGGACTCATTGTTATCAGATCTTTACATTTTTTCCCAAGAGAACTGGAAATCCAGGTCTAGATGTAAGATCTGATTTTTAATTATTGGCAAATAAAAACAAAATCAAAATAAACACAAACAAGGAAAAAAAAAAACACATTGTTCAGGCCAAATCACCCTCCTCTATCAGCCTCTAGTTTGCAACTAGCCTTGGTCCTAGATGATTGGGCCCCTGGTTGACTCTCCAGCTTGCTGTTTTTCTGACTCTGCCCCCAGGCTCACTAGGTATAGCAGACACTGTCAATGCTTTCTCATATCTCTCAGATCTGTTATTTCAGTCCACTTTTACTTTCTATTGGCCAATGTCTATATCTTTGTGCCTGGCTGCTTTTTCTGGAGGCTTGGAAGGTCACTCTGCTCATGGAGAACAGCGATCAACCAGTAACTCTGGGAGTTGGAGTATAAGTACTTCAACTCTCTTACTCCTTGAGTGGGGTAATTTCGAGACATGTTTTGTCCATTTCCAAGCATTTCCCTGAGGTATTAGGACTGCTACCCACTGTGTAGCTGGCTTATTAACATACCCTTTACCAGCTACCTTTCTTTCTCTGTGTCATTTTCCCACTGACCTACTGGTATTCCCCACGTCTCCCAATAAACTACCTGCACTCAAATTCTTGTCCTGGGGTCTGCATCTGAGAGAACTAAAACTGGGATAATGGCCATCTTCCATTTCCTCCAACAGGTCCAACTTGTTCCTGCTGCAAGTCCTGCCTTTGTTGTTTCCTCCGCTTGCATACTCTTCTCTCAGATGTTTGCATAGTTCATCCCCCTTTTTGATCTTATTTCAGTTAAAAAGTCACCTCTGCAGATAGGCCATGCAAGACCACCCAAACTATAATAGCTCCTCTCTGTCCTTCACTGTCTATCAGTTTTATTTTTCCTGTGAACTTTTCACTATCTGAAATTATCTTTTATATGTTAATTTACTTGCTTATGTGTTTATTGTCTATTTACCCTCAGTACTAGCTCCATGAGAACAGGAGTTTTGTCTGACTTGTTCACTGCCCTATCATAAATGCAGGGCACTAAATAAATGAGCAAATGGTGAATTTCCACAATTCTTGGATTTCCCTTAGTACTTCCTCCCCTGATTCTCTGTTCTTAACCTGACCCTTAGGATGCCACAGTCAGAGCAGGTAGACAAAGGGCCATTTTCCTACTGGTGGGTAACCTGAATCCTCCTATCAGACTTGTGTCTTTAGAAGTGCCCATGAGTATATTTCAGTTGTGAATCCCTTTCTTCTAAGTCTTAGTTATATCTTTGATTTATTTTTACTTCTTCGTATTACAAATCCCAATTTGCTTTGTTTTCTGCTCTCACTTTTCACACTGGCATGTTGACAGTTGAAGCTGGAAGCACCATTCCCAATTTCCTTCCCAGTCATTTTCTTCTACAAATCACTGGGTGTCTGTCACTATTATTTTTCTGTCACTGACATGCCTGCTGTTGTCTATAGTATGTGGCCTTATGGTCTGATATGGGCACGTTTTGCACCCCACCCCCATTTCCAGTTAAAGTCATCTTGATCAGATCGGCAAGTCTCCAGGCAACCACATTCTTCCCTAGTGAGATGCACTCGATCCTTAGCCAAAAGCCTATCATTTCAGTATCTTAAGCCATCATCCAAAAAAAAAAAAAAAAAAAAGAAAAAAAGCCCCACAAATCTGCACAGCTCCAACCCTTCCCTGCATCTCCAGCTGTGCTGGCTTCAGCCACCCCCACACCTGGCCTCAAGGGACTTCCGACCTCCCAAGCTAGCCCTGCAGCAACTGAGATGTAGACAAATCCTGTTTCCTTCGGTTCAGATGAGACAATATTGGAATTTCTCAAAAGGAAATTTGCTAGGAAACCAAATGAAAAACAAACAGGAGAGAGGGAGAAAAAATACAAAAGCTTAGGAAAAGATACATTACAGAGTCGATTCCTTATCCTGAGATAACTATTCTCTGACTACAGATTAGCTTGGCTGGCACAGCTAACAGGGCACACAGGATATGAGAATATAATCCTTCAACCTTTTCACAAAAGGGTAATGAAGATGGGGCAGGGGAGAAACTTGCAGGAAGGCAGAAAGAGTTTTTGTCTAGACTGCTTCATTCCATGAAAATGGTACCTGAGGACGTGTGTGGGTTACTCCATCAGTTTTGGGAAGGGCAGGAAACCCCATTTACCAGCCCTTCTTGCCCTGGAAGCTGCCTACAACCTTGCTCAAGTTGTTTATTGGTCTAATAGTTCTTTAGTGGATTATTTAGGATTTTCTATATGCAAGATCATGTCATCTGCAAATAGAGGTAATTTTACTTCTTCTTTTCCAATATGAATGTCTTTTATTCAGTTTTCTTTCCTTATTTCCCTAGAATTTACAGTACAGTGTTGAAAAGAATTGGCAAGAGTGGACATTTTTGTCTTGTCCTTGGCTTTAGCAGGAAGCTTTCAGTCTTTCACCATTAAGTATGATGTTACCTATTGGTTTCAGGTAGATGCAGTCTCACTAACTCTTTTACTGACCCATGCTTTATTGTAAAGCTCTGCTATACTTTTTGCATTTTCTTTCTTTGTTTTATTTTTAGCCTCCTTTACTTTTTGTACATTTTCTTTCAAGAAATCTAATTTATCTCTACAGTGGTAGAGAAATTAAGAGGAGGAAGGCTTGATTTTCTTACATTCATCTGTTCAGCGAGCATTTATTAATTGCTTACTATGTACCAATACTGTCCTAGGTTCTTGGGAATACAACACTGAATAAAATAAAGTCCCTATCTTTATGGAGCTCACATTTTAGTGATGAATTTAAACAGTAAGTAAATAGTAGCTATGATTACAAAGATAGATAAGTTCTGAGAAGGAAGAAAGTTGGGTACTGTGGGGGCTGCTTTATAGTGAGAGGTCGGGGAAGCTTCTCTGAAAAGGTGACATTTTGGCTAAGATCTGAATACTAATAAGAAGTAAGTTATTGAAAAAGCTTAGAAAGGAGCATTCCAGCAAAAGAAACAAGTGCAAAGGCTTTAGGACAGGAATCAACCTGATGAATGTGGGGGGGAGCACAACTAAGAAGGCAGCCCAATGTGGCTGGAGCAGAGAGAAGAAGGGGGACAGTAGGAGGTGAAGAGGACAAAGAAATCACCAGGCAAGGACACTGGAATTTACTGAGTATGATGGGGAGATACTAGAGGGTGTTAAACAGGAGACACTGTAATCGAATTTAAGTTAGTAAAAAACAAAACACCTCTGGCTGATGTAGCTATACATAACCTGGGTGTCAGGCTTTGTAAAGCTTAAGGTTCATTTCAGTTGGTTCAGAAAGTCGGGGTTATTCAAGAGCCCCGGTTACCTCTGGAGCCTCCCCTTACACAGCAGCCAGAAAGATTCTTCTAAAAGGTAAGTCAGATGATGTCCTTTCCTTAAAACTCTCCCATTGCTATTTCTCTGAAGGTAAATACCTTCTCAATGGCCTTCAAGTCTCTACAATATCTGCCCCACCCCATGCCTCTCTGCCTTCCTCACCTATCACTCTCAACTTCACTTACTGTCCTCTAGCCATGCCTCAGCTTCCTTGGCTATTCCTCAAACAAGCCAAACATGCTCCTACCACAGGGCCTTTGTACTGGTTGTTCCCTTTGTCTGGAATTTTTCCTTCCAGATATCTGCTCAAATATTGCCTTATCAGAGAGGCCTTCCTTGACTGACACTGTTTTCTTTCTAACTTCATCTACCACTCTCACTTGTTTGCTTGCTCTACTCCAGCCACATGGACCTGCTTGCTATTGTCCCTTGAGCTCAGCAGGTATACTTTCAAACCTGAGGGCCTTTGAAACCTCCACCTTTGCTCTAGGCATAATGGCCTTCATTTAGTTATAATACCAGTAAGACAGAAACTAGGAGTCAGACAAAAGGAAGTGTGAAGAAAGTGGTAAGATGATCTTGGAGTGATTTTCTGAGTCAATTAGTATATGATGGTTACAGAAGCTTTTCTGGTTTCAACTGTCTACTGAGAATTTTTTATTTTTATGATCGTAAAAGCACTAGATATACATAATAATAACTTTAGAAAAGAAAAAAATGTCTGGCAGTTTCTCAAAAAGTTAAATATAGAGTTACCATATAACCTAACAATTCCTCTCCTAGGTATCTACCAAAGAGAAATAAAAATATGTACCCAAACAAAGACTTGTACACTAATATTTGTAACACCACTATTCATAATAACCAAATAGTGTAAACAACCCAAATGTCCATCAACAGATGAATGGATAAACAAAAGTGGTATATCTTTAAAATGAAATATTACTTGGCCATAAAAAGGGATAAAGTACTGATACATGGTACAACATGCATGAAACTTGACAACATTATGATAAGTGAAAGGAGCAAGTCACAAGGGCCACATATTGTATGACTGCATTTATATGAATTGTCCATAAAAGGAAAATCCATAGAGATAAGACAGAAAGTTGATTAGTGGTATCATGAGGGAATGATGGCCAATGAGTATGGGGTTTCTTTAGGAAGGAATGAAAATATTTTAAAATTGATTGTTGTGATGATTGCACAACTTTGTTGATATACTAAAAACCACTGAATTGTACACTTGAAACTGGTGAGTTTTTATGGTATGTGAGTTATACATCAATAAAGCCATCATTTAAAATAAGAACTATTTAAAGATTTCAATATCAAAGTTCCCTCAAGAATTGTACCCTCTGGTATATTTTGAGGGGGGAAAGGAGGTTTGTCTGTCTACCACTGAACTGTACACTGAGTACTGTGTTTCTGTTCCACATGTTTATCCTTGCTACTCTTTCCCTTTGCTTCACCCTGTTACCACCTGTACGTCCTGAACTATAGTTCCTCTGAGTTAATGTTGATACCTCTGCAGAGGCCTCACTGAGTGGGAAGACAGGGCACAGGACACCCCTTTGAAGCCCTATCCCTTTTTTCAATGCAGTTCACCACAAAAGGCTGAATGTGCATATTGGACTTTACTGAAGATTTGGAATGATGGAGGGAAGTTACATTTTCTCCAAGAGGAAAGGCCAGGGCAGAGCTGCTCACCTTGTGTTCACAGTCCTAATGATCCCTGGACTCGAGCTAATGCTTTTGGGCTTTGTCTCTGTTGCTGTAGACTTCTGTGGACCTTCTGGGTTAGTGGCATTTATCATGGATCTACTAACCTCTTAAGGGGGTACAGTTGAGAGGCAGATAGGTACAGTAGTCCTCTCTTCTGCAGTTTCAATTACCTGCAGTCAACAGTAGTGTGGAAGCAGATGACCCTCCTCACGTATGGTCAGAAGGTCACAAGTAGCCTAATGCTACTAGTTACAATGCCTACATTATTCACCTCATTTCCTTTCATTACATAGTCATTTTATCATTCACATCATCACAAGAAGAGTGAGTACAGTACAATATGATATTTAGAGGGAGAGACCACATTGATATAAGTTTTATAACAGTATACTGTTATAATTGTTACATTTTATTATTAGTTATTGTTGTGAATCTCTTACTATGCCTAATTCATAAGTTAAACTTTATCATAGGTATGTATGTACAGGGAAAAGGCATAGTATATATAGGTTCAGTACTATTTCATGGTTTCAGGCATCCAATAGGGGTCTTAGAACGTAGCTCCTGTGGATAAGGGGGGACTACTGTAATGGAAAGACAATTTGTTCCTTACACATAGGTAGCCCCCTCAGAAAAGATTACATGATCTTTCTAGCCACATTACATCCATGTCTTGATAGAACATGCCAGCACCACTCTTTTCTGCCTTTACTACGGGTAAAGGTCAGTAAGCCATTATTCCATCACATTCTACTGACCTGTCCACATATATGAAAATCTTACCCTGAGGCTATGCTTCCAAGAAGGAGTCTTATCTGAGACAACTTAGCCTAGACCACTGAAACAGCCATACTCTTGGCCACACTAGAATTATTAGCCTGCTGGTCACTTGACTTTATCTCTTGGTCATACTGATATAGAGACTAGTACAGAATACATCTGAGACAGTACATGAGGTTATAGGTTGGAGAGAGAGACATTCTTAGTTGATAGCAGCTTAGTGAGCAGGCCACAAGAAGACACTGTGCTGCATGGCCTAAACCCACATCTGGAAAACATTCTAGCTGCCAGTGATAGGAAAATGGGGTAGGCTCAAATATAACCCTAATTCTATCTGAGCCTCACATTGAGTCAGGAGATATCCTGGTTGTCAAGGAAACTGTAGAGAGGGTAGTGGTACCCCGTTAAAAAAAAATGTATGCTTGGTCTTTGGGAATATTGGGGAATTGGGTCTAGTAGGCCCAGCTACTGACCTGGCCCAGGCCTGCCCTAGTCCTGGCAGAATTTATTTTAAAAATCCCAATCTTTCTCATGCCAAAGTGCACATAGAAAATGATAACATTTGTATAGTGCAGTGGGTTAAATGGAGACTACTCATAGAGTTGACTGCTCCAAGCTCCAGCTGCCTCAGGCTCTGCCCAGCCACCTAAGGCTGAGGGGATTAATATCTGTGTTGCAGCTCACATATTGGGAAGCTCTGCTTTATTGAAGAGCATTTGCTTCTGATAGCACCTATACCCTTGAAGCTCAGAGATAATATAAACCATCACTCCCTGACCACGTGCCTTTTTGACCTTGGGCATATCTATCTCGAGACCTATAAACATCATTTCTTAGAGCAATTGACACATTGAACTTCATCTCTAAGTGCTGCCAATGTTACCACTTTAGGACCAGGTTTGTGATCAGATAACCCACTTTGCCAAGTAAATTATCACCTACTTGGGAGATGTTTTCAGAACAGGAAATGGAAATTCTAGTCCTTATCAAAACTTCAACTGATTTTCAGGTCTTTTTTTTTAAATAAAGATTTTATTCATTTATTTTTAGAGAAAGAGGTGGGGAGGGGCACAGGGAGAAGGAGAGACTCTCAAGCAGACTCTGCACTGAGAATGGAACCCAGTGTGGGGCTCGATCCCTCAACTCTGAGATCATGATCTGAGCTGAAATCAAGAGTCAGACACTCAAACAACCTAGATACCCAAACACCCCTGATTTTTGGGTCTTATAGTCAGGATGCTCATCTTTGAAAAGTGAATGCACTTACACTCTGATTTTGGAGTCTAGACACAAGTATCCATGTATAAAATATATGGCAGAGGTTTATTAAATCTTCAAATTCCTCCATGGGCATTGGGTTTTTTTTTTGGTAAAAGATTAAAAGAGAAGGTTTCCAGTTATGGCAAGTCTCCAGCGGTTAAAGGCAATGGTGTTATAAAAGGAGCCTAGATATTTATAAACCTGAACCTGCTGGGTACCTACGGATAGAGTTAGAAGGGTTAAAAATTCATTGTCCAACAATGAATCTTGTAACACTGAAAAAATAAAATTAAAATTAAAAAAAAAAGAAAGGTTAAAAATGTCATTTCAGAACCACTGGGGGGGTAATATAAGGTATTATATTAGTAATATAATTGGTATGAATTAACCTTTATTGTTCTGTCACCTAAACAATGAGATCTTTTATTCTTTTTGGATCTAGGGCCCTAAGTTTATATTAATTTCCTCCCTAAACCTGTTTTCCCTTTTAGTTGTTGATCTGAGTTATATTGAGATACTACAGCAGCACCACCTGCAGGTCATACTGAAGAAATGCATATTGAAGGCTTGGAATTTGAATTTTAGATTTCTGACTAAGAGAGAGTAGCAATTTTTAAATCTTGCTGTGCATCAGAATGGCTGAGAAGCAAAACAAAACAACAACAACAAAAAAAACAAAAACAAAAACAAAACCAACAACAACACAGCCCCAAAAAATAAATACAAAGACAAACAAAGAAATCCTTGGGCTTAGCTTAGACCTCCTAAATCAGAAATTCTGGGGACAGAGACCAGAATTAATTTTAATTATTTTAAAATAGTTCTGAAGCCACCGAGTTTTGGGAACCATTGGTTTAGTTAACAGTGGACAAAGTCCCTACAGTACTTGACTAGCAACCCCCAAAGTGATCAAGAACATATGACAAATTTGGGGGATACGGGTTATCATTGCAAGTTTGTAACCCTTGTCTCAAGCCCAATCATGCCTCTCACCATTATTTGTACCAGGCAATGATGGGAGTGGCTGAGAATTTTTTTTTTTCAAAATTTTATATTTTAAATTAACACATAGGATTTCTAGTTTCCAGTCCAGTATATAAGGAGCTTAGACGTCACCAAAGCATCCTAGGAAGTAAAAAGATGAAGAAATTGAAAAATCAACAACTCTTCTTTGAACTGTCAGAGAAGCGAGATCACTGGGAAGACTGCTGCCTCCAAAATTAGACAGACAGACGGGTAGAAACAGAGACTCACCACCTACCAGAACAGAGACTAATAAGTAGACATTTCTGTGGGAGCCAGTGCCAGGGTAGGAAATCTGAACTGTAATTGATGAATTACTGGAGACTTAGAGTGACAAGTCTGAGAGTTAAAGACCCCAGGGGGACCAAGTCATAGTAGGGCCCCTATGCTTCTGAGGATTTTAGTTCTAGGAGTTCTATCAGTTATCACAGTAAATATCAGGGAAAAATCCCTTGCACTTCAGGCAAGAGGAGAGGAAAAGGAATCATCTTGAAATATAACAGAGCACTCTGAAGGTATGCCTATGCCTTCAGGACAAATTACTTAACCAGAGCCTAACTTGCTGGGATATTAGCAGAACCTAAATTACCAGGAGAAAAGAACTATCCAACTCTAGCCAGCACTCATTTTCGATGTGGGAGAAGGGAAATACCCAACTCCAGTCCCCTCTAGCCCTCTTGTCCCACCTAACAGGGAGGGGGTGACTGAGAAACACTGGTGAACTTCACAGTTTAGAAGTGTAGGCTGAACAAAAGATTGAGACCTAATCATAGGACTATAGAACACTTTCCTTCCCCCGCCCAAACCTTACTACTATTTTACTAAAGGCCTATTTACCACAGTTCCTTTCGTCCAGTACATCATGCCCACCTTTCAACAAAAAAATTACAAGACATATTGTTTTGAGGTATTTTTCCTCTAGATCTACTTTGTTGAGAGTTTTTATCATGAATGGCTATTATAATTTGTCAAATTCTTTTTCTGCATCTATTGAGAGGATATTATGGTTTTTATCCTTTCTCTTGTTAGTATGATGTATCATGTTGATTGATTTGCAAGTATCGAATAACCCTTGCATCACTGGACTAAATCCCACTTGATCATGGTAAATAGTTTTTTTAATGTATTGTTGGATTTGGTTTGTTAATATTTTGTTGAGAATTTTTACATCTATATTTATCAGAGATATTGGCTTGTAATTTTTTTTTTTGGTAGTGTTTTTATCTGATTTTTGGTAGCAGAGTAAGGCTGGCTTCATAGAATGAATTTGGAAGCTTTCCTTCACCTGACACCTGTCAGAATGGCTAAAATTAAAAACACAAGAAATAACAAGTGTTGGTGATGATGTGAGGAAAACAGAACTGTCATGCATTGTTGTTAGGAACGTAAATTGATGCATCCACTGTGGAAATTTTTTAATTTAAAAAATTAAAACTAGAATTACCATAAAATCCAGTAATTCCACTCTTAGGTATTTACCCAAACAAAATGAAAACATTAATAAAAAGATATATGCATTGCTATGTTTTTTGCAGCATTATTTACAATAGTCAAGATATGAATGCAATCCAAGTGTCCATCAATAGGTGAATGGATAAAAAATATGATATATAGAGAGGGAAGCTAAGATGGTGACATAGTATGAGGACCTTAACCTTGCATTGTCCCTTGCGTTGAACACAGTCAGATAAATATCAAACCATTCTGAATACCCAAGAAATCAACCTTAGGGCTGATAGAACAAACTGCACAGCTAAAGGGAGAAAAGAGGTCACACTGAGGAAGGTAGGAAGTGTGGAGGTGTGCTTTGAGGGAGCAACAGATCATGGGTGTTGGAGAGGGGAGGGAGCTCTGGATGGAGAAAAGCAAGAGAGAATGGAGTGCACAGGAATATGCCTAAGGAGAACACTTACTCAAAGCTATTGGCTGGGAGAACAAGAGGGGCAACCAGCCGGGCTCAAAGACGAGTTTTAGAGATCTGTAGGTTTGGCTAGGGTAGAGACCTGAGGGCACTGTCCTACTCCTGGAGAGAAAGCAGGCAAGCAACCCTGGGGCAGATGGCATAAACTGAGGATCATCTTAGGTACAAGGGAGAGGGGACTGGTCCCTCTTCTTGGAGCATATCTGTGGGCAATGGCCATACCTCTCTGGGGACAAAAGAGCCTGTAGGCACCATTTCCCTCCTTTGCCCCTCAGCATAGGCACAGAGACACCTTCTGAGGTAGGCTGACCTGGACACTGGCTGTTTAGCCTGCTTTGCTCCAAATCCCACATCCTTGGGCTCTGGCATGACTCCCTTTCTGGGTCAAACATGCATTGGTCCTAGTGTGGCAAACCCCTCACCCAGAAGGCCAGTGCAGGTCCCTGTCACACCAGGTTCCTAAAGATTGGGGTTTTAAAAGTCAGCAGTCTTGGCTGGGATAGAACCCAAAGTGCACTGCACTGCTCCAGGCAGGCAAGCAACCCAGAGACAGATAGTGTGAAAACAGCAATCTGAAAAATGCCTAGGATGCATGATGGGAAATTATTTGTTCTTCTGAGGGGGTTTCCCTGAGAGCAGCAAGTATGGACTCCCCTCTCTGGGGACAAAGGAACTACTGGTGACATTTCCCTCCTTTGCCCTCAGCATAGCACCAACACTGGCTGCCTAACCTGCTTACACCAGGTCCTGCACACTTGTGCAGGGCTATAGTGCTTTTCTTGGGCAGGCCAGCACAAACCCCCACACACACCATAGGGTTCTGCAAAGCTTCAGTTCTAGTGGAAATAGAATCAGGTCTCATCTAACAAGCAGACCAGAGCACATCTAGTTAAAACTCACTACATTCTGGCCAAGGTCCAAACACTGTCTACTACAGGCAAGGGGAACCTCTTCAGAAGACTGACCTGAGGGATAGAGCATCCAAAACACAGCAGCAGAGTCCATGCAGTACACACCAGAGACACTTCCTGAAGTTCCAGACACTGGATGTTGTATGACCTTTTCACCATAAAGCTTTTACTCACAGGCACAGGAAACATAACAGGATTTTCTAACACACACAAGAACACAGAGACCTAGACAAAATGTCAAGATGGCAGAATTCATCCCAAAAGAAGGAACAAGAAAAGGTCATGGCCAGAGATCTAATTGAAACAGATATAAGTAATATGCCTCATGCAGAATTTAAAGCAACAATTATAAGGATAATTGCTAGGCTTGAGAAAAACATGGAAGACATCAGGAATATCCTTACTGCAGAGATAAAAGAGCTAAAAAACAATCAGGCAGAAATGAAAAATGCACTATCTGAGTTTTGAAACTGACAGGATGTAATGACCACAAGGATGGAAGAAACAGAGGAACAAATAAGTAATATAGAAGATAGAATTATGGAAAATAATGAAACTGAACAAAAGAAAGAATGATGGATCATGAGAGCAGACTTAGGGAACTCAGTGACTCCATCAAACATGTAACTATTAATATCACAGGAGTTCCAGAAGAAGAGAGAAAAAATGGGGCAGAAGTTTTATTTGAGGAAATAATAGCTGAAAACTTCCTTAATCTGGGGAAGGACAGAGCCATCCAATTCCAGGAGGCACAGAGAACTCCCATCAGAATCAACAAGAGCAGGCCAACACCAAGAAATATTATAGTTGAATTTGCAAAATATAGTGATAAAGAAAAAAATCTTAAAAGCAGCAAGACAAACACATTCCCTAGCTTATGGGATATGGGAAGACCCATAAGGTTGGCAGCAGACCTCTCCACAGAAACTTGACAATCCAGAAGAGAGAGTGGCATGATATAGTCAATGTGCTGAATGGGAAAAATCTGCAGCCAAGAATAGTGTATCTAGCAAGGCTATCATTCAGTATCGAAGGAAAGATAGAGTTTCCCAGACAAACACAAACTAAACGAGTTTGTGAACACTAAGCCAGTCCTACAAGAAATAATAAAGGGGAATCTCTGAGTGAGAAGGAAAGACCAAAAGTGACAAAGACTATAAAGAAATAGAGAAAATCTCCAGAAACAATGACAAAACAAGGGATAAAATGACATATCTATCAATAATTATCTATCAATAATTACCTATATATCTACCAATAGTTATCTATATATCTATCATATCCATCTATAATTACATATCTATCAATAATTACTCTGAATGTAAATAGACTAAATAATCAAAATACAGAGGGTGTCAGAATGGTTAAAAATAAAAGACCCAACTATATGCTGCCTAGGAGGGACTGATTTTAGACCTAAAGACAACTGCAGATTGAAGGTCAGGTGATGGAGGTGGGTAGGCAAGATGGCAGAGGAGTAGGAGGCTGAGATAGTGTCAGATCCCAGAAATTCAGCTAGATAGTTATCAAACCACTCTAAACATCTACAAACTTAACAAGAGATAGAAGAGAAGAAAAACAGCAATTCTAGGAAGAGAAAATCGACCACTTTCCGGAAGGTAGAATGTGCGGAAAAGTGAATCCAAAGCGACAGGAAGACAGACCACGGGGGGAGGGGCCGGCTCCCGGCAAGCCACAGAGCAGCAGAGCACAAAATCAGGACTTTTAGAAGTCTGTTCCACTGAGGGTCATCACTCCAGAGGCTAAGCGGGGGGTGGAGCGCTCATGGGGACAGCATGGTTTCAGGACCCGTGGGGTCACAGAAAGACCGGGGGTGTCTGAGGGTGGCAGAGCTCCCAGGTATCAGAACAGGGAAGCCAATGGCAGAGACAGAGCCGAACAGTGGGCTACCAGCTCGGGCTTACCTTGAACCGTGATCCCGGCACAGTCAGGCCGCTGCTCTTCGAGCAGGGACCCCACAAGGGGCAGATCAGGAGAGACCCCCTCCTTCCTCCTCCGGGAGGAGCAGCACGGCAGCGCACGGCAGGAATTGGCTGGGTTTGGAGACTCCAAACGGTGCAGAGCGCCAGAGACAGAAACACTCGGTCGCAGGCCACGTAAGCTCAGAGCGCGGCCAGAGACCAGGGAGACGGGAGGGACGGACTGCTTTTCTCTGAGGGCGCACTGAGGAGGGGAGCCCCAGCTCTCAGCTCCTACCGGCTGGAGACTGGGAGGCCGCCATCTTCATTCTCCTCCTCCAAAGCTGTACGGAAAGCGTTCAGGGAACAAAACTCCCTGAGAGCCCACCCAACCGGATTACCTAGCCCAGCCACTGGCAAGGGCGGTGCAATTCCACCTCGGGAAAAGACATTTGAGAATCACTGCAACAGGCCCCTCCTCCAGAAGATCAGCAAGAATATCCAGCCAAGACCAAATTCATCGATCAATGAAAACTGCGGAACTCCTGAGTTAAGAAAAAGCAACACATAGAATTCATGGCTTGTTTTCCCATGATCCTTTAGTCTTTCAGAGTTAAATTTTTTTTAAAGATTTTATTTATTTATTTGACAGAGAGGAGAGAGATCACAAGTAGGCAGAGAGGCAGGCAGAAAGAGAGGGGGGGGAAGCAGGCTCCCCGCTGAGCAGAAAGCGCGATGCAGGGCTCGATCCCAGGACCCTGAGATCACAACCTGAGCTGAAGGCAGAGGCTTTAACCCACTGAGCCACCCAGGTGCCCAGAGTTAAATTTTTTAAATTTTATTTTTTTCTTACTGTATTTTTTATTTTATTTTTCCTCTTTTCTGAAAGTCAGGTGATGGAGAAATATATATCATGCAAATGAATGTCAAAAAACCTGGAATAGCAACACTTATATCACACTAGATTTTATTTATTTATTTATTTATTCATTCATTCATTCATTTTTTTAAAAAAGATTTTATTTATTTGACAGAGAGAGAGACAGCAAGAGAGGGAATACAAGCTGGTTCTTTGAAAGAATTAATAAGAACGATAAACCACTAGCCAGATTTATCCAAAAGAAAAGAGGAAGGACCCAAATTAATAAAATTATGAATGAAAGGTGAGAGATAATGACTAACACCAAGGAAATAGAAACAATTATCAGAAATTATTATCAACAGCTATATGCCAATAAATTAAGCAACCTGGAAGAAGTGGATGCATTCCTGGAAACCTATAAACTACCAAGACGGGAAGAAATTGACAACCTGAATAGACCAATAACCAGTAACAAGATTGAAGCAGTGATCAAAAACCTCCCAAAAAACAAGAGTCCAGAACCTGATGGATTCCCTGGGGAATTCTACCAAACATTCAAAGAAGAAATAACACCTATTATCCTGAAGCTGTTTCAAAAAATAGAAACAAAAGGAAAACTTCCAGACTCATTCTATGAGGCCAGCATTGCCTTGATCCCCAAACCAGGCAAAGACTCCATCCAAAAGGAGAATTTCAGACCAATATCCCTGATGAATATGGATGCCAAAATTCTTAACAAGATCCTAGCTAATAGGATCCAACAGCACTTTAAAAAGATTATTCATCACAATGAGGTGGGATTTATCCCTGAGATGCAAGGGTGGTTCAACATTTGCAAATCAATCAATGTGATATAACAAATTAATAAGAGAAGAGAGACGAACCACATGGTCCTCTCAATTGATGCAGAAAAAACATTTGACAAAATACAGCATCCTTTCCTGATTAAAACTCTTCAGAGTTTTAATAGGATAGAGGGAACACTCCTCAATTTCATAAAATCCATCTGTGAAAAACCCACAGCGGATATCATTCTCAATCAGGAAAAGCTGAGAGCCTTTCCCTTGAGATTAGGATCGTGAAAAACCCACAGCGAATATCATTCTCAATCAGGAAAAGCTGAGAGCCTTTCCCTTGAGATGAGGATCATGACGAGGATGCCCACTCTCGCCACTGTTGTTCAACATAGTATTGGAAGTCCTAGCAACAGCAATCAGACACCAAAAAGAAATAAAAGGTATTCAAATGGGCAAAAAAGAAGTCAATCTCTCTCTCTTCACAGATGACATGATACTTTATGTGGAAAACCCAAAAGACTCCACCCCCAAATTACTAGAACTCATACAGCAATTCAGCAATGTGGCAGGATACAAAGTCAATGCACAGAAATCAGTTGCTTTCCTATGCACTAATAAAGAAACTGTAGAAAGAGAAATTAGAGAATTGATTCCATTTACAATAGCATCAAAAACCATAAGACACCTTGGAATAAACCTAACCAAAGAGGTAAAGGATCTATACTCCAGGAAGCACAGAAGACTCATGAAAGAAATTGAAGAAGACACAAAAAGATGGAAAAACATTCCATGCTCAGGGTTGGAAGAATAAACATTGTTATATTGTCTATGCTGCCCAGAGCAATCTATACTTTCAACACTGTCCCTATCAAAATACCAATGTCATTTTTCAAAGTGCTGGAGCAAACAATCTTAACATTTGTATGGAACCAGAAAAGATCCTGAATTGCCAAGGAAATGTTGAAAAAGAAAAACGAAACTGGAGGCATCACATTGCCTGATTTCAGGCTTTACTACAAAGCTGTGATCACCAAGACAGCATGGTACTGGCACAAAAACTGACACATAGACCAATGGAACAGACTAGAGAGCCCAGATATGGACCCTTAACTCTATGGTCAAATAATCTTTGACAAAGCAGGAAAAAATATCCAATGGAAAAAAAGAGAGTCTCTTCAATATATGGTGCTGGGGAAACTGGACAGCTATATACAGAAAAATGAAACTTGACCATTCTCTTACACCATACACAAAGATAAACTCAAAACGGATGAAAGACCTCAATGTGAGACAGGAATCCATCAAAATTCTAGAGAAGGACATAGGCAGTAACCTCTTTGACATTGGCCACAACAACTTCTTTCAAGACATGTCTCCAAAGGCAAGGGAAACATGAGCGAAAATGAACTTTTGGGACTTCATTAAGATAAAAAGCTCCTGCACAGCAAAGAAAACAGTCAACAAAACAAAGAGGCAACCCACAAAATGGGAGAAGATACTTGTAAATGGAACTACAGACAAAAGGCCTATATCCTATGAAGAACTTCTCAAACTCAATACCCAAAAAACAAATAAGTCAAAAAATGGGCAGAAGACATGAACAGATACTTCTCAAAGGAAGATATACGAATGGCTAACAGACACATGAAAAATGTTCATCATTACCTATCAGGGAAATTCAAATCAAAACCACACTGAGATACCACCTTACATCAGTTAGAATGGCAAAAATTGACATGGCAAGAAATAACAAATGTTGGAGAGGTTGTGGAGAAAGGGGAACCCTCTTACAGTGTTGGTGGGAATGCAAGGTGGTACAGCCACTCTGAAAAACAGTATGGAGGTTTCTCAAGATGTTAAAAATAGAGCTACACTATGACCCAGCAATTGCACTACTAGGTATTTACCCCAAAGATTAGGAGATAGTGAAAAGAAGGGGCACCTGCTCCCCAATGTTCATAGCAGCAATGTCCACAATAGCCAAAATGTGGGAGGAGAGGCAATGCCCTTCAACAGATGAATGGATAAAGAAGATGTGGTCCATATGTATGATGGAATATTACTCAGCCATCAGAAGCGATGAATACCCACTATTTGCATCAACATGGATGGAACCGAAGGGGATTATGCTAAGTGAAATAAGTCAAGCACAGAAAGACAATTATCATGTGGTTTCACTTATTTGTGGAACAGAAGGAATAGCATAGAGGACATTAGGAAAAGGAAGGGAAAAATGAAGGGGGGGAATCGGAGAGGGAGACAAACCATGAGAGACTATGGACTCTGAGAAACAGAGGGTTTTAGAGGGGAGGAGGGTAAGGAGATGGGTTAACCTGGTGATGGGTATTAAGGAGGGCATGTGTTGCATGGAGCACTGGGTGTTATATGCAAACAATGAATCTGGAACACTACATCAAAAACTAATGATGTACTGTATGATGACTAACATAACATAATAAAAAAAGAAGTAGGCTTAGAGGGAAAATACCTGAACAAACTAAAAGCTATAGATGAAAAACCCACAGTTAATATCAGCATCATTGGGGAAAAATAGAGAGCTTTTCCTCTATGGTCAGGAACAAAACACGGATGTCCACTCTCACCACTATTGTTCAGCATAGAACTGGAAGTCTTAGCCCCAGGAATCAGACAACAAAAGAAATAAAAGGCATCCAAATTGTCAAGGAAGAAGTCAAACTTCACTCTCACAGATGATGTGATACTCTATGTAGAAACCCTGAAAGATTCCACCAAAAAGGTGCTAGAACTAATACATGAATTCAGTAAAGTCTCAGGATACAAAATCAATGTACACAAATCTGTTGCATTTCTATACACCAATAATGAAGCAGCAGAAAGAAAAATCAAAGACCAATCCCATTTACCATTGCACCAAAAACCATAAGATACCTAGGAATAAACCTAACCAAAGAAATAAAAGACCTGTACTCTGAAAACTATAAAACACCAGTGAAAGAAATTGAAGAGGACCCAAATAAATGGAAAGACATTCCATATTCATAGATTGGAAGAAAAATATCATTAAAATGTCTATACTACCCAAAGCAACCTACACATTTAAAGCAATACCTATCAAAATATCAATAGCATTTTTCACAGAGCTAGAACAAACAATCCTAAAATTTGTATGGAACCACAAAAGACCCCGAATAGACAAAGCAATCTTGAAAAAGAAAAGCAAAGCTGGAGGCATCACAATTCCAGATGTTAAGTTATATATATAAATCATACTGAGATACCACCTTACACCAGTTACAATGGCAAAAATTAACAAGGCAGGAAACAACAAATGTAAGTGAGGATGTGGAGAAAGGGGAACCCTCTTACTCTGTTGGTGGGAATGCAAGTAGTACAGCCACTTTGGAAAACAGTATGGAGGTTCCTCAAAAAGTTAAAAATAGAGGTACTTTACGACCCAACAATTGCACTACTGGGTATTTACCCCAAAGATACAGATGTAATGAAAAGAAGGGGCACATGCATCCCAATGTTCACAGCAGCAGTGTCCACAATAGCTGAACTGTTGAAGGAGATGCCCTTCAACAGATGAATGGATAAAGAAGATGTGGTCCATATATACAATGCAATATTACTCAGCCATCAGAAAGGATGAATACCCACATTTCGGATCAACATGGATGGAACTGGAGGGGATTATGCAGAGTAAAATAAGTCAAACAGAGAAAGGCAATTATCATATGGTTTCACTCATATGTGGAACATAGGAAATAGCATGGAAGACCATAGGGGAAGGGAGGGAAAACTGAAGGGGGGAAATCAGAGGTGGAGACAAACCGTGAGAGACTATGGACTGTGGGAAACAAACTGAGGGTTTCAGAGGGGAGAGGGTGGGAGGAGGGGGTAACAGGGTGATGGGTATTAAGGAGGGCACTGGATGTTATATGCAACTATTGAATCATAGAACACTACATCAAAAACTAATGAGGTGGGGTGCCTGAGTGGCTCAGTGGGTTTAAGCCTCTGCCTTCGGTCAGGTCAGGATCTCAGGGTCCTGCGATCGGGCTCCGTATTGGGCTCTCTGCTCAGCGGGCAGCCTGCTTCCCCCCCTCTCTCTCTGCCTGTCTCTCTGCCTACTTGTGATCTCTCTCTGTCAAAGAAACAAATAAAATCTTAAAAAAAAAAAAAACTAATAATGTACTATATGGTGGCTAACTGAACATAAAAAAAAAAAAGTTTAGGGACGCCTGGGTGGCTCAGGTGGTTAAGCATCTGCCTTCGGCTTAGGTCATGAGCCCAGGGTCCTGGGATTGAGTCCCTCATAGGGCTTCCTGCTCAGCGGGGAGCCAACTTCTGCCTCTCCCTCTGCTGCTCCCCCTGCTTGTGGTCTCTCGCTCTCTCTGTAAAACAAAACAAAAACAAAACAAAGAACAAAAAACAAAAAATAAAAAACAAAAACAAAATGAAACTATTATATTACAAAGCTGTAGTGATCAAGATAGTATGGTACTGGCACAAAAACATACATAGATCAATGGAACAGAATAGACAACTCAGAAATGAACCCACAACTGTACGGTCAACTAATCTTCCAAAAAGCAGGAAAGAATATCCAATGGAAAAGAGATAGTCTCTTCACCAAATGGTGTTGGGAAAACTGGACAGCAACATGCAAAAGAATGAAACTGGACCACTTTCTTACACCATACACAAAATAAATTCAAAATGGATTAAAGATCTAAGTGTGAAATATGAAAGCATTAAAATCCTAGAGGAGAACATGGGCTATAACTTCTTTGACATCTGCCATAGAAATTTTTTACTAGATTTGTCTCCCGTGGCAAGGGAAACAAAAGCAAAAATTATACTATTGGGACTTCATCAAGATAAAAATCTTCTACAGAGCAAAGGAAACAATCAACAAAACTGAAAGGCAGCCTATGGGATGGGAGAAGATATTTGGAAACAACACATCTGATAATGAGTTAGAATCCAAAATATATAAAGAACTTACAAAACTGAACACCCTAAAAATAAATAATCCAGTTAAAAAAAATGGTCAGAGGACATAAATAGACATTTTCCTAAGGAAGTACAGATGGCTAACACACATGAAAAGTGCTCAGCATCACTCATAATCAGGGAAATACAAATCCAAACTACAATGAGATATCACTTCACACCAGTCAGAATGCCTAAAATTATCAGCACAAGAAACAATAGAAGTTGGTGAGGTTGTGGAAAAAGGGGAACCCTCTTACACTGTTGGTGGGAATCCAAACTGGTATAGCCACTCTGGAAAAGAGCATGGAGTTTCCTCAAAAAGTAAAAATAGAACTACCCTATGATCTGGCATTTGCACTACTAGGTATTTACCCAAAGGATACAAAAATACTGATCTGAAGGGATGCATGTACCCCAATGTTTATACCAGCTTATCAGCAATAGCCAAATTATGGAAAGAGTCCAAATTCCTATTGATTCATGAGTGGATAAAAAAGATATATGTAGATAATGCAATATTACTCAGTCATAATAAGAATGAATTCTTGCCATTTATAGTAATGTGGATGGAGCTAGAGAGTATTATACCGAGTGAAATAAGTCAGTTAGAGAAAGACAAATACCATATAATTTCACTCATATGTGGAATTTAAGAAACAAAAGCAATGAACATATGGGGAAAAAAGAGAGGCAAGGCAGAAAACAGACTGTAGAGAACAAACTGAGGGTTACTGGAAGGGAAGTGGGCAGTGGGATGGGTAAAATGGGTGATGGGTATTAAGGAGGGCACCTGTTGTGTTGAGCACTGGGTGTTGTATGTAAGTGATGAATCACTCAATTCTACTCCTGAAACCAATATTTTACTATATATTAACTAACCATAATTTAAATAAAAATTTGAAAAAAGGGATTTAATGGAAAAAGTAGATGACTACAAGAATAGACAAATAATGTAAACAGAGAGATATCAATTCTTTTTTAAAGATTTTATTTATTTGAGAGACAGCAAGAGAGAGAGAGCATGAGTGGGAGGAAAGGCAGAGGGAAAGGGAGAAGCAGACCCCCAACTGAGCAGGGAGCCTGACATGAGACTCAATTCCAGGACCCCGGGATCACGACCTGAGCTGAAGAAAGATGCTTAACTGACTGAGCCACCCAGGGGCCCCAGAGACATATAAATTTTAAGTAAAAATGCTATAGATCAAAAACACTGTAATAGAAATGAAGAATGCCTTTGGTGGGCTCATTAATAGGCTGTACTTTGCTGAGGAAAGAAACTCTGAGCTTGAGAATATGACAATATAAACTTCCAAAACTGAAAACAAAGAAAAAAAAACTGGAAAAAAACCCAAACAGAATATCCAAGAACTGTGGTACAGCTACTAAAGAAGAACTATACTCATAACTAGGGTATCAGGGGAAAAAAGAGAGAAAGAAATAGAAGCAATGTTTAAAGCAATAATGACTGAGAATTATCCCAAGTTAATGTCAGATACCAAAACACAAATACAGGAAGCTCAGAGAACACCAAGTAAATAAAAGTTAAAAATAAATTACAACTAGGCATATCGTATTCAAACTTCAGAAAACCAAAGATAAAGAAAAAAAAATTTCTAAAGAAGCTAGAGGCAAAAAAGCCTTACCTGTAGACAAGCAAAGATA
The DNA here is from genome assembly GCA_028534135.1 of Potos flavus. NCBI lineage: Eukaryota > Metazoa > Chordata > Mammalia > Carnivora > Procyonidae > Potos > Potos flavus. The sequence goes on from CM052901.1 coordinate 57,153,345, forward strand.
AGGATTACATCTGACTTTTCAGAAAGCATGCAAGCAAAAATAGAGTCCATTGACTGATGAATGGATAAAGATGTGGTTCATATATACAATGGAATATTACTCAGCCATCAGAAAGGATGAATACCTACTATTTACATCAACATGGATAGAACTCGAGGGTTTTATGCTAAGTGAAATAAGTCAATCAGAGAAAGACAATTATCATATGGTTTCACTCATATGTGGAATATAAGAAATAGTGCAGAGGATCATAGGGGAAGGGAAAGAAAACTGAATGTGAAGATATCAGAAGGAGAAAAATCATGAGAGACTCTTGAGTCTGGGAAACAAACAGGGTTGTGGAAAGGGAGGTGAATGGGGAAATGGGGTAACTGGGTGATGGGCATTAAGGAGAGCACGTGACTTGTTGAGCACTGGGTGTTATACACAACTAATGAATCAAAAACTAATGATGTACTATATACATACCATGAGATATTTGCTATTCAAATCATCTAGTCTATTCTATTTTTGTTACAGCAGCCCAAACAGACTAAGACACTGTATTGTATGGTAAATGTGTGTTTAACTTTTTAAGAAACTGCCACACTGTTTTACAGAGTAACTGTGCCATTTTGCATTCCCGGAAGCAATGTATGTTCCACAATCTCCACATCCTTGCCAGTACTTGGTATTATCAGTATACATATTTTTACTTTTAGCCATTCTAATAGGTATATAGTGGTATCTCATCATGTTTTTAGTTTTTCTCTAAAGATGTTAACTATCTTTTTTAAGCTTATTTGCCCTTCATATATCCTCTTTGGTGAAGTCTCTTAAAGATTTTTTGATTGGGTTGTTTTCTTATTGTTGGGTTTTGAGAGTTTGTTGTGTATTCTAGATATGATGACTTTGTTGGATATTCAGTTTGCAAATATTTTTTCAAGCCTGTAGCTTGTATTTTCATTCTTTTAATAGTTTCTTTTGCAGAGGAAAAACTTTTAATTTTGATGAACTATAACTTACTAATTTTCTCCTTTATGGATCATAGTTTGGTGTCATATCTAAGAATTCTACCTCCACTGAGTCACAAAGATTTTACCCTGTGTATTTTTCCTAAGTTTTATAGTTTAAAATTTTGCATTTAGGTTTATTTTCCATTTTGAATTATGTTGTATATAAGACATGAGGTTTAGGTTACAGTTTTTTGTTTTATTTTATTTTACTTAATTTTTTTTTTGTACATTGATATACAATTGGTCCAGCACAATTTGTTCAAAAGATTCTTCCTTCACTGAACTGCCTTTGCACCCTTGTCAAAAATCAGTTGGCCAAAGCTAGAAGCTTAGGTTATTCCTTTTAAATCTTCCTTTTTTTCTAATATATGCATTCAGTGCTAAATTTTCCTTCTAAGCACTTTTTCTGTATCCCATAAATTTTGATAAGTTGTATTTTCATATTTTAAAGCTTCTCTTGAGACCACTTTTTTAGAGCTGTGTTGTTAAATATTTTGGGATTTTCCAGCTATCTTTCTGTTATTGATTACTAGTTTAATTCCTTTATGATTTGAGAGCATACTTTGAATAATTTCTATTAGTTTAAATATGTTAAGGTACGTTTTATGGTCCATAATGTGGTCCATCTGGTGAATGTTGCATGTGAACTTGAGAAAAATGTGTATTAAGCTGTTGTTGTATAAAATATTCCATAGGTGTCAATTAGATCCTGGTTTTGATGGGTCACATATTTTTATATTCTGTTGTTAGGTGAATACAGATTTGACCTTGCAAAAGAAAGAATTAGTGAACTTGAACATAAGTTGATTGAGATGATCTACTCTGAGAGGCAGAAAAAGAAAAGAATGAAGAAATATGAACAGAGCCTAAGGGACCAGGGGGACACCATCAAATATGCCAATATATGCATAATGAGAATTCTTGAAGGAGGGGAAAAAAAGAAAAGGGCAAAGAAATTTTGAATAAATAATAGCTGAAAACTTCCCAAATTTGATGATAAATACTAATCTTCATATCCAAGAAAGTCAATGACCTCCAAATATAAGAAATACAGAGAGATCCACACCTAGGCACATCATAATCACATTGAGGAAAGCCAAGGCCAAAGAGAAAAACTTGAAAGCAGAAAGAGAAAAATGACTTATCACATACAAATGATCCCTGACTTTTCATCAGAAACAAACAAAACCAGAAGACAGTGTGTTGGCATATTTAAAGTTTTGAAAGAAAAACAAAATGTGGTGTATATATACACAATGGAATATTACTCGGTCATCAGAAAAGATGAGATCTTACCATTTACATTGATGTGGATGGAACTGGAGGGTATTATGCTGAGCGAAATAAGTCAATCAGAGAAAAACAATTATCATATGGTTTCACTTATCTGTGTAATTTATGAAATAAAACAGGATTAGAGAGGAAGGGAAGGGAAACAAAATAAGATGGAATCAGAGAGGGAGACAAACCATAAGAGACTTTTAACTCTGGGAAACAAACTGAGGGTTGCTGGAGGGGAAGTGGGGGGGGGATGAGGTAATTGGGTGATGGGCATTAAAGAGGGTATGTGATATAATGAGCACTGGGTGTTATATGCAACTGATGAATTACTGAACTCTACGTCTGAAACTAATGATACACTATATGTTAACTAATTGAATTTAAGTAAAATAAGTTAAAAAAGAAGAAAAAGACTGTGAATCAATAATTCTATATTCAGCAGTATTATCTTTCAAAAATAAAAGATAAATCTATTCCCACGTAAGCAAATACTAAGAGAATCTGTCACCAGTAGCTATGTACAACAAGAAATAGCAAAAGGAATTATTCCTTCAAACTGAAAAGAAAAGACAGTAGATGGTAATTGAGAACCATATGAAGAAATAAAGAGCAATGGTAACAGTAATTGCATAGATAAATATAAAGACAGTATAAAATATATGATTTTGCTTTTTTCTTTCCCTAATTTAAAATGTGAATGCATAAAACAATAACAAAATTGTGTCAATGGAATTGCAGTGTATAAAGAGTAATGACAAAGGCCCCTGGGTGGTTCAGTCAGTTAAGTGTCTGCCTTTGGCTCAGGTCATGATCTCAGGGTTCTGGGATCAAGCCCTGTGTCTGACTCCCTACTCAGCAGGGAGTCTGCTTCTCCCTCTCCCTCTGCTCCTCTTCCCTGCTTGTACTCCCTCTCTCTCTCAAATAAATTTAAAAAATATTTTTTTTAAAAAATTAAAGACAATAATGGCAAAAAGAGGGGTTAGAAGGGAGCTGTATTGGAATATGCAGTTTGTTTTTTAAAAAGGTTTATAAACTCAGGGACTCCATTGAAGCATAAGCCTTTCACAGGGTTAAGGAAGGTTTTCTTGGGCCCCCATCTTAGACTACCACAGCCTTACTCCTTATACATCATCGAAAGGACCATCTCCAAAAATGTAGTAGGCACAGTTGAGGGACTTGCACAATGGATGCTTTACAAAAAGTCATATCTGATTCAGTGCTATAGAGGACCACCTCTTTAGTCTTTTGAATGGATCTGTTGCCTCCTACAAGCCAAGTTTTGGCTGATGTTTGGTGCCTAATATAGCTTCTTGCTGTAACATACATAATTTCTGTTAGGTTTTTCTGGGTGGTCTGTAGCTATGATGGTACTCTGTGGTTTGAGGAAGCAGAGAGTGAAGCCTGTAATTAGGCCAGGGTATGCTCTGAATGAAGAAAGACAAAGAGTTCTTAGATACTGACTTTATGGTTCGGAGATAGGTGGAGCCTCCATGGTAGTTGTAATGTCTACACCAGAAGCTACCCTTCTATGATTCTGCTGTTGGACTCAGTATATATTCTGGTTTGTGGATGGTAGGTGATAATCTAATGTGGACAGAGAGGGTTTTGAAAACTGTCAAACCTACAAACTTGTGAGACAAAATTGAAGTTCCTGCTTAACAAGGCAGCAGTGGCTGGGGTAGATGAAAATTTGGAGCAAAGTAAAATATGCCACCGTCGTGACAGCACCTACCACCACCATAAGGCCATATGGCCCTGGGAGGGAGACGAGGCTCACCACAGATCATGAGGTAAGCATCTCCTGTTAGAAAGTGTTGCAATGATCTCAGTGGGACTTCAATAGCCCCAATAGCCTCCTGCATTTGTAAACTCCCATGTATACCAATGTCCTGTGAGGTTCAAGACTGCTTTGGCCACCAGAAGTCTGTGGAGGCACAACTAGGGCTATATAATAGTTGAGATGTCTGAAGTCTTCCCCTGATAGGATGGGCTGTGGTCTTCTGGTGGAATGGCCCCTTTTACCTCCCATTCTTCTAGCTTTCAAAAGATATTCTGGGAAGCCATGGACCTTATCCTGATGGTTTACACATCTATCTAGTAATGAACCTTTATCTTGTCACACAACTTCTCTTGTGTCTTTGGGGCCACAGTATCTCAGCGAGGAGGAACTCACAATGAGATGGTGATCTGCAACTGAAATCTCTAAGGAAAGGGACCAACTGCACTGATGTGGGCTGAGGAGAAGCTGCTTCAGGATGTGATGTTCTGACCTTGTGTCCAGAGCCCACTTGAGGTAAAGCTTATAGGCATCTGAAGCAGCTTTTGTTCCTATCCTATAGAGTTTATCTTGGCTGTAGTCAACTTTCTAGAAAAACAAGAACAAGGGACAAAGTACCCTATACCAGTGTTCAGAGGCCTCTTGTGATAGGATAGTTCTCTTGTCACTACTAGGAAGCCTATCAGTGGCATAGATCACAGAAACAGCCTGGGAAAACAGACAGATGGGTTGTGAGCCTCTATAATCTCATCAAGCCCTTAAATATTTCCTGGATGGCTTGGGAAGCTGCTTGACAAGCCCAAGCCCATGAATAGGATTTTCGGCCATTCAGGCATATAATTTTGGGTGGGCTCAGAGTTGATGCTGTAGGGATGACTTGGGCTTTCTCAGATTGGGGGACTTTGGGGGTAAGGTTTGGAGAATAAGTGGTAATATAATCCAGCTTTACCATAGCCCCTTGGTCCAGGAGAGCTGGGAAAGTCAATCCAGAATTTGTTGCTAAGGGCAACATCGATTATTCAAACTGTTCTAAGTGTCTGTAGGGTCTGATTCTTTAGTGAGGGCTGAGATGGACCCCTTTGGAAAGTTAGGCAGTGGCTGGGTAGCTACTATAGTTTAAGTTCCAAGGGCCAGAGCTGAATGGTTGTAAAGTTGGTAAACCATGGATTTTAGGGAGACATGGGATACAATTAATTGGAATTCTGGAATTATCATTCACTAGCTGAATGATAATTATTATCTTATTCTCTCTGAGCCTCATTTTTTCCTCATTTATAGAATAGAAACTCTGACAATACCTACATTTGGGAAGAGCTATTTTGAGAATCAAATTAAATGAGGCAACACTTAGTACAGTGCCTGGAACATAATAGGTACTCAGTAATGGAAGATACTGTGGCTGCTGTTATTTTGTGGTGTCCAGGGGTGGCAAGAGCCAATAAGTAAACACCAAGGGTCAAAAAAAAAATCAGGTAAGTTGAGTCCAAAGTGGAAGAGTAAGACTGGAAATGAAAGGCAAAGTCAGAATAGAAAATTAGGGAAAGCTGAAAGGGAGAAAATAAAAGCTAAAGTGGGAAGGACCGCTATTATTGCCCATTGGCCACATGCTCCAGGGGTGATTCAGGCTGGTTTGGTGAAACACGGCCCTCAAAGATAACTGGAAGGCTATTTTCCACTCACCACCTTCCTGTATTCACAAACATCTCATAGGTCCAGTTTTGTGAATAACTCTTTGAGCTGGCCCAAGAAGCTGAGGTTATTCAAAACAGGAAGTGGTTACTTATAGTCACCATGTTGAGGCTAAGTAATTCTGCCAAAGTCATATTTTCCCATTATTGTCTTTTACCCAAAGATCTGAGGTCTTAGTGAGGAATGGAGCCAGAGAAGCTGAAATCCTAAGGTCTTATCTGTATCCTTAAATTCCTGAACCTCTCATCTCTGAGAGAGAAAATACTTGTCTGTATTAGTCAAGATAGTTTAGTGAATGCTGTAGTGACAATCCCTAAAACTAGTGCTTAAAACAATAAAGGTTTATTTCTTGCTTATGCTACATGTGCATTGCAGGTCAGCTGAGGGCTCTACTCATCATAGTCATCAGAGACCCAAGCTGACAGAGCTTCCATCTCAAATCATTTCCATGATTGCTGCATCAAGGGAGAGGGACAGCTGAATTACTCACTGATACTTAAAGTTTCCACCCAGAAGTGACCTATGTCAATTCTACTCATTTTTCATTGGCCAAAGTAAGTCATATGGCCATTCTTAACTTCAAGAGGGTGAGGGAAGTGCAATTCTACTATGTGCCTGAAGGAGGAAAGCCAGAAAGTACTGGTGAACAGCATTTATGACTACCATGCTGTCTTATTGAAATATGGGCTCTGGTACATCAACATGTGGTATAGTAAAAATCTCAGTGCAGAAACAGTTCTCTTTTGTCTTTTTCTGAAAAGTTCTATTATTATAGAAGGCTATGTCCCTAGTCAGTATTCCAGGTAACTTAGAGGCAGATAAATTGGCTTAAATGCCTGACAAGCCCACTGAAAGGGCATGCGACAATATTCTGGGGTTAACTAGTAAGGCGGATTGTGGACTTCTTGGATTCTTGAGAATCTACAGAAAATATCAGGGTGAACATGAGAAATAAAGACTATCGATCACATAGCATGGCTTTTTTTTTTTATCTATAGCCACACTAACTACCATGAGAACAGTTGCATAGTGATAAGCCCCCCTGGATTTGTGATGCAGCTTTATAATGTCTTGACTTTATAGTATGGAAGCAAAGCTGCAGGATTTCTAGCCTGATTAGAGAGGAAAAAACACTGGCTTTTCCAAGTGCATGGTCAAGAAAACTTCCCCTGCATGGTGGTTATGTTGGATTCATGGAAAAATTAAAAGTAATGTACCAATTTCTACCAAAAGTGATGTGCCACCAAGAGTTAAGGTGGAACAAGTTGGCTTCTTTGCCTTGGAATTCCACAGTCTTGTGCAAGCCCTCTTTAGGATGATGCCACTTACTTGGTGGGCACTTTCAGAAGGTTTTTCCAGGGCTCCTACACAATGGGTTCTCTCAGGTGTTCAAAGTCGGAAATCTCATTAAGTGGGTACTCAGTGGCACAAAAACAGACACATAGATCAATGGAACAGAATAGAGAACCCAGAAATGGACCCTCAACTTTATGGTCAACTAATCTTCAATAAAGAGGAAAGGATAGCCAATGGGAAAAAGACAGTCTCTTCAACAAATGGTATGGGAAAATTGGAGAGCCACTTGCAGAAGAATGAAGCTGGACCATTTTCTTACACAATATGCAAAGATAAAGTCAAAATGGATGAAAGACCTAAATGTGAGACAGGAATCTATCAAAATCCTACAGGAGAACACAGGCAGCAAAGGTGCCGAAGTGACCTCGGCCACAGCGACTTCTTGCTAGACATGTCTCCAAAGGCAAGGGAAACAAAGGCAAAAATGAACTATTGGGACTTAATCGAGATAAGAAGCTTTTGCACAACAAAGGAAACAGTCGACAAAACTGAAAGACAACCTACAGAATGAGAGAAGATATTTGCTAATGATTTATAAAGGGCTAGTATCCAAAATCTACAAAGAATTTATCAAACTCAACACTCAAAGAACAAACAATCCAGTCAAGAAATGGGCAGAAGACATGAACAGATATTTCTCCGAAGAAGACATACAAATGGCCAGCAGACACACGGAAAAATGCTCCACATCACTTGGCATCAGGGAAATACAAATCAAAACCACAATGAGATACCACCTCACACCAGTCAGAATGACTAAAGTTAACAAGTCAGGAAACAACAGATGTTGGTGAGGATGTGGAGAAAGGGGAACCCTCCTACACTGTTGGTGGGTATGCAAGCTGGTGCAGCCACTCTGGAAAACAGTGTGGAGTTTCCTCAAAAAGTTAAAATTAGAGCTACCCTATGACCCAGCAAATTGCACTACTAGGTAGTGCAAAAGATACAAATGTAGTGATCCGAAGGGGCACCTGCACCCCAATGTTCATGGCAGCAATGTCCACAATAACCAAACTATGGAAAGAGCCCAGATGTTCATTGATAGATGGATGGATAAAGAAGATGTGGTATATATATATACAGTGGAATATTACACAGTTATCAAAAAATGAAATCTTACCATTTGCAATGATGTGGATGGAACTAGAGGGTCTTATGCTAATTGAAATAAGTCAATCAGAGAAAGACAATTGTATGATTTCACTCATGTGTGGAATTCAAGAAACAAAACAGGTGAACATAGGGGAAGGGAGGGAAAAATGAAATAAGATGAAATCAGAGAGGGAGACAAACCATAAGAGACTTAACTATAGGAAACAAACTGAGGGTTGCTGGAGGAGAGGTGGGTGGGGGCATGGGGTAACTGGGTGATGGGCACTAAGGAGGGCACGTGATGTAATGAGCACTGGCTGTTATATACAACTGACGAATCTCTGAACTCTACCTCTGAAACTAATTATACACTATATATTAATTAATTGAATTTAAATATAATAAAATAAAATATTTTTAAAAATCCACTCAGTGGATATGGCTAAGAATGTGAACTTGAGGCCACAAATATTTTCTTTTTCTTTTCTTTTCTTTTATTTATTTATTTGACGGAGAGAGAGAGAGAGATCACAAGTACGCAGAGAGAGGGGGAAGCAGGCTCCCTGCTGAGCAGAGAGCCCAATGCAGGGCTCGATCCCAGGACCCTGAGATCATGACCTGAGCTGAAGGCAGAGGCTTTAACCCACTGAGCCACCCAGGAGCCCCCACAAATATTTTCTAGCATACCTAGGACTATTACTTGGGCCCCTCCTGCAGCTAAAAAGAGTGCATGTATTTGGGTGATTCTACCATCTATTACTCATGGCCAAGCATACATGTTTTGAGAAGCATCATTGAATCTATGTCATGGGGCAGTTGAATTCCTGGGCCTCCTCTTTCCCCCATCCTACTTTCATGCCTGCCCCATTTTCATATTTATGGCTTCCTTGCCAATCCAGGCCATAGTGTATTCCAGAATAGCATGCAGTTTTATCCATGGGGATCTGCTCTATCAGAACTTACTGCTTCTCTGCCCCAAACTTGTTGTATTATGAATGGATACATTCTATGGGCAACATAGCAAAAAGGTTAGGAGCTCAGGCTCTGAAGTCAGATTGCATGTATTTGAATTTAGACTCAGCCAATTACTAGCTAGTAGGTAACTTTGGGCAAATTAATGAGCCATTCTGAGTTTCGGTTTCTTTAGCCGTAAAAATGAGGATAATAAGAGCCTCTCAGGATTACTGTCTTGATTAAGTGAGATAATTAATATAAAACATACTAATTTAAAATTTAGTATAGTATCTGACATACAATACGTGCTCAATAAGTAGTAACCATCCCATCACCATCATTACCATCATCACCATCATGAGTCTTGCTAAGAGGTCTGTTACATGTGAACTTCTTCCTCAGAGGCCAGGATAATTTGCTAACTTTCGTGGTTACTCACTCCCTGTCTTTTCCACTGTAAAGCAGTGGCTTTCATCTTGATCTACTGTTGTCAGCACTTAATGTGGGCCCCTCAGGCAGCTGTCCAACCCACCCTGTTAGTAGCTGAAATTCTGGTCAACTATATGGTGTCTGGGATGATTCTCTTGGAGCATAAGCTCAGGAAGCTTCTTCCTCGAAGGAGTTGGAGGGACAGGATTATTTCCTCATTTCCAGGGTCTAGACTATATCAAATGGGGATACTTTGTGCCAGGGCCAGAAGTATGCATGCTCTAAATTGTTATTGACAGAAATCGCTGGGGAAATAGGAAGGTTTTACCCACCCTTCAAAATAGTAAACTAAGATTCTTCTAAGACAACCAAGTACTGGAAATCATGACCACATGAGACTGGAACCTTCAGGTATCAGGAGACATAATACCTTCATCTGTAACCCCAAAGGCAAGTGGAGGAACATCTGCCAGTGTCTCATCCTGCCCAATTGGATTCCTATCCTCAGCCACCCCCAGTTCCACCCAAACCTCAAACCACATAGTTGGAACAGACCTCTGACATGACTTGCAGCCTACACCCTGAACCATTTTCATTGACCAGCTGTGCACTGTTTCCTAACCTGTCGTTGATTTTTCTTGGCCTCAAACTTATGATTTGTTTTACATCCCCCTACCATCTCCCATGTTATCTTATGGCCTAGTCTAATCCTCAGATAAAATCTTACATTCATTCCCAGCTCTCTGGCTTGTACTTCTCTTTTTTTCTCTTTAACCAAAACTAGGAATTTCTGTGGCTATAGTGCTATTGGCTGGTATGGCAACCACTGATTCTGGGAGCTCCATCCTAGTTCAGGCCTTCAGAAGCAGTGATCTTAGTAAGTTCACAGCAGTCTCATGAGTAGCTAGGACCTCAGACCACCGGGTCAAGTATTTTATCTTGGTCATCCTAGTAGTGCCAAGAGTGTTCTACCATGCCATGACCAGCATCTCACGTGTATTCCAAAGCTATGGAGTTGAGATTTATTTGGGAAGCATGCTTAATTATACCGCAGCCCAGATGGTTTGGGTGACCTTCAGAGCAATCATCCTTGGCCACCCCAGAGTAGAATTCCCTGAGACCATATTCTCCTCAAAGCATTTAGATAATGCTGACAAAGGTGACTGTGGTCTCAGAGCAGGAGCTCCCTTAGAACCTTGTAATTAAAAAGTTTCTTAGCTTCATGAGCTACTATTACCTTCTATCCACAGCAGCCTGACTTGTCTCCATTTCCAGTGCTACCCATGATCCAAATGATCACCATCTGTCTCCTGGACCACTGAAGTAACCTAACCAATCTCTTCACTACCATCATTGAACACCTATAATCTTTTCTCTGTAAGTAGTCAGAGTGATCTTTTAAATACAAATCATGCCACAGCAATCCCATGTATAAATCCCTCCATCATTTGTGGTTATATTAAAAAAAAAAGTCCTCATTTTGGGGGGATATATATAAAGTATCTATGGATGAAAGGGTATAATGTCTGGATTATGTTAAATAATTCAGTGTGTCACAGGATACAATGTACAGAATGTACAGAAATGTACATTTCAATGTACAGAAATCTGTTGCATTGCTAATCACCAATAATGAAGCAACAGAAAGAGAAATCGAGAATCAATCCCATTTACCATTGCACCAAAACCAGTAAGATACCTAGGAATAAACCAAAGAGGTGAAAGATCTGTATTCTGAAAACTATAAAACATTGATGAAAGAAATTGAAGATGACACAAAGAAATGGAAAGACATTCCATGCTCTTGAATTGGAATTGTTAAAATGTCTATACTCCCCAAAGCAGTCTACACATTTAATGCAATCCTTATCAAAATACCAAGAGCATCTTTCACAAAGCTAGAGTAAACAATTCTAAAATTTGTATGGAACCACCAAAGACCCTGAAAAGCCAAAGCAGCCTTGAAAAAGAAAGGAAGGCTAGAGACATCACAATTCTGTACAACGTTATTACAAAATTATATTACAAAGCACTAGTGATCAAAATAGCATGGTACTGGCATAAAAATAGACACATAGATCAATGGAACAGAATAAAATCCCCAGAAATGAACCCATAACTATATGGTCAATTGATCTTCAACAAAGCAAGAAAGAATATCCAATGGGAAAAAGACAGTCTCTTCAACAAATGGTGATGGGAAAACTGGACAGCTACATACAAAAGAATGAAACTGGACCACTTTCTTACACCATACACAAAAATAAATTCAAAATGGGTTAAAGACCTAAATGTGAGACATGAAACCATAAAAATCCTAGGGGAGAACACAGGGAGTAACCTCTTTGACATCACCTGTAGCAATTTCTTTCTAGATATGTCTTCTGAGATAAGAAAAGCAAAAGCAAAAATAAACTATTGGGAATACATAAAAATAAAAAGCTTCTACACAGTTAAGGAAACAATCAACAAAGCTAAAAGGCAACCTGTGGAATGGAAGAAGATATTTGCAAATGACATATCTGATAAAGGGTTAGCATCTAAAATATATAAAGAACTTATACAACTCAACACCCAAAAAACAAATAATCCAATTAAAAAATGGGCAGAAGACATGAACAGACATTGCTCCAAAGAAGACATTCAGATGACCAATAGACACATGAAAAGATGTTCATCATCACTTACGATCATTGAAATGTAAATCAAAACTAAGTGAGATATCACCTCACACCTGTCAGAATGGCTAAAATCAATAACAGGAGAAACAATGAGTGTTGGTGAGGCCATGGAGGAAAAAAGAACCCTCTTGCACTGTTAGTGGGAATGCAAACTGGTGCAGTCATTGTGGAAAACAGTATGGAGTTTCCCCCCAAAAGTTAGAAATAGAACTACCATATAATCCAGCAATCGCACTACTGGGTATTTACCCAAAGAATACAAAAACACTAATTCAAAGGCATACATGCAACCCTATGTTTATAGCAGTATTATTTACAATAGCGAAGATATGGAAGCATCCCAAGTGTCCATCAATAGATGAATGGATAAAGAAGAAATGGTGTGTGTGTGTGTGTGTGTGTGTGTGTGTGTATATATATATATATATATATATATATATATATACACATATATATGGATAAAGAAGAAATGGTACATATATATATATTTCATACATTTATACATGTGAATATTATTCATTCATAAAAAAGAATGAAATCTTGCCATTTACAGTGACTTGGATGGAGCTACAGAGTATAATGCTATGTGAAATAAGTCAGTCAGAGAAAGAAACATACCATATTTCACTCATATGTGGAATTTAAAAAACAAAAACAAATGAGCAAAGGGAAAAAAGAGAGGGACACACACCGAGAAACAAACTTTTAGTTACAGAGAACAAACTGATTGTACCGGGGGTGGGGGGGATGGGTTAAACATGTGATGAGATTAAGAAGTACACTTGTTATGAGCACCGGGTGATGTATGCAAATATTGAATCACTATATTATACACCCGAAACTAATATAACACTGTATGTTAACCAACTGGAATTAAAATCTTTTTAAAAGGGAATGTATGTAAAGCTAATTGAATTTCTTTGGCCCAAAAGAACCAAGGAATTTCAGGCAAAATGTGACAACTGCATTTCAAATGTTCAGTAAAATCGTTGCCCACACAAACAAACTATAAAGATATAAATCAGCCCTCAAACCCCTGGAATTAATTGATTGTTTTCCTTAGAATAAAATAGTCATCATCTGGGCAACATATTGATGTCTTGACACTTGTCATGCCCAGTGAACTTTGCCTGGAATCGGAGAACATCCGCGGTAGTACAGGTATGCTAGGAGGCACTTTTGCTTGCATGCATTTTGCCCAAGAGAGAGTTTGAGAGTTGGTTGTTATGGAAACTGTCTCAATTGGCAGGAATCAAAAAGTGAGAATTACTCTTGTCATTATCCAAAGAACCTCTGAATTAAAATTTAAGAATTGTTAATAATAAATATGGCCAGTGGGGTCCCTCTGGCCATAATAGGATCAGGTAGAATGGGCACATGGGCTGTCAAGTCCATGCATATAATGCTATGAAGAGTATGTCTCCCACCTACTTCTTTGATATTTTGAAGGGAGCCCTATCTGACCATTGGAATCTTTTTGAGATCAGTGGCAAAGGCCCAGATTGGTAAATAAGGGCTCAGTTTGCAGGTAAGCTAAGGAACTCATTACCATTTGCTGATGGGTAGGTGATGGGGGCAACGCAGTACCCCAGACACAAAGGAAAAACACTAGGACACCTGCATAAGGCACCCAAGTGACTGTTCAGAGATCAGGTTTTGCTACATGTGAAAGCTGCTATACTGCTGGACAGCAATTCTGTAGCTGGTAGTGAACTGGTTAGAATACTTGCCACTTTACAGCTGGAAAGGGGAACAGAAGCTGGACCTATAATGCAATGATTTTCAAAACTCAAACAGCATCAGCATTGCCTGTAGGAATTGTTGAAACACAGACGACTGAAGCCCACTCTAGAATTTCTCATTTACTAGGTCTGGAGTGAGGCCAAGGGTTTGGATTTCTAGCAAGTTCCCAGGAGAATGCTGATGCTGCTGGCCTGGGGACCACATTTTGAGAATCACTGACATAATGCATCATATCAACGTTTATCCATCAGGGAAGTAATTAGGATAGAGGATACTCCAAACTCAAAGCAATAATGATGATGATCAGATTTGTTGTTTATTCTCAAACCTACTGAAGAAAGGAGAACATGGGGACAGATAGTAGGGTGTGTGTGTGACATATTTTGAGGGGGATTCCACGACTACCTCAATCTTTGATGAGTGGGAAGCTCTTTCCAAAGCACCAGGAATTAGCAAGCCTCCACCCACAAAACATTGTCCAGATACTGCAGAGTTTAAGTCTTTGGAACTCGGAGTTGTTTCTGTGACAGGAATGCTACTAGTGATTTTGAGAAGACGACACTCTCATTGTCTAACTGGAGGACCCAGAAATAGTCCCCAGAGAACATGTTGGGAAATTCTAACTCACTGAAGGAAGTGGCAATACTCTTCTTTGCAAGGGTACTACTAGGATGCTTGTTCCTCGTCATTCTTACCTGGTGAGAAGGGAGGGGTTCTTTTTACAGCAAAAGTCACCCAACTCTTCCTCCTCATCTTCCTTCAGGTAAGGAGGAGGCCATTTATCACAATAATGCATTTTTTTTTTCAGGAGAGGAAACAGAAGCAATCAAGTGTCTTGTTGGTCTGGAAGGCACTTCATCTGAAGAATGGGTGGTTCCTCTCTCTTCCTAGAGCCAAGAGACTTTCCTGCTGGTCTTGACCACAAGAAGCCAATGGATCCTGCCATCCTTGACCACAGAGATAAGCAGAATAGGGCCATAGCCCTGGGAGTGGAAGCAGGGGCAAAAGAGTAACAGAGAAAAGGAGGAGGATTCAGGGATGGGAGCCTTCTAGGCAACTTTCTGAGGCAGACTCTGTGGACTAAAGTAGTATTAGCTGGCAATAGGGGAGAAATGGCTTATACATTTTTCTAGATTTTAAATATATTTAGGTTGGCCATAACTGAAATAATTTTTTTAAAAAATCTTATAATTAATTTTACTCTTGCAAGTCATCATGGAACATAATTGCAGTGTTATATAGATAAAGTGCTAAGTACAGGACCTGGCACAAAAAGTAACAGAAGCTACCATTTGTTAAGCACTGAGTCTGTGCCAGACTCAATACTAAGCATTCATCTACATTATCTGTTTCATTCTCCCAATAATCCCCTGAGGCAGCCTGTAGTATTTTACAAATGAGGAATTACAGCTCTGAGAGATGAAGTGACTTACCCAGGGTGATACAGCAAGAGAATTGGGAGTATTTGGCTGCAAAAAGAAGAGCAAACTAAATCTAAAGCAAAGAGAAGAAGGAAATAATAAAGATTATAATGAAAATAAAAGAAATAGAAAGTAGAAAAACTATAGAGAAAAACAATGAAACCAAAAATTGGTTCTTTGAAAAGAATAACAAAATTGACAAACCTTTGGCTAGATTGACCAAAATAAACATAAAGTTCAAATTAGTAAAATCAGGAATAAAAGAGGGAGCATCATTACTGACCTTATAAATATGAAAAATATTATAAGAAAATAATACAGACAACTATATGCTGAGAAATAAAGTAACTTAGATGAAATGGACAAATTTCTGGAAAGATGCAAACTACTGAAATAGACCTAGTAAGAAGCTGATAATCTGAACAGACCTATAACAAGTAAAGAGAGTAAACTAACAACGGCAACAACAACAATTACCCACAAAGAAAAGCCAAGGCCCAGATGGCTTCACTGGTGAATTTTACCAAAATGTTTAAAGAAGAAAGAACACCAACCCTTTGTAGCCTTTTCCAAAAAATTAGAAGAATAGAGAACACTTCCCAACTTACCCTATGAGGGCAAAATTGCCCTGATGATAAAACCAGACAAAGGCATCACAACAAAAGAAAAAGAAAAAGATACAGACCAGTATCTCTTAATGAACATAGTGGCAAAATCCTCAACAAAATACTGGCAAATCTAATTCAGCAGCATTTAAAAAGGATTATCCACAATGGCCCAGTGAGACTTATCCCGGGAGTTTAAGATTGGTTCAACATATGATAACCAATCAATGTAATATACCATATTAATAGGATAAGGGGAAAAATCTATATGTTTATAACCAATCAATGTAATATACCATATTAATAGGATAAGGGGAAAAATCTATATGTTTATCTCAATAGATGCAGAAATTGCATTTGACAAAAATCCAACACCCTTTCATGATAAAAACGTGAAACAAACTGGGAATAAAAGAGAACTTCCTCAACCCGATAATGTGTATATATGAAAAACACACAGTTAACATCAGACTTAATGGCGAAAGACCAAAAGTTCTTCTACTAAGATCAGGAACAAGGATGTCTACTCTCACCACTTCTATTCAACATTCTACTGGAAGTTTAAGCCAGGAACATTATACAAGAAAATGAAATAAAAGGTATCCAAATTGGAAAAAAAAAGAAGTAAAACTGTATTTATTTATAGTTGACATGATCTTGGATATAGAAAATCCTATGAAATACATGGGGCGCCTGGGTGATTCAGTTGGCTAAATGTCTGCCTTCTGCTTAGGTTATGATCTCAGGATCCTGGGATCGAGCCCCTCAGCGAGAGTCTGCTCCTCTCTCTCCCTCTCTCAAATAAATAAATAAATAAATAAATAAATAAATAAATAAATAAATAAATTTTTTTAAAAAGAAAAGAAAATCCTATGAAATACATATACATGCAGCAACTATTAGATTTAAAAATCAGTTCAGCAAGTTTGAAGGATACATGGCTAATGTACAAAAAAATAGATGTATTTCTATACATCTGTAATGAATAATCTAAAATGAAATTAAGAAAACAATCCTTTTTACAATAGTATAAATACTTAGGTATAAATTTAACTAAGGAAGTATAAGACTTGTACACTGAAACTATAAAACATTGCTGAAAGATGACAATACTCCCAAAGTAATCTACAGATTCCATCCAATTTTATCAAAGTCCCGACTGGCTTTTTTTTTTTTTTTCCAGAATTATACAAGCTGATCCCTAAAATCATATGGAAATGCGAGAGACTCAGAATAATGAAAACAATCTTGAACGGGAAGAAAAAAAGCACTCACACTTCCTGATTTCAAAGCTTACTACAAAGCTACAAGAATCATGACAGTATAGTACTGGCATAAGGATAGATATTGGGATCAATGGGATAGAATTGAGGGTCCAGAAATAAACCCTTGCATTCATGGTGAATTGATTTTCAGCAAGAGTGCCAAGACTATTCAATGAAGGAGGAATAGTGTTTCAACAAATAATGCTGAAATAACTGACAATCCACATGCAAAAGAATGAAGTTGGAGCCCTGCCGCAGAACATACACACAAATTAACTCCAAATGGATCATAAAACTAAATGTAAGATGGAAAACTATAAAACTCTTAGAAGAAACTGAGTTATTCTCCATAACACCAGTTTAGGCAAAGCCTTCTTAGATATGACATCAAAAGCACAAGTGACACAATAAAACAAAGTTAAGTTGTACTTCATCAAAATTAAAAAATGTTTTGCTTGAAAGTATACCATCGAGAAAGTGTAGGGACACCTGGGTGGCTTAGGCAGTTAAGTGTTTGCCTTCGGCTCAGGTCATGATCCCAGGGTCCTGGGATAGAGTCCCACATCGGGCTTCTTGCTCAGCGGGGAGCCTGCTTCTCCCTCTGCCTGCTGCTCCCCCTGCTTGTGCTCTCTCTCTCTCTGTCATATAAATAAATAAATAAATAAATAAATAAATAAATAAATAAATAAATAAATAAATAAATAAAATCTTGAAAAAAGAAAGTGAAGAGATAGCACACAGAATAGGAAAAAAATATTTGCAAATTAGATAAGGGACATGTACATAGAATATATAGGGAAATCTTACAAATCAATAATTAAAAAGCAATTAAAAATTTGGGAAAGGATTTGAATAAATGTTTGTCTAAAGATGGTTCACAAATGGTCATTAAGCACATGAAAAGATGTTCAACATGTTAGCCATCATGGAGATGCAAATCAAAACTACAATGAAAAGAAAATGGAAAAAAAATGAAAAAAAAAAAGAAGAAAAAACCACAATGAGATACCATTTCATACTCACTAGGATGGCTATAATAAAAAAGACATAATAACAGGTGTTGTAGAAAGTGTGGAGAAATTGGAATGGTCATCCTTTGCTGGTTAGAATATAATGTAGGGGCACCTGGGTGGCTCAGTGGGTTAAAGCCTCCGCCTTCGGCTCAGGTCATGATCTCAGGGTCCTGGGATTGGGCCCCTGCATCGGGCTCCCTGCTCAGCGGGGAGCCTGCCTCCCCCTCTCTCTCTGCCTGCCTCTCTGCCTACTTGTGATCTCTCACTCTGTCAAATAAATAAATAAATAATCTTTAAAAAAAAAAGAATATAATGTAAAGTGATGCCACCACTGTGGAAGACAGTGTGGTAATTTTTCAAATAGTTTAACACAGAGTTACCATCTAACCCAGCAATTCCATTCCTAGGTGATACACAAGAGAAATAAAAACATATGTCCACAGAAAACCTGCACACAAATGTTTATGCAGCAGTATTGATAATAGCCCCAAATGGAAACAATCAAAATGCCCAGTAACTGATGAGTGAGTATATAATATATGGAATATTATTTTGCAAGAAAAAGAAATGGAGTACTGATACATGTGCAATCTTGAAAATATTATGCTAAGTGAAAGAAGCCAGCCAGAAAAGGCCACATATTGTATGATTCCAATTATATGAAATTTCCAGAGTAGGGAAATCAAGAAAGAACACAGATTGGTGATTGCCAGGGGCTGCAGGGGTGACAAGGACTCTTTCCTTGATCAAACTTTAGTCAGCCTCCTCTAAGCCCTTTACTCAACTAGGACTTGTCCTTGGGTTTTGTTCTCAGCCTAGTGTTAGCAAGAATCCTGTTAAAGCAGTTTAGTGAGAATCCCCTCCTCTAGATGTCTGATCACCCTTGATATCAAATTCTCAATTCCCTACTGTCCCCTAGGCGATTTCTGATTACCTTAGCCTCCCTTCAGCAAGAATACAATTTAGCAAAAATCTTTCAACCCCTATTGTCTCCTCTTAGTAATTTTCCATTACACCAACGATGCCCCTCCCCAACCTGCTCCTTTGCTATAAATCCCTACTTATCTTTGCTGTATTTGGAACTGAGTCCAGTTCTATACTGAGATCTTTTTTTCCATACTGCAGTAGTTCTGAATAAAATCTGTTTTTACTGTTTTAACTACTGTCTGGCTCTGTTTTTGTTCTGTTTTGCTTTAACAGGGGTTGGAATGGGAATGGGGAGTGATTGGTAGGGGTATGGAGTTTCTTTTTGAGATGATGAAAATGTTATAAAATTGATAGTAGTGACTGTTGCACAGCTCTTTGTACACACTAAAACCCATTTAATTGTATATTTTAAATGGGTGAATTGTATGGTATGTGAATAAAGATGTTACAAAATTGGCAGTGTCTGGATTTGAACCCAGGTCTAGCTAACTCTAAAGCTCACACTCTTCACAAGACTGTTCGGTCCCCACCATGGATGTGCTTGATAAATGCACTGCTGTCATTCGGGCTACTGTTCTGACTACTCAGTGGAGGAAAGAGTTCATGACTGAGAAGATCACCTTGGAAGAGCTTCGGAAGTTCATGGACTTGAGGAGCAACCACCACAGCCCAGAGCAGTTGCCAACTGCCCCAAAGCAAGCCTGTATTCCCAGGGATCCTACTATCAGATTTTAACCATGAGGGGAAACCAGAACTGCTGACTGACATTTGTCAACCTGGGGACATGGAGCTCTTCGGTGACTTCCCATTTCAGGACTCGGGAAATGTCACTTGACTAGGTCTTGCCTACAAGCCTCTCATCACCAGATGCAGGCCATCGCCTGTGCTCACTGGGTGCTGGCAGAGTTCCAGGACGAGCTACCATAGACCTAGAAATGATTGAAGGCAGAAATGATCTTTGGCATCACCCCAGCTCTACTACATGGCTCCTGGCAAGACTGAAGCCAGCACCTCCATCTGTGTCACCACAGCAGCCTGGTGGATGCCTGCGGCCTGTTCATCCTGGCTAGTCAGGACATCAGGCAAGATGCCTAGGGCATGGCACTCTCTTCTCAGAGACATGAGGACAAGAGAAAGAGAAAAAGCTGTGCCTAGGCGACCAGAAGGACCACTACACTTATCCCTAAACCCCAAATTCTCACAGGGACCCAAGCCATGTAAAGAATCTTGACTCCTTTCCCTCAAGTCATTATGTCACACTTCCCAGACAAGCCCTGAAAAAATGGCCTTTCCTTTCCCCAGTACAAGACTCCCCTTGGCCTTGGGTCCCTTGTAACAACAGTGACTACTGATTGGGCCCATACTCTGTGCCAGCTACTCTGCTAAGTCCTTATGCCTCTTATCTAATTCACTACAACATTAGCAGAGATAGGTGGCCCCGTTTTGCAGAAAAGGAATCTGAGACACAGAGAGGCTAAGTAGCTTGCCCAAGTTTGCACAGCTAAGTGATAGAACTGGGCTCTGAATTCTCGCAGTCTGGCTTCAAACCCATGTTCTGTGTCACTTCTCTAGCATCTGCATCTCTGACCTGTGTGGTGATCCCATTTGGGAAGGAGCTTTACGAAAAGTGCAGATGCCTTTTGTACTGTTAACCAAGCCCAAGTGTGAGGCCAGCATGGAGACAACCTCAGGGATTCCACCACCACAAGGAGGCCACTGACCCACCCACCTCCCTACAGCTTATTGATTCAGAGCAGCCCATTCCACAGTCCATATCTGCTGTAATTATGATCATCTGACCCTGCCACCGATCCATCCCACCCGGCTCTGTTGTGAAGCCAGATGCAGCAGGCCAGAACTCAGAGGAACATCATAAGCCAATGCTCTGGCCCAGGGCATCACCAGCAACAGGCACATCTGTCATTTTAAGGTTTCCTTAGCCCCAGGGCCCCTGAAGCCCACCAGAGGGCACTGTAATTACTTAATTAAGTGATATACTATCAAGCTGGGGGAAGAGGGGGATTCCCAGAGGTTTTAACCCACTTCAAGCTGGCTTCACCAATCAAACCCAGAGAAACTCTGCTTTTTCTTGCCCCTGTCCCTCACCCACACACACAGGTAAGCTCTGAGGACTCCAGGCCCAGGATAACTCTTTTTAGTAGCTGCCTTACTCTGTTAATAAGGGCAAGGACAGGTGTACAAGAAATAGCCAATTTCCTTATTTTCACTAAATCAATCAAAATCTGACTTTTATTCTCACCTCCTGGGCTCTTGGGAAATTTAATCTCAGTTATTAACAGATATTTTCTCCTCTCACAGAGTTAGGCAAATCCTGGGGTCAAATGTAGAACAAAAGTTTTGATGAGACCCTTCTCCTCACCAGTCATTTGTCCATCTATAGCCAGCCTCTGGCTGGACATTGCCTCATTTTGACCGGTTGGACAGCATGCCCTTCCAGTCATTAAATATTTGATCACCACCTTTGGGTTATAGGAGCCAAGTAAAATTCCAGCTTCTTTAGTTGGGTCCCAAGGTTTTCCTGGGCCTGCTTCCTGCCACTTTTCCCAGCCTTATCTTTCGCCGCACCCTCCCTTGCACCTTATGTTCTAGCGACACTAAACTACACAGGGTTGCCTGAATATATAGCGTGCTACTCTCATTGCATCTCACCCCTGCCTTTCCTCTAGGTGTTACCTCTGCCTGGGTTGCCTCCTACACTGCATCAGCTCAAGCACCCCCTCCTCTGGAAAGCCTTCTCTAACTATGCTAGTCTGCACAAGGTGGGCCTTCCCCGTGTTCCCACACTCTTCTTTGCCTCCTCCTGTCATGGCGCTGAGTGCAGAATATTGTACTTGTCTGTTTTCATTATGTGCTTTCTCACGGAGAGTGGAAACTACATTGGTATCTATACCCATTTGTACCTCCTGCACCTCACTTAGGGCCTGGCACAGTGAGTTTTGACAAATGAATGGATTATTAAATGGAATAAGTGAGAAAGATGGGGCAGAGCTGAAGTCTAGAGAAATTGAGAAGAAACCTATAGTAATAACCCATGAATGCAGTTGTCTGATGCGGCTAGAGGGGTTTTTCCCCCTGTACCCTTCCTGGGCCCCAGCCATACCAACCTGGGATAACACAGGGGACCTTTTGTGATGCAACTCAAAGAGGAGATCAATATGAGATTCTTTTAGCAGCATTACACATAGGGGGCAAGCTAAGAGGCAGTCTTGTCAGTGTGAAAGGCCCGATTATCTTATAATAGCTTGACAGTGAAGCTGGACCAGTAAGGAATGTTTTCCTTCATCTCCCTTTCTACCTGTAAGTGTCTAAGCCCTTTCTAGCTCCACTCAGGGGCAAACTAGATGTAGCAGTATGAATGACACCCCAACCCTAAGGCCAAGGAAGAGACGAGATGAAATTTTGAGGGGATAGGAAGCTTAAAAGGCCAAGGAGCCTCAGTTGGGGTGGGGGAGGAAGAAAGCAATCCCAGAGGAGAGGCTCCTTGAGATAACTCTGTGGGTGGCCCTTAAAGGGAAGAAC
Source organism: Potos flavus (assembly GCA_028534135.1). Lineage (NCBI taxonomy): Eukaryota > Metazoa > Chordata > Mammalia > Carnivora > Procyonidae > Potos > Potos flavus. The sequence continues at coordinate 57,176,113 of CM052901.1, forward strand.
AAAGGCCTGCTAAGGCCATTGACTCAGACAAAGGAGCTAATTTCAAATTTTGGAGGGGGGTGGTAGGGAGGATTCTCCAGATTGCAAGAGGCAATGGGAGCTTGGAGTAAAGACCTATTCTTTACATTGTTCTGGACTCTCTGTGTATGATTGAGCAGGTAATAGTAAGACCTCCCCCGCCCCGCCCCATAAAGGGCTATATTAGCCTACTCTTCTGATATTAAAAGGCATAATAACAGGGTTACATGATGGGGGGGGGGGAGTGGGACAAGGGCACTCAGGGGATGGATCCTGTCCAGGATTGTTAAATTGTAATGCAGAGTCTAACTGCATCCAAAACAAAGCGTGCTAAAAAACTGAATCCAACAGTGGGCCCCTGGCCTCGAAATTGTTAGCAAAATGGGCCTGGGGCTTAAGAGACAAAGTGGACACAGCCCAGGCAATAATGGTGCCAGAGAGCCCCTCCCAGTAGGAGAGGGATGTGGTGGAGACAGCTGTGACCTCAGCACTAAAGTTTCTGGAGGAGGGTCACACTTGGAAAGAGGTGCTTCACCAAGGAGCTGAGAGCCTCTTTGTGTTGGGAATTTTCTAGGCTAGTTCAAGCCTAAGATTTCCCTCATAAAATCAGACACCGGCACAGAATTTTTATAGGCATTTGGTTTGCTTCTGGAGATATGAAGTTCTCCATATTCCTTGAGGGATATAGTAGAATTAATTTTGAAAAAGCCGGATATTGGAGCCAATGGGACACAGGAGCCTGAGACAGGTGCCAGAACAAGGAATGCTACTGGCTACCAAAAGCTCTGAAGTTTGGTGGCCTGTTTGGGGGTAGGTATGCTGTAGGGGGCAGAAAGCAGTAGATCACCTCCTGAGAAAGGAGTTCAAGGAGAAGTTCCGATGTGTTAAAGAACACATATTTTTTTAATTTATTTTTTATTATGTTCAGTTAGCCACTGTATAGTACATCATTAGTTTTTGATGTAATGTTCAATGATTCATTAGTTGTGTAGAACACCCAGTGCTCATCACAGCACGTGCTCTCCTCAATACCCATCACCCTGTTATCCCCTCCCCCACCTTCATCCCCTCTGAAACACTCAGATTCTTTCCTCTGGGTCCATAGTCTCTCATGGTTCATCTCCCATTCTGATTTCTCCCCCTTCGGATTTCCCTCCCTTCCCCTATGGTCCTCCATGCTATCCCTTATGTTCCACACATGAGTGAAACCATATGATCATTGTCATTCTCTGCTTGACTTACTTCACTTAGCATAATCCCCTCCAGTTCCATCCATGTCAATGCAAATGGTGGGTATTTATTGTTTCTGATGGCTGAATAATATTCCATTGTATATATGGACCACATCTTCTTTATCCATTCGTCTGTTGAAGGGCATCTCAGCTCCTTCCACAATTTGGCTATTGTGGACATTGTTGCTATGAACATTGGGGTGCATGTGCCTCTTCTTTTCATTACATTTGCAACTTTGGGGTAAATACCTAGTAGTGCAATTGCTGGGTTGTAGGGTAGCTCTGAGGAATATATATATATATATAGCTCTAAGGAATATATATATAAGTTGCTCTAAGGAATATATATATATATATTTAAGAAATGTCTTGGAGACTATGCTAAGGAGGCGTGTCAGAAAGCTTCCAGGGTCTCGTTCGTGAGGGGGTACCTGTGTTCAAAGTACAAAATCCATCAGCAATGGATGGTGGTTGAATTTAATATAAGTCCTTTGGAGGAGAGAAAGTGCTGAGGAAGCATATGTCAAGTTCTTGACCCTCTGGCAGAGAGGATCCAAAGTTCTGTGTTTTGGATAAGATTAAATACCTATTTACATAAGGCAGTAGAGAGGGGAGCCTAAAGCCCCATAAAGAATCAAGCATTGATCAAAACTACTGACTGGAGTTTCTCATAGCCAACTGTGGGAGACAAAACTAGGCTGCACAGTTGGCTTAAGGTACTTGACCACCGTAACACCAACCCTGAAATCTCAATGGATTAACATAATAAAAGTTTAATGTGATCTGCCGGGATGGGTGTTCTCTGCCCCCCCCACCCCCGTTGTCATTCAGAGATCCAGCTTCATCCATCTTGTAATGTCAGCATCTTTACCACAGGTCCCAAAGTTGCGAGGGAAGAGGAGGACAGCGTGAGGAAGGCACACCTAATATTAACTATCTCAATTTGTAAGTGACACCTATCATTTCTGCTCACCTCCTGTTGCCACAATAACCCATCATGTGATCTAATTGTGATAGGACACTGGCAAATGTAGTCCCTAGCTGGGCAGTTGGTTCCCAGCAAAACTTTATACTGTGGAAGAGAAGCACCTATTTTTAGTGGACAGCTGGCTCTCTCTGCCACAACGCACTGGAATTTTCCCTGTTGATACAATTACTTGCTGCTGTGAGATTGAAGTTGAAGTTATTATTATTAGAGAAACGTGGAACAATTGAACCTACATTTAGGCCCAAACTCAGGTTTTGGTGGTTGATGCAGAAATAGCTATGGAGAGTCATATGGAATGGTTGGTAGCTACACCAAGGACAGTGTGGGTTAGGAACCGCTAAGCCTTACCTTAGATGGGGGAAAAGCTCTCAATCAATCTGAAAGGGCCCCAGGTTGGAATCAGCTAAGTTATGGGCTACATAGGACTCACTCCTGTGTGGCTTCTCCAAGACTTTACGGAGTAGATTCCCAGCAAGTTCATGCCCTATTCCCCAAGGCAAATGGGGCTGCAGATAAATGTAAAAATAGAGAGAGCCCCATGACAATAATTTCATGGGCAACACCTGACCCAAGTAGAGTGGCTACTACTGACCATCTACCCAACATCCCCTTCTCCACCACAGGTTTTTCCTAGCAGGTCTGACTGCACTGGTCTGGTAGCGGAAGTAGGGGTATGAATGGTACTCTGGGGGAGAGGCTGGTTCATGAAAGAGATGGAGCTATGCTGTTGGGTTGGGGTTTCCTTAGAACTGGTGTAAGTGAAGTGGGATATTAACAAAGGCAGCCTGCAATAATATTGCTGAGATAGAGTCAGGACTGATGCTCGAGAGATCACAAGTTGGAAAATAAGAAAAAGCATTAGAGCAAAAGGTAAGGTAAAGTTGGAAGCAGGAAGATAAACAACGAAGAATTTAGACAAGTTGAAGGTAGGACAAGGTGGGGGTGTGAGGCCTGAGCGAAGCTGAGGTGTTCCAGACTAAGGCTGAGCAGGGTTTATTAGTTTCAGTATCCCACTTAGGGGCTTCTCTGAGATTGGAGCAATGCTTTGCTGTGCAGCAAGTTTCAGGGGCTGACCACAGCAATGTGGTATGTAATAGTGCTGTAGGCTGGAGCCTGAGAGGACTCTGAAAACCTTTGTGAACACCAAAATCAAATCCAATCCACAGCTACTGAATGACTGCTGTAGCAATAGATGGGAGGAGGCAGTGGTGACTGACCAGTTTCCAAGCACCTTGACTATTTGGGGTAGCATTCTTAAGATAAGTCCAGAAGCCAGAGAGAGACAGGTAGTTCTCCTTCTAGCTCTCTGACACCTCTAGGCAGGGTCATATGACCTGAGCACAGCCAATCAGATTCTTCCACTGATGTCAAGAGATTATTTGTGATAGCTATATCAGAATCCAGAATTTGCTGGCACAAGGATAAGCATTCAGAGGTGGCAATGTTAGTGACAGAATGTAGCAGTCTGGTGTTAAGGAAGGCTCTTGGCTAGATCCCATCTCCCTTGTTTAATGATTAGATCCCAATCTTCTAGATGATTCTGTGAGCTATATCCCTCTCACATGAGGAAGTTAGCTAGAACTGTTTCTGGTGTGTGTAATCCAGAACTCTGACTGATATGATGTCTAGTCTGCTCAAGATACATGAGATCCAGTCCTGGCCCTCATGGAGCTTGCAGTCTAGCTTCTGCTTTGAATAATTTTGGAACAAAGTGTGTGATGAAGCGCTAAATATGGTCTGGATGAGGAGACAGACAAGTGACAAGTGATGAGGTGATTAGGAACGGTTCAAGATGAGGTTAAAAAAATAGAAAGTAACTGAATATTTAGTGAATTCTACGAATGCCACCATCTGTAGCAGCTCAGGACAGAGAGGTCAGGAGGCTAATAAGATCAGGGAGGTGATGAGGTAGGATCTCAGCTAGGTCTTGGAAGCTGGGAAAGTTTGGAGGAAACAGAAGAGATGCACTAGGAGGCTGCCTGCTCCCCCAGAAGTACAGGCCACGCTGATGGTCAGGAAGCACTGACACCCAGAATCATCCTTTATGGTTCTCTAGTCCTTTCCATAGTGCTCGTGTACACAGTATCTCTTTTAGGCCTCACAATATCATTGTAAGGGAGGTGGGACAGGGGTTTTCATTATTCCCCATTCCCAGGTCAGGGAGTCAAGATTCAAATGAGTCAGGTGATTTGTCTAGGGCCACAGAGCCATAAAGCCACAGCACAAGAAGGAAGCATTCAATATGTTTCAACAACATCTCAATGGATGGGCTAAACTTATGCTCTAATTGCATACCTCAAGTACAGATGTTCACTATTTCCCTCTTTATCAGCTAGACTTCCAGAAAGTTCTTCTTTGTGTTGAACTGAAATGTGTGTTCTCTTAACCCACCAGCACCACATAACTGATCTATAGCAGAGTAAGGACTAGAACTCATGTCCTTTGACTCTAAATGTCCTTTCAGTTGTCCCTCACTGCAAACTGCTCATGGCCTTGTCCCCTCCTTTTTTCCCCTCCTCCTGACTAGACTGTGGATAACAGCTGGCTCTTGCCAGGGGGAGGTAAGTGGAAAAGACCAGAATTTGGTAGGGCAGGCGTGCAGTGGGAGCGAGGTGGCCAGCAGGGCGGCCTGGCCTCTGGTTGGCTCCATTGCCCTGAAAACAATTTGCTTGTCTGGCGTGCTAATTTGCTTTATGTCTTCCCTTATTAAGCACATTGTTTTGCATAGGCCTGTGAGCTTCAAATGTGTTTGTTATGACTTCAATTATGTGTGACTGACCATGGCCCCAGCAGTCTAGAAGCAGGATTTCCTCCCTCCCTGGTACTCCCAGATTCCAGAGACCTCTTTGGTAGCCCCAGCCTGTTCTTCTTAGCAAGACTGTGGAGGGGAGTGACATTCTCACTTTCTTTACTCTCAGGGCCTGAGTCATCATCCTATGGGCAAATAGGCTCCTTCAGGTAAAACTCAAGAGGAGGGAGAGAGGTTTCCTCTCTCAGGACAGGTTTCTCAAGGTTTCCTCTCTCCCTCCTCCAAGATATATACCTGCCCCCTCCAGGAGTGCAAGAAGGCAGCAGTGACAGACATGGAAGGGACAAAATGACCAACCGTGAAAAACATGAGAAAGCAGCCCCCAAGCACACTTTCACTTGTCAGCAAAATGATGAGGGTTTGAGTGGGAAATGGAGTGCCTTCCAATTGCAAAGAACTTAATAGGAACCAGCTCAAAATCCTGTGAGCCTACTGAAGGCCCTGTTCCTTTGTAAAAAGCCAGATGGGGTCTATTATTTTTAAGTGTCAACTAGATGGAGGATATGACAGGGAGAAGGATGAGATTCCTCTTCCTGAAAGCCCAGATGAGGTTCAGCATGCTCTGGGGAAGGTACCGTCTTGGCTCCTTCCCGCCTTTCTGCAAGGTACCCACCAGGCATGTCCTGGTGCCAAGAGCCAGGTCAAGTCCCAACCTGGGTCTCCTCACTGTGGCAGGTCAGCAGCACATCTGGTTTCCATTAGCCATTCTCCCCCACCACCCCTCCTCCACTTCTCAGTGTCTCATTGTGTCTCACTGGTGACAGGCTGTTGGAGATGTCTTGACACAAGCTCACTGAGGGATTCTCAGTATGCGTTGTCCCTTTGCTTGGTTTGCTAGTTTTCTTGGGCCCTCTGGGGTCTTTCCATAGTTAGTCAGTCTGTCAGTTTATCTGTCTGTCAGTCAGCCTGTCCATCAACCATCAGTCTCTATTAGCCAGCAAGACAGTCTGTCAGTCAGACAGCCAGACAGTCCATCTGTTTGTCAACCAGTCTTGGCCAGCTGGGCAATCAGCCAATCAATCTGTCCATCTCTCTGTCAATCAATCAGTGTTTTAGGAGGGGAAATGGGACATAGACCACAGGAAGGACACACACCACACCACATGGCAGAGGGGACGCAGGGCTACCCTTGTCAGCCTATTGTGCTACGAAGGCATAAATGCTAAGGAAGCAGGAGTTGAGAAGTTGTCAGAACAAGGGTAGAGCCAATTTGGGAAGGCTTAATAGAGGAAAAGCATTTGAAAGGGCTAAAAGAACTTTGACTGGACTGGGATTTTTTAGCCCCATCCTTGACTCCAACCAAAGCAGCTCAGGGTTTGACCCTGAACTAAGGAGTTAGAGACTGAGAACTGAGCAGTTGTGCTATGGAGAGAATTCTACTCCTAGCTGTTTCTGATGAGCCGTGGGACCTCGAACAAGTTCTGTGAGCCACAGCTCCCCACCTGTACCACTGAAGAACAAGTAGGGGGCAGCAGTAGACCAAATAAGCCCTAAAGGCCCTTCCAGCTCTGATGTGCCCTGGTTCTTTCTCAGGTTTGTGTCTGGGAGAAGGAAGGATTGTAGTCCTGAGGCTTAACTTAGGCTCTCAATAGGGCTTCTGTCTGAATTAGGTTTCTGGACACAGGTCCTCCAAATGGAGGATACCAATCTTAACAGAAAAATGGACAGACATACAGACACACAGATGCATGTGCACAGATGTCTGGGTGGGGCACCCCTCAGCTAAACAACAAACTGCAGTGGTTGATCTTTCTGAGGGTGGATTTATTGGAGGCAATTGTTCCTGGGTTGGGGTGTTGTGGAATGGGTGAGCCATTTCTGGGACCGGTAGAGGGGCAGGAAAGACTGGAGGAAGTGGATTTGTCAAGAAGTTTGTGAGGGACGAGGAAAGAGGTCAGGGAGAAAGGGAGAAGTGTCAGGACTCAAGACCTTGCCCATCCTTCCCAAGCCATCTTTTCTATTCACCTCTGTATCCCCTCCCCAGGCTGTTGACTGGGGGCATATCCGGTCTAGAGGTCTCTCAAGCACTGACCTCAAGGTCATAGGAAGTCCAGTCTGGAAGGGCCCTTAGAAGCTGTCCACCAAGGATACTAATGCCCAGAGAGGGGACAAGACTTTCCCCCTTAAAATACAGTGTAAAAATCATAGTAATAGATACATGAACAAAATGCTATGGGTGCACAGAGGAGAATCAGATGTCTGGAAGGGCTTTCCAGGGGTGCTGACAGTTGGTTTCAATCTTGAAGAATGAGTAGAACAGCAGGTGTACAGGGAAAAGGATTCCAAGCACAGAGAACCATAATGTACACAGGCACAGAGCAGCAAATGTAAATGAGAGGAAACGGTAAACATAGTCTAAAAGACCTAGAGCAAAATGGGCAGAACAAAGGTAAAATAATGGATTGAAACTAGATTTTGAAGGACCTTAAAGACCAGGTTGGGAATTTGAGCTTTATCTTGGAAGTATTTGGGACCTGTTGGTTTTTAAGCAGGAAGATCTCAGATTATTACTCTTTTTTGAAGATCTTATTTATTAGAGAGAGGGAGAGAGCAGGAGGGGCAGAGGGAAAAGGAGAGAGAGAAGCTCAAGCAGACTCTGCACTGAGTGTGGAGCCTGATGCTGGGCTCGATACCATGCCCCTGATATCATGACCTGAGTCGAAATCAAGAGTCAGATGCCCAACTGACTGAGCCACCCAGGATCCCCATCAGGTTGCTTTTAATAATAATGCAGATTACATTAGATTTCATTAATAGAATTATTCTTTTCTGCAGGCTCAGGCGTCAGCCAGCCTGGTTCAAATCCTGGCTCCTTACTAGTTGTGTGACCTTGAGTATGTTGTGCAATTTTCAATGGTTCAATTTCATCATCTGTGAAAACAGAGGCAATAATGGCACTTTTTTCATAGGGTTTTACTGAGGTAAAGCATGTAAAGTGCTTAAAACGGAGCCTGGGTCATAGTAAGCACTCAGTAAATGTCGGCTAAAAGTAATGATGGTGATACCTTCCTTTCATGCAAGAGGGTTTTTGAGGCTCAGAGAGGTGAAGTCACTTGCCTAGGACTGCACAGCCAGTTTGCGGCAGAGCTGGATTTCAAAGCCGAAGTCAGGGCTAAGATTTGTGCCTTAAAAAATATCTCCGGAGGCCCCAGGAGGGATTGCTTAAAGTGAGGGAGACTGGAGCTCAAGCTACCACTTGAGAGGCTGTTGCAGCTGCCTGGGCATGGGAAGATGCCAGTTGGAACCCAGGAGAGCCACTTCTCCCAACCAGGCTGTCATTTGGGAGCCTCTGAGGAGCTGGCCTGGCCCAGGGAAGAGCTGTTCTTTCCATCAGTGGGGCTTGGGAGGTTAATGGCATTCCCAGGAAGGGCCAGGGATTAGGAGGAGCCTGCTCTGCAGAGCCAAATTCTTTCACCTCTAGTGAGTTTTCCAGAATTTCCCCCTCTGCCCCCCAGTGCCTGGCCCCAAGAAAAAAGAGGGGGGATGGGCTGAGACACTCCCCCTCCCCAGACTCACGGACCTGGCTGGAGGAGAGTGTGGCCCCCCACTGGGTTGGCCCTAGTCCCGGCTGTGGCTGTTCCGGCACAAGCTGTGGGAAAGGAGGAAGGCCCCAGCATGCTCTCTGGGGTGCAGCAGGGGAGGACAAAAAGGAGGGGGCCAGGACCCTTCAGAGGCTGGACAATTAGAGAGAAGGCACATTCCAGGGGAATCCACATCTGGGATGAGCCTGAGCCAGGGCCAGCCTTGTAATCCATTGCAGATGTGACGGCCAGCAGCAGATGTGGGCAGGACCTCCCTCATAGGTGGCTGGCGGGTGGAGGGGGGGTTGGGTCTTGCAGGGGCAGGGAGATGAGGAGCAGCTCCCAGACACCACCAGGCAGCTCCTCTTGAGAGGTTGCTACCTGGCTGCAATTCCATGCACGGTCCCTTGCCAATGGCAGCAGTCAGGCTGAGAGGCCACAGCTAGCCCAGGAAGCCTCGCTTCAACTAAGTGTTTCTGGGAGCATAGCTTGGGCCAGGAGGCCACCAGCCCCCTGGATGGACTTTTTGCTCCCCAAGAAAGCCTTATTTTCAGATGCCATTTGCCGGGCAGCAGTGGTTTCAATGGCCTCAAACCTGAGGAGGCAGGAATTTGGGACTCTGGGTCTAACTTGGACCAGCTCCAGCCTGTTTATCCTCCAGGGACTCTGGGTCTGGCATTGCCAGGAGGAAGTCTAAAGGACGTGTCAGTGCCAGGAACTGATTTTCCTAGACCCAAGTGGGCAGGGCTAGCTAGATAATGTCTAGTCCTCTGTGCCAGCCATGTGACCTGACAATTGGCACTAGAAAAGTGCCCTGCAGGAAGAAAGGAGGAACACAGCAAGGGCTCCCTTGTTGGTTGGTTTTGTGAAGGCCAGTCAGAGGCCTGGGGGCATGGGGATGAGGGGAGTCTGGGGAGTATGAGGCAGGATATCCCCGGTCTCTGTGTGGTGATGTGTAATTGTTCCATCACCCAGCCTGTTTGTCAGGGCACCTGCAATCAGAGAATCATCATCTTAGACTGGAAGAATGGAGGACTTTCCCTGGTCCATCCCAATCCCTTTGTGTCACAGAGGAGATAATGGAGGCTCAGAGAGAAGCACAGGTTTGCCCCCGGGTTAGAGAGCCAGGGGCAGAACTGACCCAATAAGGCAGGGCTCTTGATTCTCAGCTGAGTGCTGTTTCCCACAGCCCCAGGCTACTTGGTAGAATGAATGGATGAGTAAGTAAGTGAGTGGATGAGTGAATGGAAAGGCTTGGCTGCTAAAATGGAATTGTGGCCCGGCCAAAGTTTTGTAGACACAGAGGGCATGTCCATTTCCAGCTTCTCAGCAACATATTGCTTGCTTAAAATAGGAATCCATCTTGCCCCGTTTCTCTCAACTGTGTCTGTCTCCTCACAGGCTCCAAAGAAGGGAAAGGATTCACCCCAGTTCACCCACCATGCCTAGGGCAGGGGCAGGATGGAAAGCCAGGTGTTCCTTGAGCCCCCACTCCTCACCTCCTTCTGCCAGAACTGAAGACAACTTCCATCCATTTCACAGGCAAGGAAACCGGAGACAGGCCCAGAGGGGGCGCAAGACGGATTACAGGATGAGCTTTAAATCAGGCCTGGCAGGACACTGCCTGTAATGGATTCCTGTTGGCGGGAGCAGCATTTGTGGCCCCTGTGGGTCTAGACAGCCCCCAGAGCTATGTCACTCCAGACTAACGACAGGTGGCAGCAGAGGACCATGGTAGGCAGCCTAGGCCTTGTCTAGTAGGCTTGCCCAGCCCCCTTCCTCAGGCCTGAAGTTGGCTAGCTTGGTACCCTGAGTGCATGTGGGGCCCCTATGGCAGAGAGCCCAGGCTGAGGTGCCTGGGGCACCCAGAGGTGGGATACGTGGGTGTTTACTGAAAACCAGTGTCCTCAGCAAAGGTAAAAGGTAGGACAGGACATCTGAGAGAGAAGTGGGGGGGGGGGGGGCTGCTGGACAGAGCCTAAGAGGGAGAAGGAACTGCAGAGGAAGAGAGACAAAGAGACAGAGAGGGAGAGATGGAGAAACAGAGAAATGGGCTGACAGTTTACAGTAAAAGAAAGAGATTCCGTGGGCTATATCCATACACATATGCTGAAATCATGGAACTCTCCAGCTGGAAGGACCCTTAGAGGCCATAGTCCAAATGCTCCACCTTACCCATGAGTATACTGAGACTCAGAGAAGATGTGATTACTTGAGATCCCACAAGCAAATTTCCAGTAAGCAGGCCCCCAGCCTGGTTCCTTTCCTGATTCCTGGACTTCAGTTTTTTTGTCCAAAAGCCACCTTGGACAGTATACTTAACTGCCCAAAGAAATTGCCACTGAGTAGGGGAGACAGAAACCTCCAACAGAGGCATAGAGAGGCAGTGCAAGAGGAGAAAGAGAAGGGGAGCAGGAAGGAGCAGAGAGAGACCTCAAAGGCAGGTGGGGCAACTGGCCTGCCTTCTAGGGTCCCACCTGAAGTCAGGTAGCCAGCCAGCTGTGAAGGACACTCAATCTTCCATATTGGACATTCTGTCCCCCTCAGCCTAAGCCTAGTCCAGTCTAGAACAGGGACCAGTTACATGAAAAAGGGGCCCAGGTGGGGCGCCTGGGTGGCTCAGTCAGTTGGGCATCTGACTTTTGATTTTGGCTCAGGTCATGATCTCAGGGTCGTGAGATAAAGCCTCGAGTTGGACTCTGCACTCAGTGGGAAGTCTGCTTGGGATTCTCTTCCTCTCTCTCTGCCCCTCCCCCTGCTCTCTCTCTCTCTCAAATAAATAAAATAAATCTTTAAAAAAATAAAAGAAAAAGGGGCCCAGGTTGGATCCTAGAGCTGGAAAGAAGACCTTGATTTTCTTCTACCTCTGTTGCCAGATCACCTTGAGATCACTGTTTGATTTTACCACATAGCATGGACACATTGTTTTCTGATCAGGGCCTAAGCTCTGCCATCTCAGGTCTGCTGATCCAAGGATAGGACATCCATGCTATGTCATCACCAACTCTAGTGACCATATTTTTCAAACTAAAAATCAGAGCAGATTGTCTAACGCATCATCCAATCACAGAACAGAATATTTTAAATTAAGCTTGTCCCTGGAAATCTGAGCCATCTGGTTACTGTCCTGTTACTCCACCCATTGGTTTCCCCTTCACACACAGGCCTGGAGATGCCCCCAGCTGTTAGCCAGGCCCTGGGGCTGAGAAATGAGGAAGGGGAAAGAAAGCTAATGTATACTGAGCTCTTGCCATGTGTCAGGCATTTTCTGTCCATTATCTCATTTACTTCCCATGACAACTGTATGAGTAGGTACTCTTTTAATCTTCATTTCACAGATGAAGAAACAAGTTCAGACAGCTGGACTCACTAACCCAAGGTTACACAAGTATACCCAGCTAGGTGCAGAGCAGGCTCCAGACCCCCAATGTAAGGAGCTGAAATCCCCAGCAGAGAAAGCCCTTGTAAGGGATGAAAGGAAGCATGGAACAGAAATGCCACCCTGAAAGCTAGTGGAAACTTAGATGTATTAACAGAGGTAGAGACCAAAATGAAGTAGGTTACAGACTTACCCTTCTCTGCCCTCTGGAATATGTGTCCAGTTCTGGGCCCCGTACGTTGAGGGCACACTGGTGCCTGTCTACAGGGCAGTGAAGAGGTTGGGGAGCAGGTTAGAACCCATGTCCACAAGTAAGAGTTGGAGGCACTGGGGCTATTAGGCCTGGAGGAGTGACTTCAGAGACTTGAGACCACACAAGGGGTATATATGTTTTATGTGGCTCCAAGATAAGAGGTGGTAGTTATGGAGAGACAGATGTGGAAGAACTTTCTCAGAATCCAAATGATCTTGTCATAAAACTGGTTGTCTTGAGAGAGAGTGAGCGCTCCGTTACTGGTGTTGTGCGAACATGGTCAAGCTGAACACTTGGTCGAAATGCTGCAGAGAAGGCTCAAGTTCTGGAGCAGAGGTTAGACTGGATGCCCCCTAAGTTCACTGCAGTCCGGAAACTCCATGAATCTGTGATTCTGTGAGGGTTGAAACTGTAGAAGGCCACCCCCATGGAGATTCCATAACTTCCCTCCACTACTTTTTTTCGGTGCTTCACATCTTTTAAAACCAGAAAATAATTTCTTAGATCCCGCCTAAATTCCTCTTACTGGAGTCATTCTTAGTTCTGCATAGGACTGGCTGCTGAGAAGGGAAGGGTGGAGAAAGCCGCAAAGCAAGGCCACCAGAGACCTAGAGGAGAATCATTCTCAAATAGCAAATGTTAAGCAGACAGATGGCTAACGATGAAAGTGGAGCAAGCATTCAGAAAACATTACAGCTGAGATGTAAATGTACTTTTTCCTTAAAACGATATTACCTTTTCTGATTGATTTTGTGATTTAAATTGCTAACACTTGAAAAGTGGTGGGAGTCGTGAGTTGCTCGCATATTTATTATTTGGAATATAACATTAACCAACCACTCGGTAATGCTGAACATTTTCCTGCTGGTCAGGAAATCCTTTCTTAGGGCTAATCTAGATGTCAATTACAGCACCACCAGACCATTGTTAAACATTAAATGTGCATAACAATCTATTAAGTAAGAGGTACAGATTGTCAGGTGCCTGGAAGTTGCGTGAGACTGATGATAGTGCTGGTATGTCCTGACAAGACCACTGGGACGTCCTGGACTAAGAAAGTTTTGACTGAAATGGATGGATGGCCCATTTCTGCTGAATCAAGTCTTATTTCTCTCCATTTTCTTGGATTTTTATTACTTAGGTCAACATCGATTTACCAGAGATGCGTGCAGCACCCAGAAGATGCTGGCCTGAGGAGCTATCATCCCTGTCCTGGAGTCTCTAGCTAGCTCTTAACATTTCTCTCCTCCATCACCTTAGAAATATACTTTCTCCATCTTTGTGACCAGCTATTCTCAGGAAAGTGCCCTGACTCTGGCATTTTTCCTGGAATGGTTTATCCAACTGTGAGAAGCCTATGAAAGGCTGGGAAGTAATGTAAAGAAAGCCTGCCCTTCTTCCTGCAGGTTTTGTGCATGTTTGGCTTACTATGTGGTTAAGGTCAGGTTCTATTTTAGGGCTGGACCTGTGGGTTTCTGTAAGAGATACTCCTGTTTTTGAGGAAGACATGGCAACTTGCTCTAGTGAGTGTTTATACAAATTCTAGCTGTGGGGGTGTATTTTAGGTCAGGCTCCTGAGAAGTGGAACCTGAAATAGGGATGAAGACCTGTGATTAATTGAGGCCATGCCCTTCTAGAAAAGTCCAAAAGTGAGGCAGGAAATCAGGATAGGGAAGAAGTAGCCCAGAAAGGATTCGGTCTTTAGTAAAAGTCTAGCCTTGACCTGATCTAGAGTGGATGTGGGAGCTCTGGGGCATGAATCACACAACAGAGTTATACCATCTTCAGGAAAGGTACTGGATTTTTGTATTCCTGGATTAGTCAGTTATTGCCCCACCCCCGTATGAGGCAGGTATAACCTCCCATGCAACTCTGGATTAAGTGGTTTCCATTAGCCAAGGGCAAGTCTCAGGTCTTGCCATTAGCCACAGCACTCAAAGCAGCTAGGACTGGATGTACCAGCCGGAAAGGGGGATCTGGCCCCGGCCCCAACATCATCTACTACAGCATGGCTGCCATCATAGGTTTCTAAAAGCCTCCTCTTTCTGTGAGACACAAGGACTTCAGTCACCATGGCTCTGCCAATCAGCTGTGAGTGAGCTGTCTCACTGACCAGAGCTACTGGAGGGTTGTAAATGGGAGGGTTAGGAAGTTGTCGCTTGTTCAAGAATGAGATAAGAGTCCAAGTTCCCAGGTCAGGGAAGTCACATGGCTGAAATAGGCAGGGAGCTGGAGGAGAGATACCAGGCAAAAGAGATACTGGAGTGTGTCAGGAGTGTAGTGCTGTCACTTTCAGTGGCAGGGTCGGGGGGCGGGGTGTGGGCCACCAAGCTCATCAGCTTTTACACTGTGATTAAGCTAGAGTTAATCCAGGTGGATTGTTTTATGTTGCATATAGTTTTATAAATTATGGGATTTCCTTTTCCTTCTCCTTGTTCGTTTTCCTTGTGAAAATGTTGGTCAGTATCAATATGTTCAAGGGAACCAAGGGGATAGCTTAGCACTCATCCTGGAGCTGGTATGTGGCCTGTGAATGACAGCCACTAACACCTATTGAACACTTAATATGTACTAAGCACCTCCCCAACACTTACTTTCAGACATTATTAGCTCATTGAGTTCTCCTAATAGGACTCGGAGTTGTACTGTATATGGGTGAGGGTGGTGGGAAAAGGAGGTGTCAAAGATAACTCCTGGTTTCTGCATGAATGGTGGTGCCATCTTCTGAGATGAACAATAGAGAACACTTATCTGGCCTCAGTCCTGTCTTCTTTATACTGGAAAATTCTAGTTTCTGTAAATGCTTCCTTGAGGGCCTGTTTTGAAAATTCTGGAACTTCTTAGAGAGGCACTAGATCCTGACTGGGAAATTTCTAGATCACAGAACATTTTCACATTTCTTTATTTCTTTAGTCCCTCTTTACTAGCACGATTAGTGTGTCAAAACAACCAGGTTTCACTCAACCCATCTGATTTCTCAGATGGACATCAACCTGTAAATTGTTCTGGGACAGGACCAAGGCTCTCCTCCTTTACTCCAACTTCAGCAAAATCCTAATCATGAGGATATGTAGGAAGATGTACATTTGCTACCTTGTCCCTTCCCTAAAAGAGAGTCACAAGAAAACTCCATTTTGACCATAAATAAACAAGTAAGCACTTTTTAAAATTTCAAACACTAAAAAGTAGTTATGTATTGAGTGCTAAGCTAACCTATTTACACAGATTATTTTATTTAAGTCTAAAATCTGTATGAAATAGGCACTTGTGTCCATCAGGATGCTTTTAGCTGAAAGTAAAAGAAACCATGATACAAACTGGCTTAAACAATTAGGAAATTTGTCCTCAAATAACAGGATGTCCAGAGGTAGAGCAGCAGACCTAAAGCATGGCAAAATCAATGACTCAACAATGTTCTTGGAGAACTCGGGTCTTTTCATCTTTTGGTTCTGCCATCCTCAGGAAAACATGCTTAAGGTAGTTCCAAACATCACTTCTAGGCATAACATCCCCTGAAGGAAAGGAAAAACTTCCTTTGTCTCCTTAGGAGGAAGGAAATCTCTCCCGGAACTCCCCAGATAGACTCCCCTTCATGTTCTGTTGGCCAGAATTGAGCCACATGTTCATTTCTGAACCAATTACTAGCAAGGAGAATGGAAAATACATGATTGGATTAGTTTACTTATTTGAGATGGAAGGACACTAAAATACTACCAAGTTCCCATTGTACAGAAGAGGAGACTAAGGCTCACTGAGATGAAGTAACAGAACAACTTGCCCAAAGTAACATACCCAGTAAGTGACAGAGCTGAGTTATAAATATAGTGCTTCCCTATTTGCTGTACTTATTAATTACTAAATACTTGTTAATTGCTAAGAGCTTACTGAGGTTATACAAGGAATCCTTATTATCCAAGTATTCATTTTCCAAGTCCCTGCAGTCAGAAGGTTGGCTAGCAAAGCAAGAGACCATTAAGATATTCACTAGTGAACTGGTCAATCATTAAATTACTCTGGCATCCCTCCTAGATTAACACTAGCATCTAGATCAGTGTTTTCTGGTTGTTGGGTATTATAAACAACAGAGAGTAAAGAACAAATTCAATGCCAATCAGTTTGCAAAGTGAAACTACAAATATGAGAAAAGATTCAGGAGTTCATGAAGTCAGCAAAAAAGTAATACTCGAAAACTGCCGGAATCTCAGAAAAGCCATGGACACATGAGAGCCTGGCAGAATTAGATCAGTTAACAGTTAAAGAACAGCAAGTCATCAAGGATGAGAACAAGATAAAGACTTCAAAGGATAATGATTTGACTCACAAATTCTTAAGAGATATCTTTGGGAAAACCAAGGTCCTTGAATTATTTTGTTATAAAATGATCTTTGTGACCATGTTGTGAAAGCTAAATAAAAATGTTATGCTATACTGTCATTCAGTTTTATCAGAAAAATTGTACTATAAATCAATTAATGCTTGAGTGATTCTTTGCTTGACCTAAGAAATAGAACAGAGCTGCAATCGCAGCCTAAATTTATGAAATATGAGATAAACTGCTTGTCATAATTTTTTATTTTGTTTTCTGTGACAAATTCAAATAAACTTTTTCAAAAAGTTTTTATTTAAATTCCAGTTAGTTAACATAGAGTGTAATGTTAGTTTCGGTGTACAATATAATGATTCAACACTTCCATACACTACCCAGTGCTCATCATGACAAGTGTAGTCCTAAATCCCCATCACTTTTGAAAAAATGTTTTACTATGACAGTTTAAACAGATTCCCTCCCACTCCCGGTATCAATTATCTGCAGATAAAGAAGATCTTCTATAGAATGTTAAGATCACCCTGGGAGCGAATCAGTCTCACTCAGCCACTCACTAGTTTTTTGGCTTTGGCCAAGTTTCTCAGCTTTTCTAAACCCTCGTTTCTCATCTGTAAAATGAGGAAGCTTCATAAGGTTATTGTAAAGATTAAATTACACTACTCATATAAAGCACTTACCTTAGTCCTTCACACATAGTGTGAATGTTAGCTGTTGTTACATCAAGGAATGTTAGCTGTTGTGATGTTGTTAAAGTGGTTGTGTGGAATGACAGCAAAAACATGGGCTTCAGAGTCTGTCAGACTTCGAGTTCTAATTCTGACTCAGTCGTTTCTTTATTATGTGACCTGGAACAAGCCACTTCCCCTTTCTGGGCCTCAGTGGTCTTACCTAGAAATTAGAGCGTGTAGAGTTGCCATGACAATTAATATAACTGATGCTCAGTAGTTACTGTCACTTGGCAAGTAACAGTTTTTATTTATCTGTGTTGAATATTGTATCCAGTGTTGTGTGTAATTGTATATGTGTCTGTTAGGGAGACATGTATAATAAATGTAAGGGGTTCCTGTCCTCAAAGGGCTTGTATTTCATGAAGAAAGCCATTAATGTGCTATGTGCCAGCTACATTTCCTCTCTGGGCCTCAGTTTTCCTTTCTGTAGTATTAAATCTTTAAACTAATTGATCTCTAAGGTTCTCAAACTCTGAGAATCTATATAGGCATGTGGATTCCTGAAACAAGTATAAAGAAAGCCAAGGCAACTTGGTTCCAAGCATGACATACTGGAGTTCATAAAGAGGTCCTTCAGGAACTGATAGGAGGGAAGGGAATGTCATCCAATGGAACGAGTACTGGCTTTGGGGCCAGAAAGACCTGGATTTAAATTCCAGCTCTTCCACTTGCTAGCTGGATCTCCTTGAACCATGAACTTCTCCTTTCCGAGCCCCAGTCTCCTCCTCTGTAAAGTGGAACTTAAATGACCTACTTATAAGGATATGGTGAGAAATAATCAAGCCCACACATTTGAAAGTGTCTCATGTGCAGTAGGTGCTTTGCTTCTTGCTTAAGGAGACTTCCTGGAGACTTGGGAACTTAAGCCAGGAGTTTTTGGTGGGAATAAAGCTGCTGGAGAACTGGGTACAGTTGGACAGAATAGCAGAGAATGGCCTTTTGGCAGATGCCTTTATTGGAAAGGCAAAATGCCAGGCTCTGACAGGGCAAGCCCAGTACCCTGAGGTCCATGAAGAAGCCATCCCCTTGCCAACCTCTGCCTGGGATTCTCATCAAGGCCTAGAGGGGAAAAAAAGAAACCAAAATGAAATATATATTTATAACAATAATAATAATAATTATTCTTTCACCAATTTTCTCTTCCTCCGATGGAGTCTGGCAAGGACTACAGAGCAGGAAAACTGCTAAAGTTGAGAGTAATGGTGCCCCCAGGACAAATAAAGAGGGAACTTCAAACCAGCAGATGCTGCTGAAAACCCCAACACAGGAAATATCTGCAGAATGAATTGAGAATTTATGGGGGTTTGGGTTTTCAGGATTTATAAGTAAGTTCCACGAGCAGAGGAGGGAGATGAAGGAGAGAGAGCAGGACAGGGCAAGAGGAGTGGGCTGGGGGCAAAGGCCAGCTGTTCCCCCACCTCCCACCAGGCAGATCTGGTGTCAGAGGGGTGCTCCAGGGACAACAGCGGCCTGGGCAGATTGAGCTGAGCTGGACAGATCCTAGTGTGTCCCATGGCCCTGGTGTCACCCTCATGAAGGGCTGGCGGCTGGGTGGAGATGGACACTTGGGTCTATGGGCAAATGCGCATGGGCAGGAAAGGCCATCTGATAATGATTGTGATAATCAGTAAGCTGACTGTCAGCAGGGCCTTCCTGGGGTTCGGGCTTAGAGGCTACCCTAGGCCTTTCCCAACCTTAAGCATGTCAGAGTCAGGTAAGAAAAGGTATGTTCGGAGTATGAAAGTGGGTCAGGCCAAGGGCTCTGGAAGGAATGAGTGAGAATGGCATTCCTGCAGGCTCCTGGGAGGCTCCATGTGCTGAACCCACACATCTTTAGCAGGCCAATCCCTCTGGGGGCCTCAATTTTCCCACCTATAAGATGGTGGGGTTGGGGTTTAGACTATAGTACACAATGGGCTTGTTATTGAATTGTTGGTAGTGGGGAGGTGTGGGACCAGGGAAGTGGGACACTAGGCTGCCAGAAATGGGGCAGAGGGAGAGTAGAGAGGGGCCCTTGCCCAAGCAAAGGTACACCCTGGAGGTGCTGACAATTTCCAGAGCCCCAGGGGCTCTGGAATACGTTTTCCCACTACCTCGGGTGTGGCGCTATGAGTTCAGACTGCTTTCAGGCCACCCTGGGTGCAAGGCCTTTAAATATACCAAAGGACCCTAAGAGTTTTCCATTTCTGGTCTCTGCCCAAAGGGGGATTTGGGAGGAAAGCCATTCGGCTGCATTTAGAGGTTAGTGATACTTGGAAAGTATATGTTCAGCCAGCTTCTGGAAACAGAGGCCCTTTGCCTCTTTACTAGAACAAAATCCCAGCCACAGGCAAAATGAAGAGGCACTCAGAGGAGGGCGAGACAGGAGTAGGGTGAGAACTGGCGGGAGGCAAGACTTCCCCAGGTCCCCCTGGAGGAATACCATGAGATGAGCCTTACTATGGTCATTCAGGCCTTGCTGAATAAGAGGGAAATTCCTCAATTAGCCCACTTGTCCTCAGGGGGTCAGAAACACAGGTCTGCCTTGGGAGGGAGTGAGCACCCTGCTTTTGAGTATTTAAGCCATAGCCCAAAAATCACTGTCATTGAGAATGCTATTGAAAGCATGTCTTCATTAAATTGGGGTTGGTAGGAAAGATAGTGTACATTTAAGACATCTCTCATCCCAATAGTCCTATGATTGCTGAATTCAACTGTTGCATGACTTTGGATGACTTGTTCCCATTTCCAGGCATCTGTCTCCCCATCTATAAAATGAAATTGGGTGGACTTTGGTTATGGCATTCCCCTACACCATGACTTTAGTCTTTGAAGGGCAGGAGGGGAAAGGCTCACAGAGCAGAGACTCCTGCCCTTTTTCTTGCCAAGCCCTGACTCCAACCTGCCTCTATGAGTTTCCCTGTGGCCATCTCATCCTTTCTTCATAAAAGTGAGGAGCAGTAAATGCCCCAGTTCAAGGCCAGGCTATTGTCACGGTCAGCCCAGAAAAGAGAGAGGAAATGAGTAGGCACTAGCAGGCCCCTTTTGGAGAGAGAATCACCCCGAGGGCCCTGGAAGCATACAGTCCTTGCCCTGTCTGAGCTGCTGCTTCCCCATTCCAGAGATTACTGTAGCTTTGTAATAAACTTTGCAATTAGAAAGTGTGAGTCTTCTAACTTTGCTTTTATTTCCAAGATTGTTTCGCTATATGGGGTCCCTTGCAATTCCATATAAGTTTCTTGAGGATTGGTCTTTCCATTTTAGTGGAAAGTCATTGAAATTTGATACAGTGCTTTGAATCTGCAGATTGCATCAGGTGGTATCAAGATCTTAACAATATTAAGTCTTCTAATTCATGGACACAAGATGGTTTCTCATTTATTTAGGTCTTCTTTAATTTCTTTCAACAATATAGTATAATTTTTATTGTACTAGTCTTTCACCTCCTTGGTTAAATTTATTCCCAAGTATTTTATTCTTTTGAATACTGTTGTAAATGGAACTGTTTTCTTAATTTCCTTTTCAGATTGTTCATTTTGGGTATATAGAAATACAACTGATTTTTAAATATTGAAATTGTACCCTGGAATGTTGCTGAATTTGTTTACTAGCTCTAGTGACTTTTTGTGGTCGATTCTTTGGAATTTTCTATATATAGGATTATGTCACCTATGAATAGAGACAGTTTTGCTTTTTTTTTTTTTTTTTTTCAAATTTGTGTGCCTTTTATTTCTTTTTCGTGCCTAATTGCTCTGGCCGGAACTTCTGGTACAATGTAGAATAGCAGTGGTAGAAGTAGCCATGTTCCTGATCTTAGGAGAAGAGCTTTCAGTACATCAACATTGATATACTTGCTGTGAGTTTTTCATAGATGGCTTTATCATGTTAAGAAAATTCCCTTCTCTTCCTAGTTTTCTGAGTGTTTTTGTCATGAAAGTGTGTTGGAATTTGTCAAATGCTTTTTTTCTTGCACTTTTGCATCAATTGAGATATTCTCTCTCTCTCTCTCCCTCCCCCTCTCTCTATTTCATTCTGTTAATATGCTATATTACACTGATTGATTTTCTTACTTTGAACCATCCTTGTGTTTCTCAGATAAATCTCTCTTGGTCTGAGAGAGATTTATCGGTCATCTCCCCCTCCGATTTCCCCCAATTCACCCTTCCTTTCCTTCTCACAGTGTCCTCCGTGTTTTTCCTTATGCTCCACACATAAGTGAGACCATATGATAATTGACTCTCTCTGCTTGACTTATTTCAC
>CM052901.1:57198106-57237025 GCA_028534135.1 Potos flavus
ATCAGACCTTTGTCTGTAGTGTCATTTGTGAATATCTTCTCCCATTCCGTGGGTTGCCTGTTTGTTTTGTTGACTGTTTCCTTTGCTGTGCAGAAGCTTTTTATCTTGATGAAGTCCCAAAAGTTCGTTTTTGCTTTTGTTTCCTTTGCCTTTGGAGACATGTCCTGAAAGAATTTGCTGTGGCTGATGTCGAAGAGGTTATAGCCTATGTTCTCCTCTAAGATTTTGATAGATTCCTGCCTCACGTTGAGGTCTTTTATCCATTTCGAGTTTATCTTTGCGTATGGTGTAAGAGAATGGTCAAGTTTCATTCTTCTACATATAGCTGTCCAATTTTCCCAGCACCATTTATTGAAGAGACTGTCTTTTTTCCACTGGATATTTTTTCAGCAGGAGCACTTTAACGTGGCCTTTTTTTCTTGACTCAGTGTTTGTTTGGTTGCTATATACCTTTGACTCTTTTCCAGAGTTCTGGCAAAGTTGATACTGATGGTTTCTGTGTGCTTTCTGATGTTTCTGTGGAAGGTTGGGTTTGGAGCTGCCTACTCTTCCATTTTGCCAATGTCACTTGGGTCTTTGCTTCTTGCCCATAGGTACCATACAGTAGGGGTGGTGTCTCCAGCCTGGATGTCCTTGGCCACAGGAAAAGCTGGTACCTGTTACTCTGTACAGGGCAAAACCTCCATGTGTCGTGGCTAGTCTGAAGCAGGGGTGGTTTTTCTGGCAGCAGAGTGAGATGGTTTAAAGGATTTGAATCAGACTCCTAGAGAATCATTGGAATGCAGAGCTGCCTGGAGAAAGGGATGGATGAGATCATGATAATACTTGTAGTAATAGCTACCATTTAGGGAGTGCTGACCACATGCCAGGTGTTGGCCTAAGTACTTTGCATGTTCACTCTTATTTCTTCCTACTGGCAGACTGCTAGGATTACCATCACTGAGGCCAGAGAGGGTAAGCCACTGCCCATAGTAACACAGTAGAGCTGGGTTTGAACCCCAGGTCTATTTGACTTTAAGGCCTCTTAATGGTAATTAAATCCTTCCTTTTTGAATCTCATGGGATTTGCACTTCGAACTCATAGACCCTGGCCACCTGTCCTATGGCCTCTCAGTAGAGGAAAGGGACATCTGTGGCTCACACTTACTTCAGTTGCTGTAATTTTCAGTTCTGGAATTTCTACTTTTATTACCTTATTGATATTCTCATTCATACATCCTATTCTTGGTTTCCTTTAATTCTTCATCCATGATTTTCTTTAGCTCTTTTAGTATATTTGAGAGTTGATTTAAAGTCTGTGGCTCACTCCTGCCCTGGACAGAGTCCAAGAAGCTAGCAGCTAAGTGCCATGTTCCTTTATTCCCTTCATCTCCTGCCTCCTAAACCACCATATTCTAACATCACAAAAATGAAGAGGATTGGAGTTATTCAACTTGAAGAGGGGGGAGTAGTTGCTCTCTGCTTCCATTGAGGACAGAACCAGAAAAATCTGGTGGAAACTGCAATTATCATTTTAATAATTAGTAATTTCTAGTGCCAGGCACTGTGTTCATTATATCTATTATCTCATTTACTCTTCATGGCAGCTCACAAGGTAGGTGCAATTTTTCCCGTCTTAGAGATGAGGAAACTAAAACTTGGAGGAGTTATATAACTTGCCTAGAGTCACACAGTTTATAAGCAACAACATTTCATTCATCCATTCAATCACCATTGGTTACCTACCAAGTGCTCGGCACTATTCTGGGCATTGAGCAAACAGTGGTAGAGATAGCCAATCATCAAATAAATAAGAAATATGATGCCAGGCCATGATAAGTGCTTTGATAAAAACTAAAAGAAGGTTGTAGACTAAGGGGTAGTTGTGAGTAGAACTGAAGCAGGGCCTGTTGTAGCTAGGATAGTAAAAGCAGACCTCTTGGAGGAATTGATCTTTGAGTAGAGATCAGAATAAAGGAAGGGAGGGCACCATGTGAAGATCTGAGGGAAGAATATCCTAAGGAGAAGGAATTGCAAGGGCAAAGTCCTGAGAAGGGAATGAGCTCAGTATGTTCAAGGAATAGTAAGGGGACAGTGTGGCTAGAGTAGAGTGGGTGACGTGGGGAATGGGGGTGGGTGGGTATGTAGTTAGATGACATAAGGCTTCATCAGCCACAGTGAATACTTGGGGTTTGGTGTGATGAGAGGGCAAAACAGGGTTTTGAACAGAAGAATTGCATGATATGAGTGACATAACCATTTAAAATATGTGCCTAGCTTCTCTGGAGAATGGAGAGTACAGGGCAACAGTGGAGAGGCAGGGAGACGGAGGAGGCATGCAGCCATCCAGATAGACATAATGGGGCATGGCCCCATTATGGCCCCTGGTGGTAAGTGTTGCTATTGTGCAAGGAGTCAGATTGGGAATACAGTTGGGAGTTGGAGCTATCAGGATTATTGAATAATTGGACAAGGGAGGTAAGAGAAAGAAAGGAGGATCCCTCAGGCTACGGCCTGAGCATCTGGGTAAATGGTGGTATTGGACACTGAGACGTAGAAGACTGAGGAAGGCAATTTGGGGCTTGGGTGCAAATTTGGGTGCTACCGTGAGTGATTCCATTGGTCTGGATTCTCCCTGAAATGTCTTCACTGTACAGGGATTTATTCCCAGAACAAGGTACTGGGGAAAGACTCTAAAAAATCTCTGGCCTGTGTTCTTAAAAGATGGAAAGACAGACATTGTCTTGGCTGGTTGGGGCCTAACCTGTTCTGAGGTGCAGCCAAGCCAGATGGCCCCTTGAAGTCCCTCATGGCTTGAGGATTCTCTTCTGTGATCTATGACCTGGAGGTGGGAGTAAGAATTTTCTCTTTTAACTAACATTTTTCCTTTTCCACAGCCTGATCTCTTTTAGATCCAGTCTAATTTCTTACAGGCCTTGAGCTAATTTGCACAGCTGGGTTTTACATCTTGGTGATTGCCATCTGCACCAATTGCCTTGCTGGCTGCAGGCAGGATGAGACTGCAGCCCCAGGGCAGGCCACAAGCTTCTGGAACTGCCTTTTTGAGGGCACCCTGGGCTTGAGGATGGACTGGGCCCCCTGAGCCAAATGCCTGCTCCAGTCTGTTCTGTCCCCCCAGCTTCCAATCAGGGAAGCCCTGGGCCTCAGCTTCAAGTGGGCTTCATGGACACCAGCATCCTGGGAGGTCGGGAAATAGATCTGGAGATGCACACACACACACACACACACACACACACACACACACACACACACACAGAAATAATGAGACAGGCATATAAGAAAGATAGCTAGAGACAGAGACATAGAGACAGGGATAGAGAATCGGAGAAACAGAGAAAACTCTGGGAGGGAGGTGGACTGAGACAGTGTGGGAAACAGTGAGAAGCAGCGACAGAGAAAATGAAATCAAGGTGAAGAGGGAAACATGCTGAAGCAGACAGAGTAAGATAGAAAAGCCCAAAGAGGCAGGTAGACAACAGAGGGAAGAGAGTGGGAAACTTGTGGGAATGATGCGTTTGGAGGCCTGTGTCTAGCCTTAACACAGTATAAGGGCTTATTAGTCTATGGCTATTAGTATTACCAATATTAAAAGAATGAGAGGATTTGCCATTTTTGTACACCAAAAACAGTTGAAAATCAGCAACTTCATATGGTTCAATCTTAATGTTATTATTTCATTGCATGGGACCCTAATAGGTGGTGGAGGCCTTATCTTGAGTGTAGGCATGTCATCATCAGAGCTGAGTTTGAAAAAAAAAAAAAAAAAAAAAAAAAGATAGCTCTTGAAGCCAGCATGGATTTGAACAGGTAAGACTGGAGGCCAAGAGGTAAAGGAGGAAGAGGCTGGGCCAAGGGTCCAGGCCAGAGATGCAGAGGGTCTGAAGTTTGGCAGGGACAGGAGGGTTGAAATGGGAGAGAGGGGATGATTAAAGGCATTTCCAATGAGCATTAATAGAACTCAGTGGCAGATGGGTAGAGACTCTGAAGGGGAATTTAGTTTTCAGGGCCAAACTCAGGCCCCATAATCCTGCCAGGAAGCCTCCCTTGGCCCCTGCCCCCTGCCCAGGGCTCTCCCCCACCAGCCTCTGAGCTCTCACACTCAGCAGTGTTAGGACAGAATTTGCTTCGGACTTCTCAGGGGCTCCCTCACTAAGGGAGCTTCTGCCTGGCACAGCAGTTGCAACCCACATGGGTTCTGGAGCCTGGGCTCTTCCATTGGAATCCACACTCTGTATTCTGTGTGAACTTGGGGAAGCTACTTACTTTCTCTGAGTTTCACACATCCTACCTGCTTCAGAAGCTAGTGTGAACATTAAGTGGAGTAATACATGAAATGTGGTCAATAAGTGCTAGCTATTCTTATTATCATTGGCCATTAGTCATTGTTGATTGTTAGTGTTCTATATCCTCTTGGGCTGAAGTCATTAACTGCATCCAATTTCATTTATGTATCCATCCTGCCTTCTCCAAGACTTAGCTAACAATGGGTCACAGAAAGTACTGGATGACTGTCTGGAGCCTTGATTCAAATCCCTTCTATTCATTAAACACCACAGAAGCAACTCACAGCTTCTCTGCTGGCCCCTAGGTACATATACAGATGACAAAGACCTGGTCCCAGCCTGTGAAACATCCAATCTAATAATACTAATAAAATAGCATTTGTTGAGCTCTGTGTCTGTTTGAGCCTGATCAGGGAAGCAGAACCACTGTGAGTGATCTGAAATAAGGAATTTAGTGTGGAGGTTAGAATTTCCACCATCTTGGGAGCAGATGAAGAAACCCATGGAAGGCTGCGGCCTCTGCATCTTGTGGTGAGACTGAAGTCATGGTAGGTGAGCAAGGCTGGCAGTCAGGAAGAAAAACTGAACATGAAGTGGGAGAGAATGAGGACAAATCAAAATCTACATCTTGTCTCTCGCCACCTCCAGCCAAGACTTTGTGGGTGACCTTCAGAAGAAGTTTGGTGCCCTTCACCACAGAGCTGCATGTGCTCCTGGTCTAGGACTCACTGAAGCTCAAGATCTGGGGAGCTGGGAGTGCTGTGGGCCTGACTGCTGCCCCACGCCAGCGAGGTGTGCAAGCAGAGTGATAACAACATAGGCCAGCTTCAGCAGCATCGCTTCGTCAGCCTGTAGAGAGCAATGGCTGATGCTGCATTTCTGCCTTCCAAATCTTGTGTGAATTCGTCTTGTAGCCAACCCTTAACCTGGAACCATACAAAGAAGGGAACTCTGAGGAAGGGGAGGGGGATTTCTGAATTATATAAAACAAGATTCTGGGTCTCTCTTACCTCGTCCTCGCCCACAGAGAGAAGAGAGTTTTCCTTTGGATAAACCCTGTGAGAGTGGCGTTGTCAGTACCTGGTGTTTGGTGGGGATGAAGGGATGGGGCGGGGAACTAATCTCTGCAGCGGATGATTGGTGAGTGCGGTCCCCAGTCCAGGTGAGACTGAGGTGGTTTGGGCTTCATAATCTAGAAAATCAGTTCAATTCTTTATGTCACTTATGTGCACAGTCCCACAATTCCTGGTTCTTTGAAGGACTTTCTAGGCACCCCTCCTCTGGCCTCCTCAGTTAAGTATGACATGGTTTCCATTAATTTTTCAGTTAAAATCAGGTTCAAATTCATTTTGTTTAGAAAGTTAGAGGAAAGTTTCATGGCACCCCTTAAGATTCCCCCTGGGGTATCACTGGGCTGTCACCAATCCAAGGCCAGAATGATGGAAAGGAAGGCAGAGAAGCAGCGAGCATGTGGGTGTGGGTGGCAAGGCAGCCAGTTTTGAATTAGCCCTTGTTTGCTTTTATTTAGACCTCATTGAGACCACACTATAACCATGTGCTCCTTGAGGCCAAAAAAAGGAATGAGGAAAATAATATCCCTTGGGTGAGCAGCCCAGGGCTTCGTTTAGAGAAAGAGATGCATCTATGTCTACCTTGCCCCTCTGATTACAAACGATTTGCATTTCAAAACAAACCATCTTTAATTCAGAACAAATGCTGTCCCTCTTAGTAGGGCCAGGCTGGGGCAAATTCTGGAGCGGACATTGCTTCTGCCTGGGGTGGGAGCCTCAGCCCTTAGGAAGTCCTAGAGGGAGAGGAAGAGAGGAAGGAAGCACTGAGGCTGCGCCTAGGCCAAGCTGCCTGGCTTTTCAATCTCGGCCTCACCGCATGTTAGCTGTGTGACTTTGAGCATATTCCTATACCTCTGGGTCTGTTTCTCCATCTGTAAAATGGGGATAACAATAATAGTGTCTGTCTCAGAGGATGATTGTGCAGACATATAGAAAGCTCTCTGACACATTTTGCTGTTGTTGTTAATAACATTATTATTGATTGCACTAAGCACTAAGTTGTTTCATTTAATTAGTGGCAGAACCCTACAAAGCAGGTATAATTTGCAGTTAAAGTATCTGAGGCTCAGATAGGCAAGTGACTGGTCAAGATCACACAGCAAGTGACAGAAAAACGATTTGATCCCGTCTGTTTGATTTCTCCTGCTATGTCACAAAACGTGAGAGTTGCCTTAAGAGAGGTCCCAATAACTACCGAGTCCAGAAAGAGAGGTCACTGCCAGCTGTGTTGTTTAGGGGAGTCTTAACCAAGGAAATGGCATTTTGAGCTAGGTCTTGAAAAATGGCTCAGATTTGAAGACGTGAGTATTAGTAGAGGGGCAATGAAGGCTGTGGGAGCTGCATAGGATGTACATGGGGAACAAGGAATTGTTCTGTTGGGCTGGAGTGTGTAGGAGTCTGGAGCATGTTGAAGCCAGATTGTGGAAAGTTTTGAATTCATTTATTTACGTGTTTATTTGGCCAGTATTTGGTAAGAACCTACTACGTGCTGGGTCCTTTCCTGGATGCTGTGAACACAGCAGCGAGCAGATCAAAACCCTGTTCTTGGGGAGCTGGTGTTGCTGGCAGGAAGGAAGAATTTCTCATCAGGCCCCCGGGCACCTTCCCCAGCCTGTAGGTGCTGAAGGCTTGCAGCACCCCAAAGCTCAGAGGGAGAACCCAGGCAGGCCCAGGAAGACTGTCGACATGCTGCAAGGTAGAAGAAGTAGGTCTATGAGGAGGAGTTCTGAGAAAATAGACCAAGTGGGGACTTTGGAAGCTCTGGAGGCTGTGCTGTTTGGAGCGAAACAATGGGCAATAGGGAAACACAAGAAGTCCTTGAGTAGAAGACTGGCAGCACCAGAGCTGGGCTTTAGGGACAGTACTCAGGAACCATGCACAGAATGGACTTTGGGAAGAGAAGACACCAGGAGACATGGAGAAAGGCCATCATTCCAAGACTTAAGGTTTCTCTGTAGAACTGGTGTAGTGTCAAATTAAAATGGAAGCCTTCTGTTCAAAAATTATTAAGAATTTCAGGACAGTGACACCAGAGCATTAAACAAAGTGCAAGGACTTTCTGAGCACTGGGCCTTTCTGAAGCACAGGGCTGTATATGAGTGCCCAGATCACACGTCCATGAAGCCGCCCTGCTCCCAGACTTTTCAGGTGTCACCACTTGGGACAGCTCCACAGAGCCTCAGGGAATCCAAGTCCACCTTTATCCACCCTCTAGGCACTTCTGACATCCTCCCTTCCTTTCACTCTGCATGGCTCTAGCCACCACTTGAAACCAACCAGTTCTCAGGGCAGATGTTTCCTTCTAGGCCTTCCAAGAACTGGCTGTCTTTGTTAATTCATTTATTCTTTTTTTCATCAAATATTTATTGGGGGATATAGTAAAAAAAGGTTATGTATCTTGGGATGTGACAGACATTGGTTTAAAACTAAGCCTCGCCTCTCACTAGCTGGGGAAGACTTTTAACCAATGTGAGTCTCAGATTCATAAGTTGTACAATGGGGACAACAATATATACCTACTTTGCAGTGCTGTTGTAATGCTTAAGTTATACAATGAGTGCAAAATCACACTATGGTTCTCACATTACACAATATGTGCTCAATTCATATTTGGTAGAGAGAACCAGGACTCAGAAGTCATTTTCTAAATCTGCCATTTCCTAGCTGTGACCCTGGGAAAGTCATTTCAAGTCTGAGTTTTAATTTGCTCACTTGTAATATGGGAAAAATCATACATATTTCATAGGGTGGTTGTGATAAAAATACAGGCAAAGTGTCTACTAGAGTAGTCGGTGCTCTTTCAATGGAAATTCTCTCTCTACTTCTTAATATGCATCCACTCAGTCCCCCTCTCTGCCTGTAGTGTGAGCCACAGTGATCGTGGTTAGTCAAAGAACCCATCTCCCTCTATATGGAACCCTGATTTGATTGCCAGGTTACCCCCTGGGTGTCTTGGGCCTAGTCACTGACCCAGGAACAGAGTTCCTGAATGCCAAACTCTTGGCCATTTGGCTCTTTCATATCCCTGGGCCTCTCCCTGAGAAGCCCAATGGTGTTTGCTTCCCTCTAAGCTTTCTCTGCACCTCCGGAGCAAGGTTTTTGTCCTGTTCCTTTTCCACAATGTTATCTTTAACTCAGCACAACCCCAAGCCTGCCCATGGATGTAGGAGCTGCTTCTTTCTAGAGCTCAGCATTCTAAGCCCACCTCTACCTGGAAGGGCTCAAACAGCATAAATTACATATCCTCCCCAACCCTCTTCTCTCAACTCCTTGGGTTGCTTCCTGGGCAAGTCATCAGGTGCCTTTGTTTGGTGTGGCATGGGTGGTGGCAGTGTGCAGAGTAGGCCTGCCTGCCAAGTTCCAGGCCTAAGAGCCTGAGGAGTCAGAAGATGGCTGGCCACAGTCCCAAGTCTCACAGGTGATGATGCCAGGCCAGAGGATTAGATGTGCCTGGCAGGAAGGATCAGGCAGGCAGAAAGCAGGCATCAGAAGAACAGAAGGGTAAGCCTCAGGTGTCAGCTTCCATAGGCAGAGTCAGGCTGAGCCCTGTGCTGAGCAAGTCAGTAACATTAAAAAGCTGAAGCACAGGGGTGCCTAGGTGGCTCAGTTGGTTAGGTGTCTGCCTTTGGCTTAGGTCATGATCCTGGGGTCTTGGGATTGAACCCTGCATCAGGCTCCCTGCTCAGCGGGGGAGTCTACTTCTCCCTCTCCCTCTGCCCCTCCGCCCCGTGCACTCGCTCTCTCTCTCTCTCTCTCTCTCTCTCTCTTTCTTTCTCAAGTAAATAAATAAAATCTTTAAAAAAAGAAATTCTAACATATATATATATATATATCTGATAGATATATGTGTATATATATATATATAGAGAGAGAGAGAGAGAGAGAGATCTATCTCTATTTATATATCTAAGCCATATATATATGTTTGGTGAACTCACAGGGGTGCATTCTAAACCATTCATTCATTCAATAGTTATTAAACACCTACTGTATGCCAGCCATTGTTCTAAGTGTTGGGGATACAGCAGGGAACAGAAGACCCTGCCTTATATTCCAGTGGTCAGATAAAGGCAATGCATCAACAAATATACAACTGGTAAGAAGTGATATGGAGAAAGGAAAGGCAGGTAAGATGGGTAAGGAGTACTGGGTAGGATAGGGTAGTGGAGTTGCTATTTTATACCATGCGGTCAGGAAGAAGGCTTTTCCAACAAGGTGACATTGGAGCAGAGATTGAAGGACCTGAAGGTATGTTATATCAAGTTCTATGGAAAGAGCCTCTCTAGTAGAGGGAAGAGCAAAGGCGTAGAGGTGGACATGTGCTCAGTGGGTTTCTGGTTAGTGGGCAAAGTAGAGTGGAATGCACAATGAAGAGAGTAGTGGGAGATGAGTCAGAGAGGTGGCCCGGCGGGTGGATCCTATAAGGCCTTGTAATTCATTTGGCTTTTATTTTGAGGAGAACGGAGCCATTAGATGGTTTTGAGCAGGCAAGTGACAGGATCTGACATCTTAACATAAATACAATGGCTATTGTGAGGTAAATGGATAACATGGAGGACAGGAGTAAATGAAGAGAAAGCAGTAAGGAGACTATGGGATTGTCAGAATGAGAGATGATGGTGGTTTGGACCAAAGTAGAGGTGAAGAAATGGTTTTAAAATGATTAGATTCTGGATCTCTTTGGAAGGCAGAGCCAACAGGATCTCCAGCTGAGGAACAGGGACAATCCAGGAGGGTAATTTGGCCTGTGTTAAGGGAAAGATGGAAGCACCACACCTCCAGAGACAGACCCTTTCTAATCAAGCCTCCAACCACCCCTTCCCCAACACACTGTTTTGTGCCTAGCAGCATTATCAAGTAGTTGGTGGAGCAGTGCCCTACAGGGGCAGAGTGTCTCAAGTCAGCCTGTAAGGCACAATTTCAGATAGTCAAAATTACCTTGAGAATCTTTTCAATTACCCACTAAGTTGGAACCAATAATTGCCTCATGAATTGAGCCCCATTTGAAGCTGTTAGGAGCCATGTGGCATGAAAAAAGTATTAAAGATGTCCACTGTACTTGGTATGGTGAGATGCTGGTGAGAGGCTGGAAGCCGATGAGGCAGATAATGAGAGAACAGCAAAGCCACAAAATAAATGACTACATGGTGCTACTCCACCAAGCTAGCTGTCTGGGAGGTGCAGACTCAAGTCACAGCCCCTGGAGACACTCAAGGAGTGAGTGCTAATTCCTTGGACTCCAGCTCACAGACACAACCCATCTAGTTCATGGAGCCAGAGATTCTCATGACGGGGTGGCTAGAGGATGCCAAGGGACCACCTCCATCTACTCTTTGAATTTTCACAAAGTAGACATCCAGTCCTTGTTCCCCTGCCTTCAGTGATGGAGCATTCACTATCACCCTCCTCCTCAATTTTGAGCATGGACAGCTCTCAGGAAAATTCTTTCTTGGATTGAACTAAAGAACTCTGTTTCCCTGTGGCTTTCCCCTGGGAGTCTCTGCCCTCTTACGCCACACAGACATTGTCTGCTCCCTCTGCTCCTCCTGCCCATGACAGCCCTTCAGAACACTGAGAACAGAGATCATGTTCCCTTATTTCCTTTGCTCCGTGAAGCTCCAGCTCCTTCATTAGCTTCTAATGGGACCTGGGCTTCAGCCCCTCACCAGTTCTTCTGCACTGTCTCATGAATTCTGCCTTTCCTGTTCCATTCTGCAGACCTTCTCAAAGGATCATCCAGTGGGAACACTGGGTCCTGTGGGGCTTCCATCTGAGCCCTTGCCAGCTGCCTGGCTTATCAACCTTTCCCTATAAACAGGGAGCAGAACCCATCTAAAACCTGCCCTGCCACATGCTGCTGCCCCTGCCTTTCCAAGCAAGAGCTGTACTTGGAACCCATGAATTTGGGGGTCGGGAGCTCTTTCCCAGCATCTGCTTCCTAGACTGGTTCTCCCAAGTCAGTTGATGATGGCTACTTTCCTGAAGCTGCTCCTCTAGCTTCTCCCTTCTCTTCTGACTTGTCCATCTTCATATTTCTCACTCACTCCACTAAATACTCTGTATATCATCCCCACACAGCTCCTCTCCCTCCCCCACTGGTGGGAGCAAGGCCCAAAGTACTCAGTTCTGGGGGCACCCCTTCTCCCCATGAGGTCATAGCAAGCTTGATTGCATTCAGACGGTCCACCACTGCTGCCTCCCAGCCCATAGCCCCTGGAGGAGCCCTGGCATCCTCTTGGCTTGGCTTCTGTGCTGGTCCAGGCCCTAATTTCCTGCCCTGCCAATCAGGAGGAAGTGTCAGCACTCAACCTGAAGTGTGTCTCATTTCTCCACTTCCTGTCATCCTAAGGCCATGATGGATTCTTTCCCATCAGTCATGATTCCCTTAGCAGTAGATCTCCCTTTGCTGAAACTTCCTGACAGAACAGGAGGGTGGGGTTCGGGGCAGGGGTGTGTGGTCACCACAGGGGAGCAGACATGGGCTGGAGTTTCCTCAGGACCCTGCAGATTCAGGGGCAAGGAGAGCTAGGGATGGCCAGCCCAAGACCTGAGAGCAAGATTGACCTCTACATCCGGCCCATGGGGGCAGAGGGCAGGGGTCAAGTCTGGTGAGCTCTTCTGTCCGACTTGTCCCTCCTGTGGCATCAGAAGCCTCCAAAACCCAGGCAGCATGTGGCAAGCATCTGGCCAGAGGTTCTGTGCAAAGTTATGGTTGTGGCTCACTGGTGTCAGGCCTGAAAATGGATGAGTCTCTGTGTGGCTAGGGAGGTGGGCCCTAGTGGGTAGAGTTCTAGCCCCAGGGATGGCTGCCTTCCCTTCTGTAGGCTGTCTTTAGACCAGAGCTTAAAGGCACTGAAGGAACTGCTGGGCTTGGGGCCCAGCGACCACTCTTTGATTCTTATTCAGTATATCTCCGCTGACTTTTACTACCAGCATCAGACTCTTCTGATCCCTCCCTGGAAGACCAAGCAGGGAGTACAGGGCCCTAGGTAGTTGCCTTCTCCCAATACCAGCTCTGTCCCAATATAAGACTAAGATGATAATAATAAAATATTCTGCCTAATGAAGAGTACCAACGAGGTAGGTATTATTATTCAGTCCATTTTACAGATGAGCAAACTGAGGCTCAGGGAGGAAAGTTACTTCCCACAGTTGTAGGAAATCGTGAAGATAAGATTTAAACACAAATTCGTAACTCCAGGAAGTTGTTCCTCTTCCATCATTTCCAGCCTCTCAGCATTCACAGTTCTCCTTGCCCCCTTTCCCACTTCTTCATCTTCTTTCCTCTTTCCCCTCCCCTTTCCTGCTCCTCACACCCATCCCAATCTCTGCTTTGTGTCCTCCCTCCATCTCCTAACCCTGCCCCCACCCCAAACTGCATGTAAGCCAGCCAGCGGCCAGCTCACCCCCTTGGCTGAAACGTGGAGCTCAGCTGTTCCAGACACACGTTTTTACCAGACCAGATAAGGTTTCACCATTGGGGCAGTGAGCAATTTATTTCTGAGTCTGAAGTGGGGAAGGGGGGGAAGTCCTAGAATTTAGCCTGCTGAAGCAAAAAAGAAGTGAGGAAGCGTGTGTCTGGTGTGTGTGTGTGTGTGTGTGTGTGTGTGTGTGTGTGTGTGTGTAGAAGAATGGGGAGAGGGAGAACTAGACCTGAGGATAGTGGAGAGCAATGGAAGCTTGCTGGCTCCTCTTCACTCCTAAACAGAGAAACACAATTAAGGGAATGGAATGTAGCAGAATTTAGGGCAGATACGCTGGTCTGTCCCTACTTTTTCAACTACTGCAATCCAGGTACTATGCTCATCAGTACTGGAAAAAGCTCTTATGAAGGTTGCCAAGGACCTTCTAATCACCAAATCTGCTGAACACTTTATCTTCCTTATATTTGACTTCACAACATTTGACATAGTTGATTACCCTCTCCTTTTGGCAATACTATTTTCTTGCCTTTTTTGCCCCTGTACTTTCTACCTCTCTGAATCAATCCTGCTCAGTGTCCTTGACAGACTTTCTCCTGCTCTACTCTTTCCTGAAAGTTTCTCCAGACCCTAACCTAAGCTCTCTTTTTTTTTTTTTCTCATGCCATGCTCTTGCTCTGGGTCAGATCACCCACTCTCATGGATTCAGTGACTGTCTCTTTGCCAATATCTTCATATATCTAGGTCTGGAGTGGAGCTCTAGGTTCTGCCACTTCCTGACATTTATCTCAATCTGAATGTCCCATGAACACTTCAAATTCCACATGGCCAATCTAGAATTCAACTGTTCTCCACATTGTTTCTTCACTTATGATTACAGGCCAATAATGGGCATCATTAGCCACCCAATTGTGCCAGCCAGAGTCTGCTTTCACATCCCCCTCTCTGCCATGCCTATAACTAATCAACCACCAACCCTCATTGCTGCCACATCCTAAATATACCAGAAAAAGTCCACTTCTCTTCATAGCTACACCCTGGTCCAAGCCTCCAACATCTCTCACCTAGACTACATTAACAGGCTTCTCAAAGGTCTCCTTGCTTCCATTCTTGCTTTTCTATAATCCACTATCCACCTAGTGGCCAGAGTGATCTTATAAATTACAGAGAAATCATCTCCCTTCTCCTGCTTAACAACTTTTACTATCTCCCCAGCAGTCTCAAGATAAGGTGAAAACTCTTACCTGGCCTGGTCTCAGCCTACTTCTCCAGTCTTATCTCTTGATATTTCTTCCCACTTCCCTCCCAGGTATCATTCCACATTCTAGACTCCAATAATACTGAGCTTCTTAATACTTCTTCAGGAGCAAGCATCAAGTTCTTCTGAATGAGGCTGAGGCCAAAACTGAAGTGAGTACCACATTCTGGAGGGATGAGTGACACCTAGATATGGACAAGGGGTGGCCATGGTGGAGCTGGACTCAAAGATAGGGCCTCGTAGGTGTCATTGACTCATTACTGAGTTCTTCAAGTTCAGAACAGACCAGGAGCTCCTGCTGGGGCCCAAAGGAAGCCAAAGATGTTACTTCCCCTTTGGGGGAAAGAAGTTGCAGGACACAGGGCTTCCTCCAGCTTCCCAGGGGCCAAGATGATCTCGCACAAATCTAGCCTCACAATATCAGCTGCTAAGGTCACAGCCTGAGACTGGAGAGACACAAATGAAATAGGTAAATGCTTTGTAGAAAACTGAGGAAGCAAGCTGTGCCAAGTAGAGCAAGTAGAGCAGGTCTTCAGTCAGGGGAGGTCTGAAGGGAGGGGCTGGGGCAGGGGAGGCAGAGACAGAAACAGAAAAAGATGGGAAATATGAGAAAGACAGAGAGAGAGAGAGAGACTGATTGGAACCAAGGGAAAGAAGACAGAAACAGAAAAATCAGGAAAAGAACAGAGAGGTGGAGAGAAGTAGGAGGAAGTAAAAATACACAGAGAAAGATACAAGAAGACGGAAGGAGAAAAATAAAGAAGCATAAAAAGAGACTGATAGAGAAAGAGAGATAAAGAATGGGAAATGAGAGACTGAGTGCAAAACTTTGAACAATAACAGAAGGGCTCACATAGGAAAATGAATACCTAAGTCAACAGAACTTGCTGGAAGGCTTCCCAGCTTGGACGGCCACCCCAGACAATGCCTGAGGCTGAGCAGTTGGCCCTGCCCATCCATCCTTGGACAGCTCTGACTGTTAGAAAGTTCTTCCTTATTGTCAAATCAGGAGGGCAGGGGTAGACAGGATGGAAACAGAGGCAACTACCTGGGCTGGGTTCAGTTCTGAGATGTCCAAAGTAAAGAAAGTATAGGGGCAAGTCCATTTGGGAGAATGAGTGCTGTCCCTAGGTGAAAGGGAATGCCAGGGGCAGATGTGGAGCTGGGGTACAGGCCAGGAGTCTAGATGGGGTCAGAGGTGGAGGAGATGTGGAGTTAAACAGGGAGTAGCTTCCAAGCAGTTGCTGAGAGCAGCCTGAGGGTGTACACAGCTCAGCCTTCACAGTGCAGTGCCTGAGTGGGGTTGGGGATGCTGGTTGTGATGACTTCGGAGAGCTGTGTGTATCAAACATAACACTGTATACTTTGTCCATCAGTCAGAGCAGTAAGATGTGGAGAATGCTAGCTTTGATGCTGGATGACCGGGCTTTGAAAGGCAGCCCCACCATGTCATAGCTATATAGACCTGAGCCTTAGTTTCCTCACCTGTAAAATGGGGACAATAATCCTTACCTCAAATTGTTGTTGGGATGATTGCATATAATAATAAAGCAAAAATACTGGCAAGGGCCTGGTTTAGCTTTACTGCTTAGACCACACAGAACACATCCACTTCCTCTGCCCCATGACAACCCTTCAAAGGTCTGAGCACAAAGACTCTGGCCTCTTCAGTCTTCTCTTCTCCTCAGAAGACATGTTGTCTCTTGACCTAGACATCCAGTGGAAGAAGATGTCGCTGGAACGACGTTAGGAGGTAGGCAGTGAAGAACTTGAGTAGGCAAAAGCACCAAATTTCAGAGGGCTTTTAAAAAACTCTAGCCCTAAAGAGACCATTTGATCCAAACCACTTTCCTTTTACTAAATTAAAACCTCGCAGAAAGCCACAAGGAAAACCTTGTATGGCAGGCCCTCCCCAAGCATGCGGTTTATGGGGTAGAGTGTGAGGGGCCTCAGGTATAGTTGCCGACCCATTCCCAAGAAAGAGCCACAGGGCAGGGCACTCCCAAGAAAGGCCCCATAGAGCTGGAGCAACTAACTCATTGCCTGGGAGTTATATCCCAACCCCAGCCCCACGGGATGCCAGGCAGGAAGGCTTTCTAGACAGATGGGCAGGGTTAGGAATGATGGAGGATGGGACAGGGTTGGGGGAGGCTCAGCTGTGTGCTCAGGACCAGATTCTGGGACCTGCCAACAAACTGAGCCAGGAGCAGAGAATATTGAACCAGAAATGGCAAAACCAGGGCTCCTCAATGGGGGTGATGGTGGGGGAATAGGAGTGGGCTATTTTGCAACATTAATTTTGCAATCTCACCAACACCTTTGATGTGCCCTCTCAGTGCCACTCTCCTTGCCAAGGCCCTCTTCATGTTTCAGCATGAGGAGCTTAAATTTTCCTGGGAGCTGGGGGCCTAAGGGGAAGGGAAGAAAGGAGCTGAGTGGGGAAGCTGTTCTGAAGGGGAGGAGGGAGGCAGTGGGGAGCAAGGCAGGCTGGTGAAGCCCTCCCCCAAGCAGGCACTTCAATAATCTGATTTCCATAAAGAGAACTTTCCCGGCCATAAAGATTTTATTGAAACTCCCAGCAGCCTGATAAAAGCATAATTCCACTGACCACAATCTACCTAGGAATAGCTCCAGGATATTAGGCTGAAACTCAGCAAAGCTATCCCTTCTGGAAGGCTGCTCCACTCCCCTTCCCCCTTTCCCTTCCCCTCCCACATTCGGGAGGGCCCTCCATTTGGCTTAACTGTGGGCCATCCATACTCTGTGGGGAAAATGTCTGTCCAGCCCTGAAAATAAGCCCAACTCTATAGGCCTGGGACAGAGAGAAAGGAGGCCCTGGGCCAGGTAGTACGGGAGTGCGCTGATACTCCTCCCACAGCTCTGGGCTTGCCATGGCCTGTTCTAGACCTGCTACTCCTCCAGGGTACATAAGAGCCTTCATCTCTGAACCCCTGACTGAGACCCAGTCTAGAGTTGGAGTCCCCAGAGAGCAAGCTGGAGATGGAACTTAAAAGAAAGACTCCAGACTCTATTGGCTAACTCTGGCCAACTCCAGACTCTATTGGCCAGACCTGGATCTGAATCTTTGCTGTTGTTTAATGACTATGTAATCTTAGGCAAGCCCCTTCTCTGAGCTTCAGCTTCCTTATCTGTAAAACGGGGGAAAGAATACTTATTCAGGGATGCCTGGGTGGCTCAGTTGGTTAAGCGGCTGCCTTCGGCTCAGGTCATGATCCCAGGGTCCTGGGATCGAGTCCCACATCGGGCTCCTTGCTCAGCAGGGAGCCTGCTTCTCCCTCTGCCTCTGCCTGCCACTCTGCCTGCTTGTGCTCTCTCTCTCTCTCTGACAAATAAATAAAATCTTAAAAAAAAAAATCTTTAAAAAAAAAAAGAATACTTATTCAAAGTGTTAAGGATAATGACAGAATATGATATGTCCTATATAAAATGGCTGGTGTGAGGGCTGGCACAAAGTAGGCATTCAATATGCTCTATCCCACATGACCCCTATCTTCTCCTCACAACCATTAAATGCTCATAATCTCCCTCAACCATATTTGTTCTTCCATTCCCAAGAAAGAGCCACAGGGAAGGGCCTTCTGAAGAAAGCCCCCTTAAAGCTGGAACAATACTGCCTTGGAGTCAAACCCCAACCCAGCCCTGCAAGATACAGGGTAGAAAGGCTAAATAGACAGGTGGGTGGGGTCAGGGATGTGAGGAACTCAGCTTTGTGCTTCCTTGAAGGAAGGAAAGGGCTTTCTTGTAGTAGAGGGTAAGTCCCAAGAAAACAGCCCATGGAAGCCTCTCTAATTCTATGGGTTAAATTGCTGATTTCTGACTAAACTAACTCCCACTATAACTTTGGGAAAGTCCTTTTCCTTCTGAGTCAGTCACACTAACTGTCAAATGGGAGTGGGCAGTTGGATGAAGTGGTCTAAGTAACTTCCAGGCTGACTCTACATGACCAAAGAGCTGTCCAAAATTCTGATTCTTTGGGACTATATACTTATTTATTTTGTCAACAAATATTTATTAAGTACCTACTATGTACCAGGCATTGTTCTAAATACTGGGAATAAAACTTTTGGAGAAATAGACAAAAGTTGTTGCTTCATAGAGCTTGATGAAATCAGTAAATAGAATCAATCAATAAAATATATTGCACTGGTGTTAAGTCCAAGGAGAAAAATAAAAGTAGGAAAGAGGGATAGGCTAAGGGTAGGGGCTAAAAGTTTTTTAAAAAGTAGTCAGGGAAGATCTCACCAAGGAAGCAGCATTGACTAAAGATCTGAATTGGATATGGGAACAACCATACAGCTACCTGGGAGATGAATATTCCAGGAAAAGTGAAGAGCCTGTGCAAAGGTCCTGTGGTAAAAGTATGACTGGCTCTTAGAAAAACAGCTAGGAGATCAGTATGCTAGAAGAGTGAGAGAAGGAGAGAGTTGTAAGAGATGAGGTCAGAGATTTAACATGAGCCAGTTTGGGCAGGTCTTGTAGGCCTTTACAAGGAATTCAGATTTTATTCTGAGTGAAATGGGAACCTCGTAAGAGGGCTTTTTAGCAGAGGAGGGACATGATCCAGCTTCAGCTTTAACAGGATCCCCCTGGCTTCAGTTTAGAGAATAGACTGACGGTGGGAGGAGAGCCTGAATAGAAGCAGAGAGACAAGTCAAGAGGCAACTACAATAATCCAGGCAAGAGGTGATGGTGGAGTAGAAGGGCTATAGTGAGTCAGGAAGAGAAGTCAGCAGGGGAGCCAATGGAGCAGCTTACAGAAAGGGGGAGGTTGTCATGGAGCTGAGGGTCAGAAAAGAGGGTCAAGAAAGGGCCAGAGCTGCCCTGCCCTGCCCCAGAGCATGCACAGATGGCCTCACTGATGGGTGGGTCTGGAGATACCATCCTCTGAGGAAAAGGACAGAGTCAGTTTATTCAGCTACTCGCAGGGTTTTTCTGTGACCTATTCTATACATCTCTCCTCCTTGGTTGGGGCAGGAGTGGAAAGAATGACTGCTCTGTCCATCAGAGAGCCCCCCTGAGGGTGGGGATCAGAGGGAGTTCCATGCTCTCCAGAGTGAGGTATAACTAGGATCCTTTGGCTCACACTACCTGTATCTGAGTGCTGCCTCTCTGGGCTGCCCACAGTGTATCCCATGTAAAAATGGTTACTTGCAAATGTCTCTTAGTTAGCAAAAGAAGGTAGAACAGGATATCCTAGTGTAGAGATAAGAGATAGACATATTGGGACTGGACAAAGGGCAAGACAACATTGAGTTCCAATAAAAGGGTTAATTGAAGTGAACCTAGAGGTAGTTAGCATTCTGTTGGGGGTACTAGCAGGGGTAGGGGTCCTCTGGGAAGGCTCCCCAGAGGTGGTTGGGAAAGACAACTTGAAGAATGAATGTGGTCTGTGTATGTAGCACAAAGAGGCCAACCTGGTCCTTGTCTCAGCTCTGCTACTAATTTGCTGTGTGACAGTAGTAAGTTTCCTAGCCTTTTCTGAGCACCAGTTTTCTAGGCTGAGCAGTTAAAGATTTGGTTGAAATTATCTCTTGGGTAAGTCTCAGCAAGGAAGTAGTAGGTCGAGAGAATCTAAAACTAGACTGGAGCTTTCTTGAGGGTTGGTATCCCAGTACTCAGTACAGGTCCCAGCACAGAGCTATTCCTCAACCAGTGTTTGCTGAGTGGTTTGTTAGGTCTGTGGGGTGATGCCTGAAATGGCAAGATCTCTCTAGAGACTTCCTAGTCTCAGTTTCTATTGTTCCTCCTAGAGGATATGTTTATTGTTTTTTGACTGATTAGTACTTACTATTCAACTTCTGGTAAGATGATCTATATATTTAAGGAACTATTCCTCTCCCATGCTCAGTATCTCTGGTTCAGTTAGGGACTGACACCACCCTGGGCTCAAGAGAAGATTCCCCTGGCCACAAAAATTAGTTTAGAGATGGGCACAACGAGAGTTAGTTTGGGACTTTTGAAAGAATTGTTGTGAAGATATAATTTCTCTTTACATTGAATTTGGAGCTTTGAGGATGTTAACTTGAACCTGTTGGCTGCCATCTTATAATCATAAAGGGAGAATGTACCAAAAAATGGTGCCAATGCATAAGAGAGCAGAACTGAGAGAAGGAGAGTAGAAGAATGAGTCGTAAGGCCGAATGAAGCCCTAGATTCAGCTGCACCTAAAGCTAGACCTACAGATAAAGTTATCTACTTTGTGAGCTGATAAATACCTCTCTTAAAAAAACCTAAAGCCTGATCAAGTTGAGTTTTAGTTACTTGCAACAGGAGAAATCCTGGATAATATACACCTCCTAACCTTCCATATGGTCCAGTCACTCAGGGCCACTTGTTAGTCTAAAATAAGGCACAAACTCTCATATCTCCATCTTTTGCACATGCAGTTGCTTCTGTTTAGAATTTCCCCCTGCTTTGTTCTTAGATGTCTGTCTATCCTACAAGAGTCAACCATAGTAGGTCATCTGGAATAGTGGAGTAAGGACATCCAAAAATCTCTTCTTCTTAAAAGCAGTAAGAAATCTAGTACGAATGGTCAAAATCAACTTTTTCAGAACTCTGGTAGCCAAACAAAAGTTTCCTACAATCTAAAGAGTATTATTTGGGGAAAAAAAACAATCTGTTGATTCTTGGTAAGAATAGCAAGTTTTCTAAGGTTTGGACTTGCCCTATTTCCATCTGTTTCGTCCCAGATCCATGATAACCTTGAAAACTAGCAGCCTACCAGCAACCAGAGGGGGCAGACCAGGTTTGGAGATCCTGAAAAAGCCTAATTCCCAGAGAATTGTCACTACCTGAACTATCTACCTGCTCCTTGGAAAAGCATCTTTCACAGAGCTTTTATTTGACCTAACTTAGGTTCACTTAGTGGGGAAAATCCTATTGCTCAAGCATTTGTTGAAAATGACCAGTAACAACTGTTTAATATCACAGCAGCAGTACCAATTGGGGCAAACAAGAAGCTATCTGGTCAAAAACCTTAAAATGAAAATCTGGGGAATGAGAAATTCGTGGGAGCTTAGAAATGTTCTGACATATCATATTCCTGGGATCTAGGAGGCCACTTGCATATGCAGGGCTGTGTGCATGTTCAAATACACCTGAAAAAGCCCTATGCTTTCACCTCTGTCTGACATTGGGGCTTGCTAG
Organism: Potos flavus; assembly: GCA_028534135.1. NCBI lineage: Eukaryota > Metazoa > Chordata > Mammalia > Carnivora > Procyonidae > Potos > Potos flavus. The sequence continues at coordinate 57,219,309 of CM052901.1, forward strand.
AAGTAGAAAGTGATGGCTAAGGTAGAGATATAAACTAATGGGACATTGAAGTAGTGCCCTGACACACACACACACACACACACACACACACACACACACAGAGCCTCTTATCAGATGGTAGTTGTTTATTGATTGATTCAGGCATTTAAGGAAATCTCTGTCCAATTATTAGCTGACCACTAAGATAACAAAGCATACACTTCAATGGTCATATATAGCAGAGAATTCACTTTATAGAAATAATTAAGAAAAATCACTAAATAGAAAAACAACAAGAACTAAAGCAAGCAGTAACAAAAACAAATCTTTGGGAGGGGGAGAAACTAATTTCAGAGTTGTCACATTACATTATTTGAAATGATCAGTTTTCAACAACAAAAAAATGAGACATGCAAAAAAAAAAAAAGTGTGGCTCACACATAGGGGAAAAAAAACATAGAAACTGATCCTGAGGAAGCACAGAGGTGAGACTTACTAGACTATTTTTTTAAGAATTATTTATTTTAGAGAGAGAGAGAGAGAACATGAGCAGGGGGAGGGACAGAAGGACAGGAAAAGAGAGAAAGAAAGAGAAGAGACTCCCTGCAGGGTGCAGGGCTCATCACAGCGGCTTGATTCCAGGACCTGGAGATCATGACATGGAGATCACCGCCTGAGCTGAAACCAAGAGTCAGACGCTCAACCCACTGAGCCACCCAGGTACTCCTAGACAAACCCTTTAAATCGGCTGTTACAAATATGTTCATCAAAAATCAACTAATGTAATGCATCACATCAACAGGCTAAAGAAGGAAAAAAATATATGATTATGCCAGTAGATAGGGAAAAAAAGCATATTACTGGTACATGATAAAAATTCATCTGATAAAGAACATCTACAAAAAACTTACAGTTAACATCATAATTAATGGTGAGAAACTACTGTTTCCCAGTAACATCAGCAACAGGCAAGGATGTCTGCTTCTCACCACTTCTAATCAACATCGTACTGGAAGGCTTAGCTAATGCAAGAAGACAAAAAAGGTATATGTATTGGGAAGGAAGACATAAAAATATCTTTGTTCACAGATGACATGACTGGCTATGTAAAAAATCCTAAAGAATCAACAAAAACTCCTGGAACTAATAAACAACTATAAGAAGGTTGCTGAATAGGTTGGTCAATATATGGGTTTTTTTTTTTTAAACTGGAGGAAAACATGTCTAAAAAATTAAAGGGCATCCAAACTGGGAAAGAAAAGTCAAATTATTTCTGTTTGTAAATGACATGATCTTATATGTAGAAAACCCTAAAGATTCCACAGAATATTGTTAGAACTAATAAACAAATTCAGTAAATTTGAAAGATACAAGCTCAACACAAAAAGATCAATTATATGTCTATACATTAACAATGAACAATTCAAAAAGAAAATTAAGGGAACAATTCAATTTACAATAGCATTAAAAAGGGTAAAATACTTAGGAATAAACTTAAACAAAAGGGCAAAAAACTTGTACACTGAAAACTACAAAATAACGTTGAAGTAAATGAAAAAAGACACATAAAGTGAAAACACATCCCATGTTCACAGATTGAAAGAATTAATATTGCTAGGATGACAATATTTACTCTAAGAGATCTATAGATTCAATGCAATCCCTATCAAAATCCTAACACTGTTTTTTGCAGAAGTAGGAAAAACATTTTAAAATTCATATGCAGTCTTAAGGGAGCCTGAATAGCCAAAACATGCTTCAGAAAGAAGAACAAAGTTGGATTACTTATACTTTCTGATTTCATAACTTACCACAAAGCTACAGCAACCAAAGCAGAGGGATACTGGCATAAGGACAAACATATAGACCAATGAAATAGAATAGAAAGCCCTGAAATAAACCTTTGTGTAGGGACAGATAATTTTTGACAAGGGTACCAAAACCATTCAATAGGGAAAGGACAGTCTTTTCAACAAATAGTGTTGAAAAAACCAGATATCTGCACGCCAAAGACTGAAGTTGGACCCTTATCTAACACCATACACAAAAATAAACTCAAAATTGATCAAAGATCTAAACATAAGAGCTAAAACTTTAAAACTCTTAGATGAAAACATGGGAGGAAATCCTCGTGGCATTGCATTGATGCCAATAGCACAGGCAACAGAAGGAAAAATAGACAAATTGGACTTCAAAATTAAAAATTTCGTCCATTAAAGGACACTATCAACAGAATGAAAGACAATCCATGGACCAGGAAAATATATTTGGAAATCATATATCTGATAATGGGTCCAGAGTATATAAAGAACTCTTAAAACCCAACAACAAAAATCACACAACCCAATTAAAAAGTGGGCAAAGGACTTGATTCAGCATTTCTGCAAAGAAGATATACAAATAGCCAATAAGCCCATGAAAAGATGCTCAACATCATTAATCATTAGGGAAATGCAAATCAAAACCACAATGAGACACCACTTCACGCCCATTAGGATAGCCAGTATAGAAAGAAAGAAAGAAAGAAAGAAAGAAAGAAAGAAAGAAAGAAAGAAAGAAAGAAAGAAAGAAAGAAAGAAAGTGTTGACCAGGATGAAAAGAAATCAGAACTCTTGTGCACTGCTAGTGGAAATGTAAAATGGTATGGCTGCTGTGGAAAAGAGTAGGACAAAAAATTTTTAAAAATGAATTGCCATATGATCCAGCAATTCCACTTCTGGGTATACGGCCAGAAGAATTGAAAGCAGGGACTCAAATAGATCTTTGCACACCCATGTTCATAGCAGCATTATTTGCGATAACCAAAAGGTGAAAACAACCTAAACGTCTATCAGTGGATGAATGGTCAAACAAAATGTATAAACAATGGAATATTAGTCAGCCTTCAAAAGGAAGGAAATTCTGACACATGCTATAGCATGGATGAACTTTGAAGATATTATGCTAAATGAAGTAAGCCAGACACAAAAGGACAAACATTGTACGATTCCACTTATATGAGATACACAGAGTAATTAAATTCTAGAAACAAAAAATAGAATGGTGGTTGTGAGTGGGGCTGAGAAGGAAATTTTCAGTTTCAGAAGATGACAAAGTTCTGGAGATGCATGGTGGTGTGGTTTCATAACAATGTGAATGTAATTAATGCCAATAGCATGTACATTTAAAATGGTAAGATTTTTTTTTATCTTATTTTTTTAAGGAGGCTCCATGCCCACCATGGGGTTTGAACTGCTGACCCTAAGATCAAGAGTCAGATGCTCTACTGACTGAGCCACCCAAGCACCCCTAAAATGGTAAATTTTATGTTATGTATATTTTACCACGATAAAAACAAATTTTAATTTAGAAATGTGTACAATAAATTTATACTTACTACCCCAAAAACAGTTAAAATGGTAAATTTATGTTATATATATTTTACTACACAGACATAAACACAAAAGAACCAAATAGAAATTATGAAATTGAAAAGTAGAGTAACCGAAATGAGAAATTCACTAGCAAGGTTCAATGCAGATTTGAACTGTCAGAACAATTAGCAAACTAACTTGAACTGAGATTTTCTAGTCTGAAGAGTAAAAAGGAAAAACAATGAAGCAAAAGGAACAGAGCACAGAGACACATGGGACAGGATCAGGTGTACCAACGCATACATAATGGTAGTTCCAGAAGAAAAAGAGAGACAAAGGGGCAGAAAGAATACTTGGAGAAAAAAAGACTCAAAAGTCCTAAATCTGATTTTAAAAACCCAACAACACCAATCTACATATGCAAATAGCTTGGTCAATTTCAAATAAGAGAAATACAGTGAGATCCCCACATAGATATGTTATAATCAATTGATAGAATAAAAGACAAAGAGAGAAGCTTGAAAGCAATAAGAGAAAAACCACATGTACATGATCAGCAATAAGATTAATGAGATGGAGAGAACCTAACTTCTTATCAGAAAGCACAGAGGCCAAAAGACAGAAAGATGGCATAATCAAAGTGCTAAAAGAAAAAGACTGTCAAGCAAGAGTTCTCTGTCAAGCACAACTACTGTCCTTCAAAAATGAATGAGAAATTAAAGTATTCAAAGATTAAAAAAAAACAGATATTTCATTGCTAGCCTAACCTACTGATATTTCATCACCAGATCTGCCCTACAAGAAATACCAAAGGGAGGTCTTCAAACTGAAATGAAAGGAGTCTAGATGGTAACATGAATCAGCAGGAAAGAAAAAAAAAACAAAACAGTACTGGTAGAAGTAACTACATAAGAATATAAAAGACAATACAAATATAATTTTGTTTGTAACGTTTTTCTTCTATCTGACTTAAGAGACAATGATACAAAGCAATAATAAAATTGCATTAATGGGCTTGTAATGTATAAAGATGAAATTTGTATGGCAGTAACAGCATAAATGAGGAGGAAGGGAATTAAGCTCTATGGGAGCAAAATGTTTTTATACTATTGATATTAATATAGTATTAATGCAGACTGATTGCCTTAAATTAAGATCTTAATTGTAATATCTGGGGCAACCACTAAAAGAGACAAAAACAAAACAAAAAAGTCAAAAATATGTGGTAAAATAAATGACAAGACAATTAAAACGTTACACTAAAATACCAAATTAACCAAAAAAAGGCAATAATGGAAGAATTAAGGAACAAAAAAGACGAAAGACATAGAACTAATAGCAAAATGGCAGGTATAATTCCAATCTTACTAGAATTACATTAAATAGAAATGAATTAAACACCCAATCAGAATGTAGAGTGGATTTTAAAATCTATGATCAACTATACATTCCCTATAAGGGACATATATTAGATTCAAAGGCACAAATTGGTTAGGAATAAAAAGATGGAAAAACATATATAAACAGTAACCAAAAGAGAGTGATATACTAATACCAACAAACTAGACTTTAAGACAAAAACTGTTGCTAGAAAAAATAATGTTTTATAAGGCTAAAAGGGGTAATTCAATAGAGAGTTATAAAAAAATATAAATTTATATGCACCTAACAAAAGAGCTCCAAATTACATGAACCAAACACTGAAAGACTGAGGGAAGAAAAAAGAAATTCAACAATAATTGTTGGAGACTTCAATACCCACTTTCAATAATGGATAGAACAACTAGGCAGAAGATCAACAAAGAAGGGCGCCTGGGTGGCTCAGTGGGTTAAAGCCTCTGCCTTCGGCTCAGGTCATGATCTCAGGGTCCTGGGATAGAGCCCCGCATCGGGCTCCCTGCTCAGCTGGGAGCCTGCTTCCCCTTCTCTCTCTGCCTGCCTCTCTGCCTACTTGTGATCGCAATCTCTCTGTTAAATAAATAAATAAAAATCTTTAAAAAAACAAAAAGATCAACAAAGAGAAAGACTTGAACAACACTATCAACCAACCTAACAAACATCTATATAGAATACTCTACTCAACAACAGCTGCTTACATACTCTTCTTAAATGCACATGGAACATTATTCAGGGTGGACCACGTGTTAGGTCATAAAACAAGCCTCAGTAAATTTAAAAGGATTAAAATAATACAAAGTGTGTCCTTCACTCAAAATGAAAATAAATTAAAAGTCCATAAAACAAGAACATTTGGGAAATTTGCAAATATGTGGAAATTAAACAATGCACTTCTAAATAATGGGTTAAAGAAGGAATAACATGGGAAATAAGAAAATACATTGAGATGAATGAAAACAGAAACACAACATACCGAAACTTATGGGCTGCAACTAAAGCAATACTCAGAAGGATATTTTATAGCTGTAAATGCCTGTATTTTAAAAAGAAGAAAGATTTCAAACAATAACCTAACCTTCCACCTTTTAAGTTTTTTAAAACTAGAAAAAGGAGAGCAGATTAAACTTCCAGCAGGAGGAGGGAAATAGTAAAGATTAGAGCACAAAATGACCAAACAAGTAATAGAAAAACAGTAGAGAAAATCAACAAAATTAAGAGTTGGTTCTTTAAAAATAATAACAGAATTGACAAATCATTAAATGGGCTAGTTAAGAAAGAATAGACTCAAATAGCTAAAATGAGAAATGAAAGCAGTACAGAAATAAAAAGGACTCTAAATACTATGAAAAATTATATGCCAATAAGTGAAATAAACTAGATGAAATAAACAAATTTCCAGAAAGAGAGAAGCCACTGAAATTGATGCAATAAAAATAAAAACATTTGAATAGACTGTAACAACTAAAGATATTGAAGTAGTAATTTAAAAAAAAACACAAAGGGGATGTTTGGGTGGCTCAGTTCCTTAAGCATCTGCCTTCGGCTCAGGTCATGGAGCCCTGTGTCAGGCTCCCTGCTCAGCAGGGAGTCTGCTTCTCCCTCCCCCTCTGCCACTGCCCCTGCTTGTTCTCTCTCTCTCTCTCTCAAATTAATTAATTAATTTAAAATTAATTAGTTAATTAATTTAAAATTAATTAGTTAATTAATTTAAAATTAATTAGTTAATTAATTTAAAAAATCTTAAAAAAAACCTGTTGGAACTGATAAACAAATTCAGTGAAGTCTCAAGATACAAAATCAATGTACAGAAGTCTGTTGCATCTTTACATACCAATAATGAAGCAGCAGAAGGAGAAATTAAGAAAGCAAACCCATTCATAATTGCACCAAAAATAATAAGATACCTCAGAATAAACCTAACCAAAGAGGTGAAAGACCTGTACTCTGAAAACTATAAGACACTGATGAAAGAAATTGAAGATGTCACAAAGAAATGGAAAGACATTCCATGTTCATGGGTGGGAAGAACAAATATTATTAAAATGTCCATACTACATAAAGTAATGTACACATTCAAAGAAATCCCTATCAAAACACCAACAGTATTTTTCACAGAACTAGAACAAACAATCCTTAAACTTGCATGGAACCACAAAAGACCTTGATTAGCCAAAGAAATCTTGAAAAAGAAAAGAAAAGCTGGAGGCGTCACGATTCAAGACTTCAAGTTATATTACAAGGCTGTAGTGATCAAAACGGTATGGTACTAGCACAAAAACAGACACATAGATCAATGGAACAGAATAGAAAACCCGGAAATGAACTCACAATTATATGGTCAATTGATCTTCAACAAAGCAGGAAAGAATATCCAACGGGAAAAAAAGACAGTCTCTCCAACAAATGGTGTTGGGAAAACTGAACAGCCATATGAAAAAGAATGAAACTGCACCACTTTTGTACACTATACACAAAAATAAATTCAAAATGGATTAAAGACCTAAATGTGAAGCCTGAAACCATAAAAATCCTAGAAGAGAGCAGCAGTAGTAACTTCTTTAACATCAGACATTGCAACTTTTATCTAGATAGGTCCCCTGAGTAAAGGGAAGCAAAAGCAAAAAATAAACTTATTGGGACTACATCAAAATAAAAACCTTGTGCACAGAGAAGGAATCAGTCAACAAAACTAAAAGGCAACCTACTGAAATGGAAGAAGATGTATCCAATAAAGTGTTAGTATCCAAAATATATAAAGAACTTATACAACTCAACACCCCAAAAAACAATCCAATTAAAGGTGGGCAGAAGACATGAAGAGATATTTCTCCAAAGAAGACATACAGATGGCCAACAGACACATGAAAAGATGCTCAACATTACTTCTCATCAGGGAAATGCAAATCAAAACCACAATGAGATGTCACCTTACACCTGTCAGAATGGTTAAAATCAAAATCAAAATCACAAGAAACAACAGGTGGTGGTGAGGATGTGGAGAAAAAGGAACCCTCTTGCACTGCTAGTGGGAATGCAAGCTGGTGCAGCCACTGTGGAAAACAGTACGGAGGTTCCTCAGAAAGTTAGAAATAGAACTATCCTATGATCCAGGAATCACACTACTGTGTACTTACCCCCCAAAAAACACTAATTGGAAGGGATACATGCACCCCTATATGTATTGCAACATTATTTACCATAGCCAAATTATGGAAGTAGTCCAAGTATCCATCAATTGATGACTGGATAAAGAAGATGTGAGATATATATATGATGGAATATTATGCAGCCATAAAAACGAATGAAATCTTGCCATTTGCAACCACATGGATGGAGCTAGAGAGTATAATGCTAAGTGGAATAAGTCAGTCAGAGAAAGACAAATACCATATGATTTCACACATATGTGGAATTTAAGAAATAAAACAAATGAGCAAAGGGAAAAAATAAGAGAGACACAGAGAGAGATATCAAGAAACAGACAACTATAGAGAACAAACTAATGGTTACCAGAGGGGAGGTGGGGGGGGTGGGTAAAATAGGTGATGGGGATTAAGGAGTGCACTTGTCATGATGAACACTGGGTGATGTATGGAATTGTTGAATTACTCTACTGTATACTGGAAACTAATATAACACTGTATGATAACTATACTGGAATTAAAGTACAAAGTTTTTAAAAATCTCACAGAGAAAAGCTCAGACTCAGGTGACTTTTCTGGTGAATTCTACCAAACATTTGAAGAAAAATTAATACTAATTCTTACAACATCTTCCAAAAAAATAGAATAGTAGGGAACACTTCTCAACTCATTCTATGAGGCCAGTATCAACTTGATACCCAAACTAGAAACATTACATGAAAACTACAAAAAACAAATATAGACTCCAAAATATTCAACAAAATACCAGCAAACTGAGTCTAGCAACTTATAGAAAGGTTTATCCACCTTAACCAAGTGGGATTTATCCCAAGAATTCAAGGTTGCCTTAACAGCCACAAATCAATCAATGTACACTGTATTAATAGAATAAAGGACAAATAAAGTACAATAATTTTAATGAACATAGAAAGAGCTTTTGACAAAAGTCCAATGCGTTTTCATAATAAAACACTAAACTAGGAGTAGAGGAGATCTTCCTCAACCTGATCAAGAGCATGTAGCAAAAACCCACAGCCAACATCATACTTCATGTGAAAAATTGCATACTTCACTCTAAGGTCAGAAACAAGACCAAGGATGTGTGCTTTCACCACTCCTATTAAACATTGTACCAGAGGTTCTAGTCAGGGCAATTAGGCAAGAAATTATATATATATGCATCTGGATTGGAAATATATATATATATATATATATATATATATATATATATGCATCCGGGTTGGAAAGGAAGAGGTAAAATTTTGATTATTACTTCTAATAGTGTTGTCTCTGTGTACGTGTGTTTCTTGGGACTTTCTATATACAAGATCATGTCTTTTGTGAATAGAGATAGTTTCAACTGATTTTCAACAGGATTGCCAAGACAATTCAGTGAGGAAAAGAATAGCAACTTTTTGTTTTGTTTGTTTTAAAGATTTTATTTATGTATTTGACAGAGAGAGAGAGAAACAGCAAGAGAGGAAACATAAGCAGGGAGAGTGGGAGAGGGAGAAGCAGGCTTCCCGCTGAGCAGGGAGCCTGATGTGGGGCTTGATCCCAGGACCCCGGGATCATGACCTGAGCCAAAGGCAGACGCTTAAAGACTGAGCCACCTAGGCACCCCAAGAGTAGTAACTTTTCAATAAATAGTGGTGGGAAAATTGGATGTCTTCAGGCAAAAGAATGAAGTTGGACCCCTACCTCACACCATATTCAAAAATTAATCCAAAATGTATTCAATATAAGAGCTAAAAGTATAAAACTCTTAGAGAAAATATTGAGTTTGGATTAGGTTCCTGGGGTGCATGGGTGGCTCAGTCGGTTAAGCCACTGCCTTTGGCGCAGGTCATGATCTCAGAGTCCTGGGATGGAGCCCGAGGTCAGTCTCCCTGCTCAGCAGGGAGTCTGCTTTTCCTCTGCCCCTCCCCCCGCTTGTGCACTCTCTCTCTCTAAAATAAATAAAATGGTAAAAAAAAATTAGGTTCTTACTCTGTCTTAGATGTGACACCAAAAACACAGGTGACAAAAAAAAAAAAAAGAATAGAGAAATTGGACCTCATCAAAATTACAAACTTTTGTGCCACAAGAATTACAAAGTTTTGTGCCAAACTTTTTGTGACACCATCAAGAAAATGAAATAATAAAAACACATTACAAGATGGGAGAAAATATTTGCCGATCACATATCTGATCAAGAACTTATATTCAGAATAAAGAACTCTTACATCTCAACAATAAAAACACAATTCAATTTAAAAAATTGGGAAGTGATCTGAATAGATATTTCTCTAAGGAAGATATACAACTGGCCAAGAACACATGAAAAGGTGCTCAACATAATTAGCCATCAGAAGAATGTACATTAAAACCACAGTGAGGTACCAATTCACACACACTAGGATGGCTGTAATCAAAAAGGCAGCTAACAACAAGTGTTGGCAAGGATGTGAGAAACTGGAACTGTCCTACACTGCTGATGGAAATGTAAAATGGTGTAGCTGCTATCGAAAATAATCCAACGGAGGGGCGCCTGGATGGCTCAGTCATTAAGTGTCTGCCTTCTGCTCGGGTCATAATTCCAGGGTCCTGGGATCGAGCCGCACATCCGGCTCCCTGCCCAGCGGGAAGCCTGCTTCTACCTCTCCCACTACCCCTGCTGTGTTCCCTCTCTCTCTGTGTCTCTCTGTCAAATAAATAAATAAATAAACTTAAAAATAAAAAGAAAAGAATCCAGTGGAAATGTAAAATGGTATAGCTGCTATCAAAAATAATCCGGCAACTCCTCAAAAAATTAAACATAGAGTTACTATATGATTTAACAATTTCACTCTTGTGTACACACTTAAGGAAAATGAAAACATATGTCCACAGAAAAATGTGTACATGAAGGTTCATAGCACTTTATTAATAATAGTCAAAAAGTGGGAAAAAAACAAATGTCCATCAACTGATGAGTGGATAAATAAAATGTGGTTTTTCCCTAGGATGGAATGTTACCTAGCCACGAAAAGGAACAAAGTACTGTTACATGCTACACGTGGATGAAGATTGGAAGAAATGTTAAGTGGAAGAAACCAGATACAAAATGCCACATATGACATGAATCCATTCATATTAAATTTCCGGAAAAGGCAAAACCATAGAGATAGAAAGGAAAGTGGTGGTTGTCAGAGGCACAGGGCGGGGCAGGTGGGACTTGGGAATTACCGCTAATGGGCATAGGGTTTCTTTTGGGGTTGATGAAGATGCTCTTAAAGTAGATAATGCACAACTCTGAATATGCTAAAATCCACTGAATTGTGCGCTTTATTTTTTTAAGATTTATTTACTTATTTGAGAGAGAGTGGAAGGAGGAACAGAGGGAAAGACTCTCAAGCAGACTCCCCAGTAAGCGTGGAACTCCATCCCGGGAGCCACGAGATCATGACCTGAGCCGAAACCAAGAGTCAGACGCTTAACTGACTGAGCCACCTAGGCACCTCCGACTTGTTGTGCATTTTAAAAGAGTGAATTTGATGATTAATGAATTATATCTCCATAAGAATCTTATTTTTAAAAAAATGAATCGCTCAGGTTCATTCCTCTGTGAAACAGTCCTGACTTTCATAAGGACAAGGGGATAGGACAGAGAATTGAAAGGCCTGAGCTGCCATTGTTGAGTGCCTCCTTTTGGCAGGCACTGTGCTGGGCACTTGACATACTTGAACTCGTTTTGAATCTAGGACTAATTCTGTGAGGAAGGAGTTTCCATCGCCATTTTACAGTCAATCTATAGTGGGTAAAACTGAGCCACTTGCAGAAAGTGGTGGAAGCAGGATTTAAACCCAGATCTGTGCTCTATGTCCTTTTCCCAGGGCCTGGCTATGGGGGGCTCCTGCCGTAGACAATCCTGCTCCTTTGATCCCTGTGTCCCCGGCCGCGGAGTTCAGGGGACAGTGAGCCCTGGTTAGAGCTCAGTCCCTGATGCGCTGTCGAACTGAGCTCTCCATCTTGATGCAGCTGGCTGGGGGGGCAGAGGGGGTGGGGGGCGCGGGAGAATGCACATGAGCTCAGCTCTGGCTGCTGAAAACCTATCTTGAGCTCCAGACTCGCAGACTGGGTATATTTTTATCACAGGTCACAGGGAATTTCCCGACCAGGGGATCAATACCAGTTCATTATTCATGGGGGGAGGGGTGGAGTCTGGCACAGGCCGCCTGCAGTAGCTGTGCTTGAGGACTCCTTCAGGCATTTCCTGCACATGACAGTGCTCCCATCCTCCCTCTCCCTCGCCTGAGCTCTGTCTGAGCCCTGCTAGGGGCTTTGCAAAGGTTACCTCATTTATACCCATGATCTTTTTTAAAATTTATTTATTTATTTATTTATTTATTTGACAGAGAGGCAGAGAGAGCACAAGTAGGCAGAGTGGCAGGCAGAGGGAGAGAGAGAAGCCGGCTCTCTGCCAAGCAGGGAGCCCAACGTGGGGCTCGATCCCAGGACCCCGGGATCATGACCTCGGCTGAAGGCTGCTGCTTAACCAACTGAGCCACCCAGGCGCCCCTATACCCGTGATCTTAAGATTAAGTGAGGTACATCTAATGCCTGGCTTACCGAGGTGCAGAAGGGTCGGCAGACTTGCCTGAGGTCACACAGCTAATAACGGTCAGGGCTGGGTTTCAAATTGAGGTCAGAGAGGGGCATCAGCGGAGACCCTGGTAAGGAAGTGACTTCACCTTTCCAGACTCAGCTTCTCTCCCCCACTGCCCTTTCACTCGAGCCCTCCCACCTATCTGAGCTCTCTGAGGACACTGCTCCTGGCTGTGTCAGCTGACTCAGTAAGGTGGCCAGCAATTCTCATTTGACAGATGAGGAAACTGAGGCGCAGGGATGGAGAAACCACAAAGCGGCACATCAGTAGCCACAATCCAGCTCCTGTCCCTTTCACCTGAGCATTTTCCCCCACAGCACCCAGGCAGACAAACCGGTTTTCCAGACCAGCCTAGAAAGTTTGGGATGAAGGCCTTGTAATCACATCCTACCTGCAAGAAAGAACACAGGGCCCAGTCAGGAGTGTAGGCCCCAGCAGCTTCCTAAACTAAGAAGAGCCCTTCGAGGCTCATGCCCAGCCAACTACTCTGCCGGCTACCAGCTTAGACCCAGCTGGGGCCTAGCAGGGGTGCAAAGGAGCCCCTGGGGAGCATCATTTCCCGGGTAGGCACCAGGAACAGCTCCAGATGCTGGCCTTTGGCCCCGAGAGTAGTGTCCTCCTGCCATCTTGGGCTTCCCCAGCAGCTGCAGGCACCTTGCTTCTCCTCCCCTGGCTTCCGTCAGGACCCAGGCTGCTTCCTGGAGCCAGGCAGGCCATGGAAGCCCCATCGTCCCTCCCCAGAGACAGCTCAAATGACCATTAAGCTTTGAGCAGACGCAGGCAGTGGTAGGCGAGGGCCCAGGGCAGGAAGCATTTTGTTCTCTGCTAATTAGCCTCCTGTGGTCAGCAGAGAGGGTCTGGGGCCTCTGAGCAAAACAACCACGTCAGTTCTCCGTGGCGGCTCCTCTGCGGCCCATAACCTGAATGCTTTGGGCAGGAATGCTGGTGGGCAAGCAGATGTCTGGGCAGCCCACGCTCCGTGGCAGGGGACGTGAGACGGGGGTTTCGCAGATGGTCTCAGCCCCGTGGAGTCCAGTCCAAAGGGCCTCCCTGCGAGATGCGAGAGGGCCAGGGAGCCGCAGGCACATTTTAAGATCAGAAAGAGCCTCCCAGCCCTGTCTGCTTTGAAAACCTGGGCTCTGCTCATTCCTGGTCATAACCATCCCTTGTCACGACCACCAAACCACTTCCCCGACTCAGAGTCACAGGCCCTCAGAAAGCACCTGCTCCCCCCACCTTCTCCATTGTACAGATGAAGAAGCTGAGGCTCGGAGAGGCAGAAGGCTGTATTATGAAGAGCAGTGGCAGAGCGGGGACAAATATCCCTCTACTCCCGGCCCTATCCCTCACCCTGTCTGTGCCCTACTGCCTTGGCTTAGAGATAGCGACTTGTCAGAAGGCAAGGCCTGTGGAATTCCCCTGTCTTTCTCCAGCCCTGGTGTCTGATGCTTAGTAAGTGCTTAATGTTTTTGGACTAATGACTTCCTGATCTGAGCAGCTCCTCGGAGACCAGCTGAGCTTTGGAGAACCCTGATGGCTGGCTTGAGGTGGCCCTTGAGGCTTTCCGTAGTTTCCTAGAGCCCTCTCAAAGCTGCCTAGTGTTCGGGTCTCCCTTCGTCCCTGCCCCCATCCCTGTCCTTCCTTGCTCTGGCATCCAGCAGGCTGAAGCTCAGGGATATTTCACATCAAACAGGTTGTGGTTCCTTGCTTTCCCCAACTCCGGTCTCAGACTCTGCCATGTCCCAAGCCCCACCCAGGGAAGATCCAGCCAGGTCCGTCCAGAGAGACAGTGGGCACCAGAAAACTCTTCAGGCAGGCCTTGGTCCCAGAGAGGGACTGGCCTTTGAAATCTCTTTGACCCTTGACCTTCAGACTACCACCTCACTTCCTGCTGGCTAATTAGAGTGCTGTCAGCATTCTCCCAACCCCTGCGCCCCCATCGCCACCCAAAGGAATCGCTTCCCAGCCAGTCTCCCTCTTCGCGTTCCTCCATGTAGGCTTGAACTCTTTAGGAAACATCCACATCCTGGGGTCCTGCTGAGAATGACCAGGTCTTTGCAGCCTGCGAGACTTCATATTAAGGCTTTTTGGCTGGAGTCCGATCGGCACTACTGTCCGAGCCCACTGCGTGCCTCATGCCTAAGCTTGCTTTGGTGTTTGGCCACCCTCGGCCTCCTGTCAGTTTTCCTGGCCATTCTCCTCCTTTTGTACCCACCCCACCCTCAGGCCCAAACCAAACTAGCCTCATACCCGGGCTCTATGGATGTGGCAAGAGAAATCCTGACTGAGTGACCGGCATTGTGATAGGCACTTCGATGGCCACCATCTCTTGATCCTCTCGTCAGCCTGCTGAGGTAGGGATCCACAGTCCCAGCTTAGAGATAGAGAAACTGAGGCCCAAAGAAATCCTCGGAGTTAAGCAGTGAAACTGGATGAGAAACCAGTTCTGTCTGATTCCAAAGACAGAATTGGGACAGTTGAAATAGGGTGAATTGGGGCCAGGGAAAAAGCCTGTCTGACCCCATCAGACTAGGAGGAGCACAAGGGCAACACAATTTATTGAGGGTTGACCCCACAAGGGTCACTGTGAGTACATTGCTTCTCTCCATTGCCTGAAAGTTCCATGTTGGCTCTCACCGAAGTCTGTAGGGCTGGGAACCTAACTTGGTGCTGGGCCCCCATGGGTTCAGTGTAGATGCCAGTGGTAGGAATGAATGAGAAATGAGTGTAGGTTTTGGTGACTAACCTTGGTCTCCGGGGTGGGGCCCTGAGGTGGTATTCAGCTGTAGGGTGGAGATGTGTGTGTGTGTGTGTGTGTGTGTGTGTGTGTGTGTGTGTGTGTGTGTGTCTGCTAAATCCAGGTGGCCGCTGACTCAGAGCCCTGGTCGCCTGGGTGGAGGGAATGATGAGGCCTGGGACTGAGTCTTCCTGAGTTTGCCGAGGACTAGGGGGAGACACCATGAGCTCCACTCTGCTCCTTTCCCCTGGGATCCCCGTGGTGAAGCCCAGCACCCCATCCTACCCCACATCTTCCCAGCTACTCTTCCTTCCTTAGCCCCAAATGGAATCTCATCAGCATATTAATAGGACATTATGGTTTCTAATGAGGATCCAGAAAACATTTATGGAGCAGATTAAAGCCAGCTCCACCCCATTAACCAGCCCTGGGCCCTCCCTGGGGATCCTCAGGTCAGGGGAGGGGCAGAGAGGCTTGGAGGAGGGGAGCTGCTGTTTTCTAGGGCCCATAGGAAGGGAAGGTGGGAAGAGAGTCACAGGGAGAGAAGCTGGGCTTGCACTCCCAGGCTCCGGCTGCCCCCTTTTTTTCTGGGTCCCAAGGTGACAATCGGACTGGCAGAGCATTAGTGTTGCTGCTGTCCTCGTCCCAAAAGGCTCCTGAGGACAGAGAAGTCTAGGGCCTGAGGCTGACAAGTCCACCACACCAGCTGGGGCCCTCATCCAGCCCAGCCCTTAACTTTGTTCGAGCATGGGGGTAGCCAAGGCTGGCCACACTGCCACTGGTCTCTGCCTTTACCCTTAGGGTAGACATAACTCAATGAATGTCTATAAACAAGATTGTTTATAGACACTGATTGGGCATCTGCTGTGTGCTACACACAATACAGGATACCTTCCCACATGGGATGCCACTGAATCCATTAAAAAAAAAAAAAAAAAAAAAAAAAAACCACAAAGTAGACGCCTGCCTTCATTCTGCTTCAGACATGAGAAAATGAGGTTCAGAGAGGGGAAGCAACTTGCCCAAGGTGGCACAGCAACTCTGAGAGTCTAAGCTCCGTCTGTCTGGTTTTAAAGCCCGCATTGTTTCCTTTATGCCATGCAGCTTAATTAGCAGCTCCTTGGTATAAATGACCTTGCTACATCCCGGGGGCTTCATTTCCTAACCTCCTACTGCTTCCCCAGGGGGGAGCGTGGTGTTATGGAAAACACAAGTAGGTAGAGAGAAAGATCTGTATTTCAACTCCAGCTCTGCCATGACCTAGCTGTGTGACCTTGGAAAATCTCACTTAACCTCTCAAGTCTCCTTTTTCGCATCTGTCAAAAGAGGCTGGGACTCCAAGGTCCTTGTGAAGAGTCAATGAAAAGTACTTGGTAAACACTGACCACTAGCACTACTCTCTATCCCTCGTTTGTTTCCGTCTGTCAAATGCGGCTCCTTTCGCTCACCCTAACTGCTTCCGTGGGCGAGGAGGGCTGTGGCAGGATTAAGGAGCACAGCAAAAGCAACAGAATGCTACCCCAATGTAAGGGTTATAGCCAGCAAACTTCTTCGTCCTCAGCCAAGGTGGTGAGAGTGTCCTGTGTTTCATAGGCAGGGCAAACTTTTTTTTTTAATTATTTTTTATTTATTTATGTGTGTGTGTGAGAGAGAGAGAGTGAGAGAGAGAGAGAGAGAGAGAGAGCACGAGCAGGGGAGAGAGGGAAAAGCAGGCTTCCCGCTGAGCAGAGAGGCTGACATGGGGCTCAATCCCAGGACCCTGGGATCATGACCTGAGCCAAAGGCAGACACTTAACCAACTGAGCCACCCAGGCGTCCCCTGAATTTGTATTCTTTCTGCCCAGGCTGGACATCTTTTCTGGAAGGCAGATGTTGCTCTAGGTTTGGTTGTTCATTCATTCATTTTATGTGTGCGTGTGTGTGGGCATGCCAGTGCATACAGGAACACACACCTGGCACTATCTTAAATGCAGGGGTTACAGCAGAAAACCAGCCAGACGTGGTCCTGCCCTTCATGAGCTTTGATTTTGGGGGGCGGGGAGACAACAAGCAAACAAGCTGACAGCCAGGTGCTATGAGGAGCATGAAACGGTGTGATGGGCTGGAGTGGACTGGGTAGTGAGGGAAGGCTTCTGAGAAGAGTGACACCGGAACTGACTGATGCCCTTGATGAGATGAAGGCCATATTCAGGGGGCAGAGAGTTCCAGGTGGTGGGGGGTAGCAAGAACAAAGGCTTAGAGGCCAGAGTGTCAACCATGAGTGAGGATTCTTAGGCTTGATCTGCATCTCATGCATCACCCTTTGGGAAGGTGTTTTGGGAAGTCAAAGTAACACCCCATCTGAAGGCAAATGCGTGTGTTGGGGAGGGGTTACTTCAGAAGAAGGGGTGCAGGTCCCTGGGCTGATGGTGGGGTACAGTCTGGGCCATGGCTCACCCAGTTCCTGGGAAGAGAAACATACAGCGGAAAGAGGAAAGAAA
>CM052901.1:57237525-57332929 GCA_028534135.1 Potos flavus
GAAAGAAAGAAAGAAAGAAAGAAAGAAAGAAAGAAAGAAAGAAAGAAAGAAAGAAAGAAAGACAAAACTTGGAGTCCAGAAGTCCTGGGTTCCAGTACGGGCAGCACTGCTGACTCATATCTAATGTAAATTGCATGTGTAATTTCAGCCAAGTCCCTTTGCCTCCTTAGGTCATGGTCACTATCAGTAAGATTGGGGGGTGGGGGGCTCCCTCCTATTTGCCAGCCTCTTCTCTTGGCTTCCCACTCCGAGGAAGTGCTGTCTCCTCAGGCACAGCAGTAGTGGCAACAGGTGGGGTGACGTTTGAAGGCTTGACAAAGGTGATGGCGAGGGTCCTGTGCTGCCTCGTGCCTGGGTCCCCAGCCCACAGTGAGGAGGAGCCCCCTTCCCTCCAAGTGCCCCTCCGTTCTAGCTCATTCCTTCCATTTCTGGGGAGGCGCTTCTCCAGACCCTGGCGCACAGATGCTTTGCTTCTCAGGTTCCCTGCTGGGCCCCACTGAGCCAAGCGCCTCAGCCTCGCCAGGGACTGCTCCCATCCTTCCCCCCCCCCCCGCGTCCCCCCCTCCCCCGCCGCCAGCGCCAGCGCCAGGCCCCCTCCACCCCACATCGCTCTCCCTGCTCTTCTCTGAACTGCCTCCAGCTTGGCTGCATCGCTGCGATAATGAGGTGTCTGCGACTGAACGCAGTGGGCTCGGAGGGGCAGAACAGCAGGCCAGAGGCCCGGGAGACAGGCTGGAGCAAGCACAGAGACTGCCCCAGCTGGCCCTGGAATCCACTAGGTGCCCCCCACCCACCCTGCCAGCCCCAGTGTCATCCTGGGCCCCACCGCCCAGGTCCCAGGGGCAAAGCCTTAAGATGAAGAGAGGCCCCGGGGTTGTTTAAAAAAAAAAAATCCAGCTCCACGGTGATGCCGATGATGATAGGAAAAATCTTGGGTTTCAAAGGGTTGCCCCTCTAATAACCCCTTATATCTGGACAACATGTCGGTGTTTACGGGCACTTTCACTCATTCTGCAAACATTTACTGAGCACAAACTCACTGCCAGGCCCCATGCTGGTCAGAGGGAAATGAGGAAAAAGAGAGTGAGCTCGCTGCCTAGGGGAGAGACAGACCCTGAAACAGGCCAGGATGGTAAGGGAGTCAGAGCTAAGACTGGAGCCCCAAGAATGCAGGGGACTGGGTGCCCAAGCCAGTATTGAAGGGGCAGGGAGGAAGTGGGGAGGTTTCTTGGAAGAGGGAATCTTTGGAACCATCCTGTTGAAAGAGCGGGAATTAGGCAGGCAAGGGGGCCTGAGGGTGGGAAGGGGATGTCCTGTGCACAGGGAATAGTCTGAGAAACACAGAGGACATCTTGCTTTACTCCTCAAAACAACCCCAGAAGGCAGGCATTCTCATGTCCATTTTCCAGATTGGCAAAACGGAGGCCCAGATGCAATAATAAGGCTTACCCCTGGGGCACGGTTAGTTTGGGAAAACAAAAAGAGTCCTTTTAGGATGCCTGGGTGGCTCAGTCAGTTAAGCATCTGCCTTCCGCTCAGGG
The DNA here is from genome assembly GCA_028534135.1 of Potos flavus. Taxonomy (NCBI): domain Eukaryota; kingdom Metazoa; phylum Chordata; class Mammalia; order Carnivora; family Procyonidae; genus Potos; species Potos flavus. The sequence goes on from CM052901.1 coordinate 57,239,067, forward strand.
CACGATCCCAGGGTCCTGGGATAGAGTCCCACCTCGGGCTCCCTGCTCAGTGGGGAACCTGCTTCTCCCTCTCCCTCTGCATGCCGCTCCCCGTTTGCATGAGTGCTCTCTCTCTCTCTCTCCTTTCTCTCTCTCTGTTTTTCTCTCTGACAAATAAATAAATAAATAAAATCTTAAAAAAAAAAAAAGAAAAATTGCTTTCTCATCCATCAGCGTCCTCTTCTGCTTACGCCGACCCTACGATATAGGGACTTAATGTGCATTTCACAGGTAGAGAGACAGAGAAGGCAAGTGGCTAGAGAAACAGGCTCTGAGCTTTTCCCAAGTCTACTTTACTTTCCCAAGTTGGTGATCAGCATTTGGGGGGATAGGGACCCTAAGATATCCATGAAGCCGTACTCCTTGATCCTTCCTTCCATCCTTGGGTGTCCCTACCTTATTCTCTACCCCGTACCATTCCGCCTTCCCCAGGCTGATCTCCCGTGTGGCTAGAGCGGAGTTTAGGCGAGACACCACACCACTCGTCCAGAGTGCCCATTCAGTCAAAGAGGATGGTGTGGAGTACTGGTGTTCTCCTGAATTATTCAGGAGCTGCGGCTAGCAAGATGGGGGCGGGGAGGAGAATGGGAGCAGGTGTTCCCGCATGCCAAGCCATGGCAGCTGCACAGGAAGTGACCCCAGAGGCTGGACCCTCTTCAGCTGCCTGGTCTCTCTCTCTCTCTCTCTCTCTCTCGCTCGCTCTCTCTCTCTCACCACTCGGAGAGAAACCAGAGAAATCATAAGCTGGTGGTGCAGAGGGGAGAGGACCCTGGGTAGGGGTAGGTGGGAGGAGGGAGCAGCGAGCAGCCTGAGGGCTCTTGGTAACCACAGGTCCCAACTCCTGAGTGCTTCTAATGCGCCACACCTTAGCTCCCCACAATAACTTTGTGCTCTTGTTATTTTTTAGTTGGAGAAAGAGAAAGGTAAAGTAGCTTGCCTAGAGTTTACGGTGGGCCAAACGTTTGCATCCCCCACCCCGCCCCCAGAATTCATATGTTGAAACCCTAACCCCTAATGGGATGGTATTAGAGGCAAGACCTTTGGTGGGTAATTAGGTTTAGAAGACGTCATGAGGGTAGGGTCTTCATGATGGCATTGGTGCCCTGACGAGTAGAGACCAGAGAGCCTGTTCCCTCTGTTCTCTTGCTTGTTCAACACCTTCCCCCCACCACCCCCACCATGTGAGGCACACAGCAGGAAGATGGCCATCTATAATCCAGAAGGAGGGCTCTCACCACACATGGAATCTGCTGGTGCCTTGACCTTGGATTTTCCAGCCCCCAGAACTGGGGAACATAAATATTTGTTGTTTGGGGCACCTGGGTGGCTCGGTCATGAAGTATCTGCCTTCGGCTCAGGTCATGATCCCGGCGTCCTGGGATCGAGCCCCGCATTGGGCTCTCTGCTGGGTGGGAAGACTGCTTCTCCCTCTCCAGCTCCCTCGTGCTTGTGTTCCCTCTCTTGCTATCTCTCTCTGTTATAAATAAATAAAATCTTTAAAAAAAAATAAATGTTTGTTGTTTAACCCATCCAATCTGTGGAATTCCCGAACTGAGTGCAATACATAAATTGTGACTCCAGGATTCAAACCCAGGTTTGGGTCCTCCAGAGTAAGCACACCCTTTCCACCGTTCCCCTCCTCGCACTTGGGACTCAGGCCTCTGGGATTTGGGCCCCCAGGGGGACAACCTGTCCCTCTGACCCTCCCTTTTCAGGGACCCCATGGCCGCTCAGGACCCCAGCTAGATCTGAGATCCAACCCTCCCTCCGTTAAAAGTAACTCCTGGGGAGCTTCTAGAAGTGCAATTACCAGGTGTGGAGTTGCAAGTGGGGAAGAAAGAGTTTGGGGTTCTGGGCAGGGGGAGGTCCTCAACCTCTTCCTCCAAGGCCTTTGGAGTAGGGGGAAGTGTTTGAAGGTACTGTTAAAAATGCAGCCCCTGGAGTTAGGGTTGCTGGATCCAGCAAATAAAAAACAGGATGTCCAGCGAGGCTTGAATTTCAGACAAACAATGAATATTTTTTAGCCTACGTATGTCCTTTTCAGGATCAGTCTGTACTGACACAGTGTTTGTTCTTGATCTAAAATTCAAATGGAACTCAGTGTCCTGTATTTTATGTGGCAATCCTACCTGGAGTCAAGTCACCTGGGCTTCAAAACCATGTCTGCCGCCACTTAGCTGTGTGACCTCGGGCAAGTCGGTCACCCCCTCAGTGCCTCAGTGTTCTCATCTGCAAAGGATGACTGAGGAGCTTAAAGGAAATGATGCAGACTGCAAAGCACGTTGCAATTGTTTTCACTTTTCTTCTTCTTTCTTTATAGATTTCACCCCAGATGCTCCTCTTGCTCCTTACTTTTCCTGGTATGTGGTCCCCAAGCCATACACTGGGGCAGCAGGAGCAGAGGAGGAAGAAGAGGGCTCGTGTCTGTCTTTTATGTTCCTACTGTGTGCTTATCCCTGCTAGACATGCTACTCACCTCATTGGGCCATCACAACCCTACAAGACTGTTGCTGTTCTTCTTCCGTCTTTACAGATGGAGAAATGAAGGCTTGGAATGATGAATGAACTTGCCCAAGGTCACCCGGCCAACCCGGGCCTCTATGACGCTCATCCCTATGGCTCTGCTTCCCCCACCTTCTCCATCCTCTTTACTTGGTACCCAGGTTCTAGCTTACGGAGGGAACCCCCTACTCGGGTTTGGGGAGCATAGATGGGAAACAGCAGCCTAAGCGAGGAGGCCTGGGGCCTCTCTGGCTCTTGGGCTCCCTGGGTCCGGCTAAAGCACCATGTTTGGGTCTCTCCCCTTCTGCGTCCCTCCCCAGCCCAGCCCACGCTGATAGCTCTATCCTGCAGAAAAATGCGCTTCTCTCTGATATGCCCAGTTGCACGTCCACTATGCATGCTAATGAGCGAGTGGCCCGGGCTTGCCAGCAATTTGCTTCAGTTCTAGGGCTCACTGTGAGTTTATTTATTTTTTATATTTATACCTTGTGTGTGGAGATGGCTGACGTGGAGTAGGAGCGGGGTCTGGAAAAGAGGCCCAGCAGAAATGGGAGGAGGGAAGAAGCCAAAGCTAGGAGTCAGGAGGGGACTCAGGGGGTCATCTCTGTCATCCCTCTGCCCTCCGACAGGACCGCACCTAAAGGAGACCAGCAGCTCAAAAGGATAACCCTTCTAGCATACTCCCGGCAGCCTTTGGAGGCCGGCCCAGCAGGGATCAGCAAGGCTGTGTTGAAAAGGAGCAAATCAAGGCTCTGGGGGTAATGGGATACATTGCTTCTTCCAACCCGGATCTTTTAACTGTAGACGATAAGCATTGGGGCATCATCTTGCCTCCCCATCCGATGTACTGAGAAACTGAGGCCTGGAGAGGGGAAGGCACCTGGCCAAAGTCACACAGTGAGAGTGATTGGAACCAGAACCAACACCTGGGTTTGCTGACTGCCAGTCCCCACATCTCATGATCGCACCGATAAAAACCTGGCTAGGAGGAAGAGTTCTCCCCGCTCCACACCCACCGTGTCTACCAAGGTAAGACTCCATAAACCACCTGAAAGCTCTTCCCATAGAGTTCTCCCCAAATTCTTGGTAATTGGCTACTTACATCTCCCCGAGTTCTTTCTAACTGCACTTGCCGCCTTCCCGCCCCCCGCCCCCCACCCCATGGCTTCTCACTTTAAGGGAGATGACTCGTAAGCACTCAGTAAACATTTGTCCTAAGCAACTTAGCAACATCTGTACGGATGAAGATGAATACACACCCACAGACCCCACCAGACCCCGGAGAAATGCGCACATGTGTGACCATGGGGAGACATGCGCAAGGATGATCATAGCAGCGCTCTCCATTATAATAAAATGTGCGACTCTACCTAAATGTTCACGATCAAGAGAACAGATAAGTAAGTTGTGGTGTATCTGTACAACAGAATACCACATAGCAGCGAAAATGAAGAAAGCTACGGCTGCCTGTGTTAACCCAGACACATCTCAGACATGATGTGGAGTCAGAAAGCCCATCACTAAGCATACGCAGAAGGCCACTGGTGCAAAGCTTTCAACACATTGACATCAGGGGAGTGGCTACTGCGGAGAGGGTTAAGACTGAGAATAGGGGGGCACCTGGGTGGCTCAGTGGGTTAAGCATCTGCCTTTGGCTCAGGTCACGATCCAGGGGTCTTGGGACCGAGCCTTGCATCGTCATTGGGCTCCCTGCTCAGCGGGGAGCCTGCTTCTTCCTCTTCCTCTGTCCCTCTCCCAGCTCATTCTCCCTCTCTCAAATAAATAAATAGGGTATGCAGAGAGCTCTGATGATATCTGTGATATTTTCTTTCTGAAGCTGAATGACGGGTAATGGGGGTTGTTATGTTATTCTTGAGACCGCTGCGCATATCTGGAATATGTCATTCTAAAAACAAACAAATGGAAAGAAGAAATAGATGGCTAAATGAATGAATGAAGGCTGCTTCCCTTCAGCCACAGGACTAACTCTCCTGCCTTTCCTCTGTTTTGTGTGTGTCTTTCTTGGACTCATGGGAGCTTGGAGTTGAACTCCAAGAGTTCAACTAAGCTGGACTGGCATCCTGACTCTGCCCCTTGCTGCCTTGTGACATGGGGACCCGATTCCTTCCCTGCCCTACCCACCTCGGGAGGCTATTTGTGAGCCTTCACTAAGAGGACAGAATGTCTTGGAGTTTTTCTAGTCCCACCCTCCATTTCACAGATGACAAAAGTAAGGCCCGAATGGGAACCTCAGCCCCCAACGTGGAGCTTGGAAGGTAACTGCTCCTTACCCTCCCACCAGGCACGGCCAGGGAGGGAGGCCTCCCAGATGGCATTCAGGACGTCAAGACGACAGCTCTGGTGAGGGAGAAGGGAGACAGCACCGTGCTGAGGCTGGCCAACAGAAGGGGGTGTTCAACCTCGCCTGAAGGGTCAGGCCCCAGTGGGAAACCTCCATTAGGAAGGGATCTGCCCCTACCAGGAGTCCCTGGCTCACAGCTCTAGGACTTGTGGCAGGAGTAGCCTACCCAGAGGTGTGGCTTGGAGTAGAACTCACACCTGCGTATGGGGATAAGGGAGGATGGAGGGGAGGACTTGCTTCATGAGGACAAATTTAGATCCAATCAGAATTTCTGACAATCAAAGGCCACGGAATAAAGGACAGGCTGCCTTAAGAGAGAAGGAAAGCAAACTGGATTCTCCTACCCTGGGACTCTGTGGTACTATGATTGTTAGAGATTGTGTGGGCCCAATTGAAGCCGATTCTTCAGAAGGCAATTATCTGGATGAAGAAGGAACAAGGGAGGGTGCCCGGGTGGCTCAGTCGTTAAGCATCTGCATTTGGCTCAGGTCACGATCCCGGGGTCCTGGGATCTAGCCCTGCATCGGGCTCCCTGCTCAGTGGAAAGCCTGCTTCTCCTTCTCCCACTCCCCCTGCTCTCGCTGTCTCTCTCTCTGTGTCAAATAAATAAAATCTTAAAAAAAAAAAAAAAGAAGAAGGAACAAGGAACTAGGGTGGCAAAGAAGGCATCTATGGGACGCTGCGATGTCTTGCTAGACACAGAGCTTGTTCCTTCTCCCAGCCCCCGTGTTCTAACTGGAATATTACCGTCCCCATTTTCCAGATGAGGAAACTGAGGCCCGCAGAAGCAAAGGTCTAAATCCAAAGCCTGGGCTTCGCACCCCACACTGACTTCGTGCTGCCTTGGCCCTCTCTCCTCTTGGCCTGATCTTGGGTGGGCCGTGGTGGAACAGTGGTTGTCCGTCCCACCAGTTACTACCAAGAGAGGGGGCCAGAGAGACCACTGTGGAGGCCCTGTAGCCCAGCCAGCCCCCTGGCCTCTGTTGTTCTTGGGCCCCAGCCGGGCACTCCTCAGGTGGGTGGTGGGGCCTCGGAGCTGGCGTCTGCTACAAGCCTAGGTCCCCTGCGGAGAACCCCTTCAAGGGCAGCCCTTGTCCCCGCTCTAATTATACAAACAATTTTTCTCGGCTTCTCCAAATAAACAGTGTGCAGTCTGCAGGCCATGGCATGCTGGGAAACCTGAAATGAGAAGCTGCTGCTAATGGGCTCCTTAGCTTCAGGGCCAAACGGATTGCTTAAGAGGCCGGCCCTGACCAGCCCCTGCTGTCTTCCTGACCAGCCCCTGCTGTCTTCCTGACCAGCGTCTTCCACACCGTACCGTGCACCCTACACCACCCGTCTCGGGGCCCTCCCCCTCCGCCGATGCCCATCCGCTTGCAGCCCCCAAGTCACAAAACGCAAGTTGCATGAAGAATTTACAGTTCCGAGCCCTGCAGGCAAGGCTTCTGCAGCCAGGGTTTCAAGGGAGGGGTTGTGTGCATAGGGACAGGCACGCGTGGGCAAGGAAGGCTGTGCAATCGGACGAGGAGAGTGTGCGTTTGGGGGGAGAGGTGCACGTGTGTCTACAAGTAGGGATGTTTCTCGGAGTGCAGCAGGATTGCCAGGGGCCAAGTTGGCTCGGAGAGCAGGAGTTCACAGTGGGGTAAGCACACAGTGTATATACTGGAGGGTGGGGAACCGAACACGGGGATCTTGAGCAAGCAGGCGAAAGAAGCTACTGCTAAGATCCCCTCCCCCAGCTCTGTATGAGTTCCCAGGCACTTGCGCATTCATGGCTCATCTCAACAAGCCCGTGAGGAAGGGTCCCTCCCAGCTCATTGGAAGTCACACAGCTCAGAATTGGAATGCAGTTTCCTGACTTCCAGAGAGATATATCTGGCCTCATTTGCTACCCTGAAAGGTGTTTTTTTGTTTGTTTGTTTGTTTTTTTATGTCAGCGGGCTTCTCCCCTGAGACCCTTAGCTCTCTGAGGGAAGGGCCCATTTGGTTCATCACCACGTGGCAGGCTCTTTAAGTTTGTGGGCTCTGAAGCCAAACGGCCAGATTTAAGCCCGTTTTTGTCACTCGCTTGCTGTATGATCTCCAGCAAGTTATTTAACCCGTCTGGGTGTTGTTTTCCCCATCTGTAAGATGAGGGAGTTAATTGCACCGACTTCCTCGGCTCGTTGTGCGATCTGGTGAATCCAGCTATACAAAACACCTAAACCAGTGCCTGGCACAGGGCGGGCGCTGAGAGGTGGTTGGCTGCTGGCATTATTATTCCTTTCCTTTACTTGGCCTCTCACGGTGCTTGGGGACCGTAGATGCGTAAGATGCAATTTTGCAGGTAAATGATAAATCCACGTATGTTGCGTTACCGACTGGAGCCGGTGGGTTAAGGTATTCTCTCACCAGCTGACACTTCGGCCATTAACAGGGTCTTTCACTGCTCGGTACTTCCTGAACCCCTTGGAAAGTCCATCCCTATCTGGCGTGTGTGTGTGTGTGTGTGTGTGTGTGTGTGTGTGTGTGTGTGTTTCTGAGGAGGGACAGAAGTTGAACTGGGTTCGATGAGGCTTCTGGGCCTCTCAAGCTTGGCTGTTTGTGACTCTCCAGGTGTTGACTCCTCTGGGTCCCCATTCATGGGCCCCCCAAACCCCCCCATTGATCCTGGCCAGCAGCATCCTTCTCCTCAGCTTGTGCCCCGTATCAAAGCTCTGCATCCCCCACTCCTCCCCCCTTGCACCATGCAGCCCTCACTATAAATCATCAGAGAAATTCTCCCTTCAGGCTGAACTTTCCATGCTCTCCCCCTTGAAGGAGATTATTGGAGAAGAGAGGTTTATTTAAATCCATTCAGATGGTTTTGAGTTACCGGAGGGAACTGAAGAGGGAGAAAATGGAAGGGGAGAGAGGCGACAGAGCAAGTGAGAGCCAGCTTGAGAGAGTGCACAGAGTAGGGGAAAAAAGGAAATAAGAGCGCCTTTGGGAGAACGATTCTTTTTCTGCCTTTCCCCCTCAAACACTGGGAGACAGAAAATTGCCAGTGACCTGGCCGTCCAAGTTTTTAATGTTCTTTGTGACCAAAGAAGGCTACATGAGCTACAGGAACAAGTGGCAGTGTGTGGCCTTTGGGAGGACACCCAGGTGACCCCAGTTTTGGCTAAGCTCTGCCGGAAACTCATCGCATGACCTTGGACGAGTCTCTCCCCTTCTGGGCCTCAGCTTCCTGACATACACTGTAGGAGGTGGCTGGGGCTGAAGACAGGGGAACTGGCTTAATGAGTGCCCATGGTGGGGGGCAGGTAGTATCACTGTCCCCATTTTAATGATGAGGAAACTGAGGGACAGAAAAGTAAGTCGCTCAAGTTTACCAGCTGTAATGATAGAGCCAGAATTTGAACCCAAGGCAGTCTGGCTCCAGAGGCTGCACGCTTATGCACTCTACCACCTCCCACTCTTCTAGAACCATCTATAAGGATCCCTCTAGCGGCATGACCTTGGACCAGTCACTTCCTCCTCTCGGGGCCTCAGTCTACCCACGTGTAATGTCTATTTCATTAACCTTCTTAGTGGTAAGGAGCCACTGAAAAGGGAAAATCCGACCTTATGGACCATCTTGCTTTAAAGGCCGGGGGCAGGGGGGCTTTGCACGCATTATCTCATCTAATCCCTCACCTGAAGTCTAAACCTGAGATAACTAAGGCCTGAGGAAGGCAGGTCACTTGCCCCTGGCCACTGTGGGGAAAGGCCAGAAACCAGGGCCCAGGCTCCCGATCTCTACCTTTGAGTGGCCTGCATCTGAGATGCTGGACAGCCTGGCCTGGTGCTTCTCAGCTCTGTCCATACATTTGAATCACCTGGGGAGCTTTTCAAAACTTGGCCCTGGCTCCACCCCAACACAATGAAATCGGAATCTCTGGGGATTGACCTTGGTATTTTTGTAATTCTCCCTAAATGAGTCTCATGTGCAGCCAGGGTGGCCTGGGGAACAAGGACGAAAATATTATAATAGGGCAGGGGACCAAGTCCAGCCTGGGGTCAGGGCAAGAGGGAGGGAACAGGCTAATGAGCTCTGGAGGCTCAGCATCCCATAATATCCCAGAGTTGGAGGCGAGCCCTTCAAACCAAACAGCCCGTTTTACAAGAGGGAGCCTGAGGCCCACATAGGAGAGAGCTCTTGCCCAAGGGACAGAGGGACACATCTGGAATTTCATTCTCTTTCCCTGACTCTTAATATAGACCCTTTCTGTGGCCCTGGGGCAGGTGGGACCCATCCTTCAGAGATTCCCTTGCTTCCATTTTGTAGATGAGGAAACTGAGGCTCAGAGGTTGAAGAGGCCGAGCTGCCCAAAAACAACCCCGCTAACGAGCCGTCAGAACCAGCAGTCAGAACCAGCCGTCAGAACCAGATTTCCAAGGCCGCCTTGGCTGGCTTTCTCTCCTTTGCTCGACCCACTGGCCCGATTGCGTTCTGGCCTGCGGTGAGACAGGGAAGGGTGTCGGGTTGAAGCCTGGAGCAGGGGCCCTGGAGGTGGTCCCCACTTGATCAGTCCAACCGAGGCCTTGTGGGGGGGCCCATGTGGGCCCACCTGCTGGAGCCCGTGGAGAGGGTTCCAGCCTACGCGGTGGGAAGAAAGGCTTTTGGGGGCCTCAGCTCCCTCCCCTCCCCCTCCAGGCTCCTAAGGGCCTGGAATTCTTTTAACAGGAGACAAAGCCTTTAATTCCAAGAGATCAGATGAAAGGCTCCAAATGCAAATGTGCGGGCAGGGAAGCTGCTGGTGAGAATAGGCTGCCTTCAAAGTGTAAATGACTAAAGGCCTCAGCCAGAGGGGAGGGGTGAGAGCCTCGGCCCAGCCCTGCAGTGTCCCGCCACACACACACACCCTGCACCCTCAATCGCAATTCAGTAATTCCAGATAGCTCGGGCCCTGGAGCCCCAGGCGTGGAAAGAGTCCCACAGACCTGTGCTGGCAGCTAGGCTCAGCCTTGAGCCCCGGGGCGATTCACTTCATTTTTTTCTCGGCACCTCAGTTTATTAGTCTGTGAAATGGATTTAGCAGAACACACTCCCTGGTGACAAAGCTGGAAGGAGAAAATGGATCTAAGTTGCTTGGCATGGAACAGGTGCTGAGGCACGTTAGTGGCTTTCTATCCTTCAGATGCCCATCTTGCTAGACCTCTTGCTTGACGGAGGCTCCAAACTAAGTCCTAAATTGTCTTCATTCCGTATCCCCTTACCCCCCAAACTCTCTGCCATCGCCAGCCTCAAAAGACTCCCGAGTTCCCTCCCTGGGACTTAAAGGATTGGCAGGGCACTGGTGCCGTCCTCTCCTTCCAGAAGGAGAGTGCCCATTTTCCTGAGCTTCACAGACTAGGGGAGAGAGGGGCAGAAGGCAAAGTATTCAAGGGGAGGGACCAGCACCAGCAGAGACGGGGCTATCGGATGTGTTTGGGGCAAAGGATAATAGAATCAGTGTGGAGGAAGCAGGAGATGCTTGGGGTGGTGGCGGATGGCTGAGTGGCCGAGAGGGCGCAGGACGACGGGACCCTGGAGCAAGTCGAGGGTTGTGTAAAGAGCCTAGCTTTATTGTAAGGGCAAGAGAAGCCAGCAGCGGATGTTGAGTGGGGGTGTGGCACCATCTGATTTACTTCTTTTTTTTTTTTAAAGATTTTATTTATTTATTTGAGAGAGAGAGAGAGGGAGGGAGAGAAGGCACAGCCGGGGCGGGGGTGGGGGGCAGAGAGAGACAGAGAAGCAGGCTCCCCGCTGAGCAGGGAGCCCAACGCAGGACTTGATCCCAGGACCCCAGGATCACGACCCAAGCCAAAGGCAGATGCTCAACCGACTGAGCCACCCAGGCGCCCCCTGATTTACATTTTTGCACCACCCCTCTGGCGGCTAGGTAAATTATTTGTAGGGGGTCAGCAGCGGAAGTAGGAAGACTAGGGAAGAGGCTACCAGGCTTGGCGGGAGGGATGGTGGCCGCGTGGGCTCAAGAGGGAGCTGTGGAAGGGGAGAGCGATGGCCTGGCTTGGGAATACCTAGATAGCAGGTTCTGGGCAGGAGGGAAGGAGAGGGCAAGGGTGCGGCATTGGGCACTGTATTCTTAGTGTGTTCTCTGCACTCTTGAGCTGTCGTTCACATAGACTCCCTCAGGGGTATTGGGAGAAGGCAGCGGCAACTCTCATCCAGAGCATTTGACCAAGGCCCAGAACTTCCACCTTGACTGCCGGTTCTACCTTTCCCGCAATGGACAGTTCTGAAGGTGTCGATCGCCAGCTTTGCTCTCTGGTATTCCCTTCCCAAGGCAGGTTGCTGGGTTTTTCCTCCTTTCTTCCTTCTCTCCCTCAGAAGGTCTTCCCTCCAAGGCAGCCGCCTCACTGAGTCGAGAAGCTCACTGTGGGAGTGGGAGGGGGCCTGCAGTGCTCTGTGACCTTAAGCAAATGACTGCCCCCTTCTAGTCCTTCACCTTTTCCTTGTCTATAAGGCTGGCATAACAAGGCAAGGAGATGGTGGCCTACAAGTAGGTACTCGAGGGCAAAGTTTCCAGGTAAGAACCTTCCTCCACCCAACATACCAGCCCCGAATTGGCTTCTCCCCCGCGACTCTACCCTAGCTCTTTCCCCACCTCTCCCCCCATACGCCACACCCCACTGTGGCCCAAACCTGGCCTCTTCTCTTTCTTCCCTTTGATCCGTTTTCCCTATTGGGCACCTTCTGCCCTTTCCAGATGGAGAAAAAGACCCGAAGAAGGAAAGCCATTGGCTCCGGCCCTAAGTCCCTCCAGAGCCAGGGAACAGCCATTGTAGGACATCGAAACTACCTTCCAAAGCTCCTAGGATCAAACTGCACTCTCGTCTTGAGCCCAGGGAGGACCTAGGGCAACGAGCCTTGATATACACATAACAGACTTTGATCCCCAAAGGGACTGGGACTTGGTATAAAATGAAATCGCTTTCCCTGCCACAACACAGCAGGCCTCTGACAAGGGCGCCCCAAAGCCCAGAACACAGGTGGTTCCTCCTGCCTCACCAGCCCCCAACCAACACCATGTCCTCTCGCAGCATCTTTCAGAAACTTGGGCAGATGGTGATAAGGAGATAGGGGCCTAGAGCCCAAGGAGCTCACGGCTCCGGGAACAAATAGCCAGGAGGGCGCGCAGCTTTGTCTGGCCCAGCAGGGAGCATGAACCAAGCAGTCCATGTCCAGGGTTTTACCTTTCCTGTGCCCGCCCCCATCCATGCAGCACCCTCCCCGCCCAGGCAGCCATGCTTGCTGGCTGCTCTGCTTCCATTCAGTTGCTGGGTGGCTGCGTTTTTTTCTTTTATGTGTTTTACTTTCTTTCCTGTTGTCAGTCAAAAGCCTGCCGCAGCCCCGCAGCCCGCAGCCCGCAGCCCGAAGCCCAAGTAGCTGGGCAGGCTAGGAATGCTTGCGCTTGGCAGGCCCAGCCTGGAAGGCCTCGTAACACTGCTCATCTACCCGAATGAGCCGCATCTGCCGGGCGGGGGGGCGGAGGGGGCAGGGCGTCCCACATCTGCTCCCCACATTGCCCGTCTTGGCCCCTGCTGCTGCCCAGGAGGAAGAGGCAGCCCAGCCAGGAGAGACAAGAGCGGAGAAAAGGAGAATGAGTGACGCTTGGGAGAGGGGCCGGGGCCGGGGCCGGGGGGGGGGGGGGGCTGCAGAGAGGGCCCAGAGCAAGAACAGAGGGCAAGGGTGGGGTCCCACATTGCAGCTACCAAAGCTCCCTACCCAGAGGCTGAGGGAAGGGAAAGGAGGCCAAGAAGGAGAAAGATGGAGAGCAAGGAGGCAAGGAGGCAGCGGGACAATGAGTTGCCCAGAGGCCCAGCAGAAAGAGCAGGGAGACCATGTGAGAACTGGGCAGGGCGGGAGGGGGGGGTGGCGTGTGGGAACAAGGAATGAAAGAGAAACCCCAGGAGTGGGAAGCAGGACAAAAAGCAAGGAAAACAGGTGCGGGGGGGTTGGAAACTGAAGTTTTGCTTTTTGCGCCCTTGTGCCTTGGCGAGTGGGACTGCCCCATAAACCTTGGGATTAACGGCCCTGTTGGCCTGGGCTGGCCGGCACCTAATGGGAGCCACCTGGCTGGCTGCCAGCCCTGGCCCCGCCCTAGCCCCGGGCCCAGGGGCTCCCTCAGAAATGGCTTTATTTGCAAATTTACAGTTGGGGAGCAATACAGGACTAGGAACTAGGACCGTGTGCCCTGGTCCTCCGGGAAACCAAATCGTACCTCCTGCAGCCAAGCCTTCCCTGCACACTACCCCCAGCCTCTACCACAGAGCACCCACATGGGGGATGGCCCCATTTTCTCTCTGTGGGAGCAGTTCAGACGGGCAGAGGGAGCCCAGTGTCCCTGGAGAGCCCCTTGGTGGGGACCCCACGGAGGGGACTCTGGATTCCCAGAGTAGTTCACCTTTCTTGCCTCTGAGTCCCTTCTAGGCCCCTGCAACCCCACAGTCCTCTGCCAGCAGGGCCAGCCACGGTGGCATGGCCGCCTCCAGCAACCAGGGGTTCTAGCCCATTCCTCCTCCTCACTGTGGCCTGAGGAGGAGGCTGAGGCAGAGGCAAGCTGGCAGGTAGGAGGTGCGATTACCCTCATTTCACAAATGGTTTAAGAGAGGCAGAGGGAGAGAGGAAGGGTGCTGTTTTGGATCACACAGCAAGTCAGGCACAGGAACCAAGATGGACGGGGGAGAAATGAGTAATCAGGGCTTTGCCTTGGGAAAGGAGGACAGAAGGAGTGGGTGAGCTGGCTGGAAGGGATATGGATGTGTGGTGACACACTGTGGGGAGGGGCCAGGAAGGGCTCCTTCCACAGAGACGGAGGGAGAAGAGGTGGGAGCCGGTAGAACGAGGCAGGCCCTGAGGCTGGGAGGAGCGGCCAAGGCCAAGGGCACAGTGCTGTTCACCGAGGATCACAGGTCGGTCTGCCGGTGCTGGATCCGACTGGCCACAGGCTCCTCATCCTGTGAGGAAGAAGCTGGCCAAATCGTAGTGAGGAGGTGTGGGATTGCACAGCTTTCCCCACAGGAGTGTACACAAACACACACACATACACACACATAAACTCAACCATGAGGATCTAGGCTATTCTAGCCTGACTTGGCTCAACACAGGAAGATGGTTTCTAGAAAATGCCTGGGTGGCTCAGTCAGTTAAGCATCTGTGTTCAGCTCAAATCATGATTCGAAGGTCCTGGGATCGAGTCTCCTATCAGGCTCCTTGCTCAGTGGGGAGTCTGCTTCTCCCTCTGCCTGCCACTCCCCCCGCTTGTGCGTTCTCTCTCTCTCTCTGACAAATAAATATATAAAAAAAATATAAAAACATATATAAAATATAAAAAATATATAAAATCTTGAAAAAAAAATACATGGTTTCTAGAAATGCAGTATTAAAACTGGAAGGATCCAGGGAGGCCTTGACATATATGGAGGCACCATGAAGGCCCTTGATGGATAAGAGAAGTGAGGTAGGTGAAGGGGCTTCCCACGGACACACTGAGAGCTCAAGGGGACCTGGAGGAGCTGGGGCCAGAGCCTGCTTCTCCTGTAGCTGGAGGGAGTGGGGATCTCCGAGACTAAGAGGCCCCCAAATGAGAGGAGGCGGGGCCAGCAAGGTGGTGAGGGAGGGCACTAGGATTACTCACATTTATTAAGCATTTACTATATGCCAGACACATGCTATATACCTGCCAGAATGTGCGTTGGCCCCCTGAATTCTCGTACACATCACGTGAGGTAGAAATTAGAGTTAGCCCCCTTGTTACTGACAAGGAAACTGAGGCTCAAAGAGGTGAAGGGACTCACAGCGAGTAAGTAGAAAATCCAAGTTTATCAGAGCTCAAGTTCAGGGCCTTGGCCAGCCCTACTGGGGGCCCGGACCCCCGTGCTGGCCAGCAGAGGGAGGCAGGATAGACTGGCAGGGTCACTGGGTCAGCTCCTTATCGGCGCCCCCTGCATCTAGGGAGGAGACTCTGGGTACCATCTTTCCTGCAGTCCTCTCCTGGAAGAAGGGCCCCTTGCCTGCCGGCCTGGGCTGCCCACCAGACTGTGAGGACAGGGAGCTGTCATTCCTTCTGCTCCAGAACAAAGATCTCTGACCTCACCCACAGCATGGCTGCATATGGGCTCCTGCGGAGGTCCAGGGATGTGGGGAGTCGTGCGCTGAGCCCCCAGGTGGGCCCGACTCCAGCCTTCTCCTTTCAGCTCTGCTGAGTGACACAGTCCAAGTGCCTTTCCGGCCCCAGGCCTCAGCGCCCCCATCTGGCCCATGCGGGGTGCGCCTAGGTTGTCTGCGGGCTCTGCCAGCTCTGACAGTCTAGGAATCTATGACATAAGCACATGGAAAGAGAACTGACAGTCTCGGGCAGGCCATGCCAAGCACCAGATGAGGAGTGCTACAGCTCCTTGGTGTGGACCTGGCGTTCGCGGGAAGCGAGGTCCTGATGAGTAGGGTAGCCAGTGAGGACAGACAGGCCCTCATTCATTCCTTACAAAGAGCGAGCATGTGCTAAGCGCCTACTATGTGCTGGGCACTATGCCGGGTGCTACTGAGGTAACAGGCAGCCCTTCTCCTCCAGGAACCATACCCAGATCAAGTGCATTACCTTGGGGACCACTGGCGTGACAGATGGGCCTGCCCTGCCTGTCACAGTCATCAAGTCTCTGTCACTCTCTTCCTCCTCCTCCTCCTCCTCCTCCTTCTGCCCCCCCCCCCCGGTCTCTTGGGTTTTGCCTTTTCACTTTTCTCTCTGTCTTTCCTCCCTTCCCCTATTCGTAGCTCTATCCACCTTTCCCTGTCTTGAGTCTCACTAATGATGGGAAGAGGGGGTGGGAATTCCCAGTTGAGCTCCCCGGTCAGCCCAGATGAGGACTTTTGGAAACCAAGAGAGGGATTGTATTAGATAAGACTGGCCAAGCCCCAGCCTAGCAGCCGTGGCCCCAGGGTCGTGGGGAGGGACACTTATGGGGGTAGGCCCTAATCAACAGGAGACTGATGCAAAGCTAGAACTACTCTCCCCTCCCCAGTCGAAAGGTAGGGTTGGATTACAGCGGGGAAGACAGATCCCCAAGGAAGGCCGATGAACACAGAGTGGGGGACTCGGACCAGGGCAATGGCTTTTGGACAGATGCCACCTGTTCGTTTCATGCCTGGAATTCCAACGGGGACTGGAGTTGAGGTGTCTGAGATGAGATGAAAAGAGGGCCCTGGGAATGGAATCCATCAGCTGACCTGGGTTCAAGGCCTCACATATGTAACCTTGGCTGAGCCTCTGTTCCTTCAAGTGTGAATAGAGATAATGCCAGTCACCCAGAGCGAGACCTAAGTGATCCAACCGAAGTGATAGCGCTTTACAAATGAGAGGGATGGCTGATCCCTTCCAGAGGCCAAGGACAGCGGGCCACAGTGCTAGGGAACGGGGTCAGACTCGCGGCTGGGGGAGGGTAGAACCGGGAAGGAGAACTTTGTGAGGGTTCAGAGTGGGAAGAGAAGAGCATGGTGGGGGCGGGTCGGTGTGGGCACTGGAGTGGTGGAGGGGTGCCTGTGCCGTAGCCACCAACAGGCTGGCGGGGGCATCCTGTCCTCCAACGGGAGCAGGGCATGATTCATTTTGTGGTCGTGCCCAGCACACCTCGCTGCATGCAGAGACAGTCTGCTGATGGGGGCGAGAGCGGGTACTTTTGAGTCAGAGAATCCGGGGCTCAGATCTTGTTTCGGTCCCTCCCTAGCTGGGTGGCCTTGGACCAGTCAGTTATCCTCAGAGCCCTGGCTCCCTTCATCCATACAACTGGGCCCCTCAGGCCTTGCACATTGGCTTTGCCTGGTTCCTGGCATGAGTGTTCAAGTCCCTCATCTCCATACCAAGGCCTCAGTTTCCCCCTATTCCAGAATGGAAGCTGGACCAAACGATGTATCAGGTCCCAAGCAGCCCTAACATACAGAAATAAGCCTCAGTTATCATCTGTGTTTTCTCTCCGGGTCCAGTGTCAGTTCAGTCATCAGCAAGAATTTGGTTGGGTGGGTGCTCTCTCGTGCTGGAGAATGGGGAAGGGGGACGTTACTGGAGCCACGGGATGGAGGGCCCTGGGGCCCCGGGTCTTAGAAACAAGGCTGCTGGCCTGCTCTCTCCCACAGGATGGCCTATTAGAGCCCAGGACACCCTGAGCGTGCCCAAGGGGCCATTGCTAGAGACCCCATTGGCAGAGCGAGACTGGAGGCTGATCTGGGGCTGAGGCTCGGGAGCTCGGCTCCAGCAGCTGGGAGCAGAGAAGCCCCACGGGCTCAAGCCCATGTGTTTCTCTTCCTCAGGAAGCACAAAGAAAGACTTAAAGGATTTAGACCTCAGGGGGGGAAAAAAGAGAAGAGAATTAGAACCCAAATCCACATCTGGCCTGACCGTATGTCTAACCCTAAGCTCTCTGCACACCGAAGAGGGGGGCTGAGGGGGGGCTGCAGAGGGAGAGAAGCTGGTCGCTCCGGCTCACTCCCAGCTGCCTTTCTGGTGACATCACTGACAACAGAGGCATCCACGTGAGGCAGGGCTGACCACCCCCATCTGGGTCCGCCCAGACTGAGGAAGGAGAGAGGATGGGGCTTCTGGAGGAAGCCGTAGTTCCTGCTTGGACTCAGCGGGGATCCCCTCAGGGCCTCCTTCTCCGCAGCTACAAAACAGGGCCCATCTTGCTCCCTGGCATGCAGAGCGATACTTGATTAAGCCTCTCTGCAGAGGAAGGGGTGAGGCAGACACGCATGCCACCCCTTTGGAGTGGATATTCTGCACGTTGATATCCCCAGCGTTAGTGTCACTGAGCCTGCTCCCCGGGTGGCAGAGGGGGCAATGGCCGACAGTCCCTCCATGTTCCCTCCACCGGTTCAGAGGCACTTCTGACCGAGACCAGCGGCAGAATCGGCACTGGCAGGGGCCCTCCCACCTTGCCCTACAGGGGAAGGGACTGGGCAAGGTCACCCGTGAGCTGGGAGTGGTGGTGGGACTTGCCCTGGTCCGGCGCGGAACCTTTTCCCCTGGCCTCATCTCCTCCTGAAAAGCACAAGGGAACTGAGTCCTCAGAAATAAAGGGGAACTGGTCCTTTGCACTGGGGAGGGTGGGTGGGGGTTCTCAGTCCTCGCACTTACAGCATCTATCCTTATCTCAGCCTGGATCAATACTGCAGCCCCTAGAGCCTCAGCACCACCCCGACTGGGGTTGCCAGAGAAAATATAGTGCACTCAGTTAAATTTGGGTTTGAGATAAACAAAGACTATATATATATATATTTGGTATATGTCCCAAATATTGCGTGGGACATACTTGTACTAAATTGTTTTAAAAAGTGTTGTGTAGGGGCGCCTGGGTGGCTCAGTGGGTTAAAGCCTCTGCCTTCGGCTCAGGTCATGATCTCAGGGTCCTGGGATCCAGCCCCACATCGGGCTCTCTGCTCAACAGGGAGCCTGCTTCCCCCTCTCTCTGCCTGCCTCTCTGCCTGCTTATGATCTCTCTCTTTCTGTCAAATAAATAAATAAAATCTTAAAAAAAAAAAGTGTTGTATATCCGAAACCGAGATTGTAATTGAGTGTCCTGTATTTTTATTTAATTTTTTTAAAGATTTTTATTTATTTATTTGACAGAGAGAGAGAGAGCGATGGAACACAAGCAGGGGGAGCGGGAGAGGGAGAAGCAGGGAGCCCGATGCGGGGCTCGATCCCAGGACTCCGGGATCATGACCTAAACTGAAGGCAGATGCTTAACGAATGAGCCTCGGGTGTCCTGTATTTTTACTTGCAAAATTGGATGACCCTACTGCTGTCAAGCCACCTGAAGGAACAGAAGGAGATGGCTGCCTTAGGGTAGGGACTTCCCCCTTTCCAGTCCCCAGACCTCAGGTGATCGGCTGGAACAGCTCGCTGGCTGACAGCACAACGTGTAATTTGGCTGCTCACTGATTTGCACCGCCCTCTCCCTTCATCCTCCTGGGCCTGGTGCTGCCCTAGTGAGCTGAGTCTGGTAATGAACAGAATTCCTTCCTGTAGAACAGCATAGGCCCACAGGCACTGGGTGGGCCCCTTGCCGACACCTCAGCTGACCCACCTCACCGGCAGGCCTTTGGCATTGAGGGACTCTGAAGAGAGGCCCTGCCTCTCACGTTGGCCTCAGGGGGAGGTCTAAAGATCTACACTGGGTGGCCACCCTCCAATCCTTCACTGATGAATTTGGAAAGTGCGTGGTGGGCGTGGAGACTGGGGGGTGGGCAGAGAGTAGACCGCTGAGGGAGGCAAGAGACAGGGTGCAAAGTATCAACCCTCTGCCTGGAGACTAAGGAAACTAGGCAAGAAGATTCTAGTATGCGAGGGAAACAGAAAGAGGCTGAGACCAGGACCTGAAGAAAAACTCCAGGCTACATTCCCCAGAATGAACACCTACTATGAGACATTCTGTGGAAAAAGTACTTTGAGGTCAAATTTCTTTGGGACACACAATAGACTGACACACACAAACACACACCCCGTCAGCAATTTGCTTGTATGGTAGCTTCCTGAAGGTTCTAAGAAGTCCTTCAGGAAAATAAACAAAAAACTACTTACATTGGCTTAACTTTGCATTTCCCATATTTATTTGACATCGAATCTTCTTTTATCGTAATGCCTTTGACCCTTCCTAGGCCCTCATGCTTTCTGGGACACACTCATACACAAGACATTCTGTGGGCCTTCCCTCTGTTAGGACAGTGGCCAGGTTCTCTGGGTCCTGGAGGCCAAACCTGTTGGATCCCATCATCCTGCCCCAGTGCCCAGGCCCCAGCTCAGCTCTGTGCCCCTTCCCAGCCTTCATTTCACATGACCTTTTTTCTCAGGCTCTGTTTGTACTCATGACAATTCGTGTCTATGTGCACTTGTTCATACGTACATCTACACATGGATACGTGTGGAGACACGGATGGCATGCCTATGAGTGTGGGCTGATCCTGGGAGCCCAAGAATGTCAAAGTTGCCGGGGGCAGGGGGAAGGGGAAGAGAGAGAGAGAGAGAGAGGTTTTGACGGATTTTCTTTCTTGGTCCCCCTCCTTGGGTAACTCTAACTTCTCCCACCATTCCAGCCACCAAGAAATATTCTAGAAGTCAGCTAGCGACAAAGTCCTTGCTAGTCACACCATCTGCCAAGCTTATAGACTGGTGCCTTTTGGGATTATGGAGAAAGATCTCCAGAGTGCATAGCCCATACCCACTCAGGACAGCATAGCAGAGAGGAGCAGAGGCTGAAATCTGGCCCCCACTATTTGGGACGAGTCTAGAACTGACAGCCAAGCCTCAAGGATCCATTGAGGACCAAATGTCAGTTTCACGAGGGCGAGGACTGTATGTGTCTTATGTCTGTGTTCCTAGTGCCTAACACAAGGCCCACCATGTAATCTGTGTGTGTGTGTGCGCATGTGTGTGCGCACACACATGCATACTCATGTACGTGCTCACAGGTAACAAAAGTTTATTGAACATTTACTATATGCCAGGCATTGTCCTAAGAACTTCATATGTAATAACTTATTGACTCCTCCCAACCACCCGCTGAGGTAAGTACTATTATTATACCCATTTTACAGATGTCTACATTGAGGTACCAGGAAGTGAGTAACTCAACCCAGGTCACACAGCCAATAAACAGTACAGTCAGGGTTCAACCCAGGCATCTGACTCCAGAGCTCACTCTCTAAATCGCTATTCGATACTCAGTGGTTCAATGAATAGTTAGTCGTTGGATGAAGGTATGAAGGCATGCATGAATGAGTGAATGAATGAAAGAAGCACCCAGTGACGGTGACCCACAACCTTCGGGTAGCTTGATGTCCCACCGGAAGTAGTGTAACACGGAGAGCGTGCCCTGCCAGCCATCCACACCAACGTCCCCTCCGTCCTCCCTCCTTCCTTCCACCCAGGCTTTTGCCACATTTTCCTGTCCCTCTCCTCCCTCACTAGTCCTCCCTGGCTCCTCCCCAGCCCACCAGCTCCAAAGTCCCTGTCTCTGCCTTGCGTGTGTGTCTGCTTGTGTGTGCACCACAAAACCCACAGGCTGTGAAACAAAGCAGGGAGCTGCCTCACGCACGCGCTGCGCCTTTGATGTCTCCTTCCTAGCAGCTGCAGGATGCTGAGCCACCCTCCTCAGGCTTGGGTCCCGGGGGGCAGGTGCTGGTTGAGAAATTCCACACACAAAAGGCCCAGGCCAGCAGGAACACGGGTTGGGGGAAACCCAGCAAGCAGGAGACCTGGTAGGGAGGGCTGGCCTGCTGGATGGACCTGGAGGGTCTCTCACTCAGCAGCCTCGCATCCAGGGGGTTCTTTAGGGACTAGCTGCTGACATGATCCATAAATAACAACACCCGCCCCTCACATTAGTAGAGCAATCGAGGGGTGACCAAGTCCTTTTGCATCCATTTGCCTACTCAATCTGCGCTATGGCACAGTTCGCAAAAGCTTTGGGGTCATGATGCCTGGGTTTGAATCCTGCTCTTGCTGCTGGGACATAGGGAAAGTCACTCATACCCTCAGAAGCTCAGTGTCTGCATCTTTAAAAGGAGGATAAGAATAACAATGGCCTGGGGGTGCCTGGGTGGCACAGCCTTTAAGCATCTGTCTTCAGCTCAGGTCACGATCCCAGGGTCCTGAGATCGAGTCCCGAGTCCCACTCTCCGCTTGGCGGGGAGCCTGCTTCTCCCTCTGCCTCCCCCCCTCCCCCCCTCCCCCCTGCTCATGTGCGCGCGTGCACTCTCTCCCTTTCTCTCTCTCTCTAATAAATAAATAAATATGTTTTTAAAAAGGAATAACAATGTCTGGGGGCTCATAGGTGGCTCAGTCGTTAAGCATCTGCCTTGGGCTCAGGTCATGATCCCAGAGTCCTGGGATCGAGTCCCAAGTCGGGCTCCCAGCTCGGTGAGGAGCCTGATTCTCCCTCTCCCTGCCCCCCATCTGTGCACGCACACATGCGCATGCTCTCTCTCTCTCTCTCTCTGTCAAATAAATAAATAGATAACATCTTAAAATGAGCCAGTCCGTGTATCATACTCAGAGCAGTGGCTGCCATGCGGACATCCACCATTTCCTGAATTTGTACCGCATGCTAGATATCATGCTACGTTCTTTGATTCACGCAGACTTTGCAACAAATTCCACAAAGTAGAAGAGGAAACCGAAGCTTATGAAGGAGAAGAGACCTGCCCGGAGTCATAGAAGAAGGGGTTAAGTTGGGATTTGAACCCAAGTGTGTCTGTCACCACAGACCTTGCTCCTCGGGAGAACTGAAATTCAAAATATGGCATGTGTCTGTGTTCGCAACCAGGCTAGTTCAGCTCCCAACCCTTTCAAACTTGTCCTGTGTTGCCTTTGTCTCCCGGATGCAATAACCCACACACCTCCCATCCCCTCAAGCTTCCTGAGCGGGAGCCTTCCTGTCTTTTGCTTTCCTGCCCAAATGGCACGGAGGGGAGGGTGTTCTTTAAGGACAAGGGGGGGGGCAGTTTGAAGCTGGGCTCTGAGCAGAGGGACCCTGTCCCATGTGTCCCTAGAATACAAGTGCCCAGGCCAACAGGAGCCAGGCATACCTGCCTGCCTGCAGATACTGGTTCTGTCTGGTCCGTGCCACCACTGGCCAGGTCTCCTTTGTGCCACAGGTGCTTTTCCCATGACATGTGTTGGCACCTGATCCCCGGGAGGTGGGCCCCTACTCTCCATTCCTGGCTTAAGTACCAAGTAAGGTGCTCTTGCCTGGTATCACAGAGGCTGGGGAAGCTGGTCTTAAAGGGGAAGACTATGGAATCAAGTGTCAGTTTCACAAGGGCAGGGACTGTATGTGTCTTATGTCTGTATTCCTAGTGCCTAACACAAAGCCTGCCATGTAATCTGTGCCTCAAAGCAAAGGGGGCTCCTTGGCCCCTAACCCTTGTTCCCATGAGCCTGGCTCCTCCTCCTCCCCACACCTCTCGGCAAACACTAGCCCTAGCCAGAGCCAGCCATCACCTGTGAGCTCCACTGTCCCCACCAAAAGTGCTGAGAGCAGGACCCCCCGAGCTGCCACTCTCCGAGGTCCTTCCACAGGCGGGGCCGCGATTTTCAGCCTTCTGGCCGGAGATCTTCTCAGAGGAGGAGGAAACACCGAGTGAGCCCCAACTCTGCACTGGGGGGCCGGACACAGGGGGTTTGGTTTCCCCAATTTAATCCTCACAGCTCTGGAGGCAAGTATTATTATCAACACATCACCGACGAAAATAGCTGAGGCTCAGGGAGGCAAGTGACTCGCTGAGCGTCCCACAGACAGTAAGTGGTGGAGTCCATGTTGGTCTCAGGACTGGCTCCCAAGAAAACGGGCACGTCCACAGCGCACTGGTTCTTGGTGGGATAGGGGAACCCGGCCAACTTGAGCTCGGCAGCGCTTGAGGAATGAGGCATGCTGGACTTCAGGATCTGTCTGGGAGGTGAGGTTTTATTATGTGCGTGTGCACTTAAAAAAAAGAGAGAGAGAGGTGACTCATTTCCATGAAAGTGTTTAGGAAACATATTCCCTGTCTTCTCTGCCTCCTTTGACGGAGCATAATCGAGCTCTTTCTAAAGCTCTGGGGACATTGGGGCACCTAGGTGGCTCAGTGGGTTAAAGCCTCTGCCTTCGGCTCAGGTCATGATCTCAGGGTCCTGGGATCGAGCCCCGCATCGGGCTCTCTGCTCAGCAAGGAGCCTGCTTCCCCCTCTCTCTCTGCCTGCCTCTCTGCCTACTTGTGATCTCTCTTTCTCTGTCAAATAAATAAATAAAATCTTAAAAATGTGCTTATAAAGCTCTGGGGGCATCGTCATTGAGCCCCCCATTATTATTAGCGCTGGGCCGTCGTGATCTCCTCAGGCCTGTTTCCCCTGCATGAAATGGCCCAGGTTTGTATGCGATCTTGAGCTCTCGTACCTGGTTGGGGTTGTTTTGTATTTTACTGGTTTTGCTGCCTACTCCCCTGCTGTCAGGCCGTCAGCTCTCACTTCTTGACACTTTTAGTGTGCCTGCTCCCAGCAGCCCCTCTGCCCTCCTTTTGATTTACTGCTTCTAATTTGCTGTGGGCTTGGGAACCAGATAACCAAGCTCGTTAGAGTAAACAGGAGGGGAAATGCTACAGAGGGTCCTCCCGCAGGTAGCGGGCCTGGGCTTTAGCGTGGACAGCCCAGGGCCCAAGGAGCAGCCCCGCAGGACTCCGTCCTAAAGCCTGTGGCCTGTACATCCATTCTATCGGGGGCCTCTACATCCTGACTTGTAACAGGGGTGACTTCCAGACCGGGGTGAGTTTGAGTCCAGTCCTTACTTAGCCCTAAACGGACTGGTCTCCCTGATCCTCTCCCCAGCCACACCACTGAGGAGTGTTGTCAAGCAGAAGAGTTAGAGGGATGGAGGGCTGCCCTTGCCCCAAAGGCCCTGCAGACAGAGGCTCCCTCTCTCCGCCTCGTCCCCAGTCCTGGCCGAGGGCCAGTGCTCATCACAGCCTAGAGGCCCACTGGAGGCCTCTGAGCCTGGGTTGGCAGGGCCCATCTCTGCCTACATCCAGGCCTCGTCCCTCATGCTCTTACGGTTGTCCCCTCCTCAAGCCCCCCAACTCTGCAGGAAATGGGCTGAGCTGAGGCGGCCTGGCTTGCCACCTTAGCAGTCCAAGGGCCCGCTTCTCCCCCGGCCTGGGGGAGGGAGGCGCCACTGAGGGGGGAGCACTGAGGCAGATTTAGGACTTGGGTGGAGTTTGAAGCCCCCCAAAGCCATTTTTCAACCTGAAAACTGAACCAAGCTGGTCTGGAATTGTGGCTGGAGGATAAATGTGGACCCCATGGTGTCATTTTATGGTCAATTTTCAGAGTGTAACTGCACTTTAAGCACTAACGCTGAGTAGCAGGAAAAAACTTCTTAACCGTAAGATCTATTAAGAGTGCAGAGCTGGCTCCCAGGGGCGAGGTGGGAATGCATAGACGTGAATCATTGGAAACAGGTCTAGCCCAGGCGCTAGGGAATAGCCCAGCCCAAGCTGGGCTGCGGGGAGGGAGGGGCGGGACTGGAAGAAGGAAAGGGTGCCTCCAGCTCCTCCGGCCCTGACGGTGGTGGTGGCCTCTAGTCTCCTTTCCTGGGGGCCTGAGTCCCAGACCCCACCCTCTCCAGGGTCGGCAGCTCCAAGCTGGACCTGGGAAAAGAGCACCTGGGCCCGCAGCCGGTCCGGAGGGCCGTGGCAAGGCGGGAGGGCCGGGGCTGCTGAGCTGGACGGACTGAGGCCTCTTTCTCCCTGGTTGTCTTGTTCCATGTCAATTACCAGCCTAAGCAAGCTTTCAACCAGACGTGGTCAGCCCCCCAGGGAAATGGGATGAGAGGCCAGGGAGGGTCTGGGTAATTTGGGGTTAAATACCTACAGGGGGAAGCAGAGTCTGGGGAGGTCCGGGGAGGGTGGAGGGCACAGAGATGGAGACTGAGGATGGCAGATGGCAGATGGAAGGGGAAGCTGGGGACAAAGGGATCCACGAGGTTCCTTCCAGCTAGAAAAGTCTCTGGCTCCAAGGGATGCGGGAGTGAGGTAGCAAACTGAGTGCTAGACAGGACCTCCGACCAGCCTGAGGCGAGTCTCCTCCTCTCCTGTCTCAGGACCGTGGTCTGCCTGTTGAAACACCTATGAAGAGGCCATCTTTTGGGAAGATGCGGGACTCGGGCCGGGGAGCATGGCCACCAGAGGACACCCATCAGGGGAAGGACAAAAAGGGAGGCTCAGGCCTGGCCGTGAAGAAATCTCAGCTGGGCCAGGATTTGCTGTGTGATCTCAGGCAAGTCCCTTTCCCTCTCTGTGCTGAAACATACTCTTTGGTAGCCCAGTGTGTGGCAGGAGGGCCAGGACTGGAATTTGAACCTGATCAATTCCTTTTACCCTCAGAGTAGAAGTTTCTTGCCAGGTAGAACATTCCAGGATTTCTTGGTCTGGTGTGCTCTAGGACAGGATTTCCTGGGGGTTGAATTTTGAAATAGAAAGAAGCATACACACACATACACACACACACTCACTCACTCACTCGCTAGGTGCCAGGGAACATTGTAAGAGCTTTGTACAAATAGTAACTCACTTAATTTTCACAACAGCTCTGCAAGGTAGGCACTAATGTCTCCATTTTACAGATGAGGAAACTGAGGCACAGACAGGTTAGCAGACAGACTCAAGCACCAAACCAACTCTAAACTCAAAGACACTTGCTCAGCCTCGTTTCTGGTTCCTTTCTCTAGACGGGTGACCCCGCCTCCCTCACCTCCTTCCGGGGCTTCCTTTCTCTCTCACGGCTTTCAGGCTTTCACACACGGGGGGCCGGGTGAGGCCTCCCCTGCCTGAGCCAGCTGGCCTCCTTGAGGTGCCCTTCACCTCCCTGTACTCCCTCCATTCCCTCCCCCTCCTCTCTCGGGGAGCTGAGCCAGGCTCAGGTTTCTCCATTTCCAGGCCAAGGCTCCTGCCTTGGGCTGGGCTCACTGACGAGATCTTGCTGACCTTGCACTTTCCATCCACCTGGGGTTTTGGGCTCTGAATGGACATATGAAGAGTACCGCATGGACTGACGGAAGGCTGGCCTCTTGCCCTTGGCCCCTTGTCCGAGAGAAGGCACCCCCAGTGCCACCGAGCAGGCCTGACTAGGCCCGCACAGGTCTCTCTGAGCAGATCTGGGGCAGAAGCTTTGCTGAGGGCACTGGAAGAATTAAGGCTGAGGACTGGGTACAATGTCTTTCTGGTTGTCTCAGAATCACAATGCAGTACGAACTCTGCCTAGCGTCGGACTCCTTTCCTCTTCAAGCTCTGTGTTTAGGAATCATAACATTGCAGAGGGTTACAGCTGGATAGGCTCTTAGAAATCACCGGGGGCCAGACCTTTTGGTTCCGGGTGGGAAGCCTGAAGCCCAGAGAGAGCAAGGATGTACTCGAAGTTGCACAGCAAGACAGCCAGGGAAGCACAGTGTAACCTAGGGTTCCAGAATCTTCCAGGTGACTGCCTTTTCGAGCTCAGCTCCCTGCCAGGCGTCTGGGGTCAGCTGTGTGCTCTTCGGGGTGGCCCTGCTTGGGTCCCTACCCCTCATCATGCACAAGATGACCTCCTGCGCACACGCACCCTGCCCTAGAGATGCGGGCCCTTGGGAGTGAAGTGGGAGACACCCAGAAGCCCAGACAAAAGGCAAGGACCAGGATGGCAGGGACTGAAACTGGGCCACTGGGGTGGGAGGGGGCATTCTGAGGCATGAGCACGCCCTGGTTTTTTCCTGCCTTAGGGTCTCATGCCGACCCCTTGTGAGCTCCCCTTGGAAAAAATAGAGGCTCAGGGGAAATCCCCAGGCTCACTGTTTTGGTCTCTACCGATGCTTGAAGGTCTTGGAGGTCTCCAGCAGTCACTGACCCAGCCCCCGGTTCTCCATCACACCTGCCTCCTTCAGGAGTCCTGAGTCCAATCTGGGGCCCCCTCCCACCTGATTTTCCAGACCGCCCTGGGCCACCCAGGCGAGCTGAGCACTGTGGCCACAAGGAGGCACTAGCGCTCCATGGCTACAGCGGGCTCAGAGGCGCGCTTTCTCTGGGCTTGGGGTGGGGGCAGCAGGAGTTTGTGTTGGGCTCCCCCACTCCTGGCATCCTCCCATTTCCTCTTGGAAGTCTCCCTAATCCTCTTATACCGAGGGTCACATCCCCAGGCCCAGCGACGAGGTGTTTCATTTCAATCGGCCCCCACTGCCCCTGGGGGAGCTCCACGAAAGGTGGGGAGAGGAGACCCCTTGGCCACAGCCCTCTGCAGTCCCAGTTCCCTTGTTGCGTTGTTCAGCTTTCCTCTTTTTGGGGTGTCTCGCTCCTACCTGATCACCCTCCATTCCTTCCCTGGCCTGACTTCTTGCTCCTCATAGCCCTTGCTCCAAATCTCCTCTTCTGGGGTCTGTGCTCTCCTCTCTCCCTTATCAACTTTCACTCCCTCCTTCTCCTCTCCCCTGGCGCTCTTCCTCTCTCTTCCCTTCTCCCCTGGCCTCCCCTCTCCCTTCTCTGCTTCCTCTCTCCTCTCCCTTCTGCCTTTGCTCCCCAGTGGCCCCTCAGGGGAGTAGGCCTTGGCCCCGGCCCTGGCCTTCACAGGCTGAGACACGGAGTCAGGTAGGGGAAAGTCAGTCGCTGCTGGAATCTGGGAGTGGAGGAGGCTCTGGGTCAGAAACTCTCTTCAGTTCACTTAGCAGAGCCAGCCTCTGGGAGTGGGCGGGGATGGATTTAGAATCCACAGACTGGGGCCTGGTCTCAGCTCTGGCCTTGACTGGCTGTGTGGCCTTTCCCATCTGCTCCATGGGCTTCAGCTTGCCCCCCAAGACAATGCGTGCTAGATCTCCGAGGACTCTCCCAGCCTGTGTTTTATTTATTTTTTTAATTTTTCAGCAGTGATTCTCAATCCCAGGAGGCCTCGAGCATTGCTTCTTCCAGATCCGCCTTCCCAGATTTGTCCTCATCATTCCCCTTGGTGTGACAGACAGGGTCCGGTCTGTGTGCTGCACTGGGAGAAGGCTGGGGTTGGACGTGGGCCATAAAGTCCCCGTGCTGAAGAATCTGTCTGGTGTATTTGCTCACTGCCTTTGGAGGCCCCTGGATAGCTCTTGGGGCAGATAATTGCAGAATGTCCGTGCTGGAAGAGGCCCGGGGCGAAGGTAAGTCAAACATCGGTTGTGAACCCCACATAGGACCCACTCCCCCCACCTCCGGATCTCTACTTCTGAGATACAAACCCAAGGCCCACGGCCTGCCTTCTATGTCTCAGCTTTCAGAAGAACCCAACCGCTCCCTGTGCTATAAATAAATAAACCAAGGTCCAAAGAGGGGCAAAGACTTGCCCAGGCACACGCAGGAAGGCGGTGGCAAGCTGAGGCTGGGCCCCAGGCCTCCCACTTCCGAGCATGTGGCCGAGGCCATGCACTGGGTAGCTAAAGTGAAGGGAGAGCTGTGTGTGCTCACCCACGGGCACGGCAAAGCTGGGGCCGGGGTTGAAGGCGGGAGTGGGTAGGGAGAGTTGGCGGCTCCCACCGCTTGTGATGGGTACACACTCATCGGAGGAGTAAAGCAGACCTGGGGCCGCTTGGCGGTCCCTACTGCAGCTGGAGGGTGACACCCCCACCTGCCAGGGTGATTTATCACATTCTCCCTTTCTCCCCTCAACCCCCAACCTTCTTGCAGACCCCAGAGAGGGCCCAGCCTGACTTAGAGGCAATTCACCTGTTTTTGATTTGAGACTCAGGTGGACTTTTCTTTCTTCTCCTCAAAGCAGTGGTGAGGGGAAGGCAGGGCCCCATCCATCACCCCAGCCTCTCAGCAGCCTTGGGGAGGGGGAGCAGGGGGGAAGGGAAAGGCCCAGGGATCTTGCGGTCTCCTCAATTCCCAATGGAACCCTCCCAGACAGCCAGGCAGGGCATCACTGGCCCAGACGTTGAGATCTTGGCCGCAAATGCTCAGGAGACAGACCGCCTAGAGGTTCCTCCATTGGTACTCCGGATCTCTGGAGGTCGTGCAGCCAAGTTTTCTTTTCCATCTCCTGCTTCCTGGGTGATGGGGGCAGTGTCTGGGAGGGGTTTGGGCCCCAAACAAAAGCAGAACAAAGATTTGGCACCCAGGGAGAGGGAGAAGGAGTGGGTAGAGATTTCCTTTGGTTCTTATCACCTACTCTGTTCAACCTGTGATCTGTGCCATTTGACCTTTCTGGTGCCGTCCCAGAAAGGAAAGTTCCTCTAGATAAGGAAACTGAGGCTCAGAGAAGCAAGGTGTTAGATCCAAGGTCAAATCACAAGAGAGTCAGTAATGGGAGCCAGAGTCCAGGTCAGGGCTGTTTGGCTCCACAGAGAAGGCAGAGGACAGAGGCAGGGTGTCTGGACGCTGGCCCAGCCAGGAAAGAGATGAGCTATAGCACCGCGCCGACCTCACCCCCGGTACGCGTGCGCTGCAGCTCAGGGCCACTGCTAACCCACATAGAGTCTTTGTGCAATTCGAAAAAGGCACCCCTTTTCCTGGGAGTGAACCCAGCACCAGGGCACGTGGCCCAGTGCAGGGAGCAGGGCTGAATTTCCGCCCCCACCGTTCACCGGGGCCAGGCCCCCTTGAGCAGGGCTCAGGCACGCAGTCCTCCAACTGTGACCTTGCTCGGGCTGTCCCTTCTTTAGAGTGGGCTGAGCAAATCTGCGTCCGAGAGGGGAAGCGAGCGGCCCCATAGGCTTGGCAACAGCCTGCCATGACGAGCGATCCTCTTCCTCCTTCTCCCCCTTCCCCCGAATGTTATCATCACCGTCATGACTACCATCTTCCCAGGCATCCTCATGATACTACAATTACTAATAACAGGGGCTCCATTGCAGCTCAATCTGTTTAGAATTCTTCCCTGAAGCAACCCATTTTCTCCCTGCTGGACTCTTTCCTCCTCATTACACCCTTCTAGGTTTCCAGCTCACAGAAGCCCATTCCCCAGGGAAATGTGTGTGTGTGAGTGTGTGTGTGTGTGTGTGTGTGTGTGTGTGGCCAGTCAGGCCATGGCCCTTGAGTGGCCTGGAGAGACCTGAGAGAGATAGGGGAGCAGGGGGTCTGCGTGGGCTCAGGTACGCTGGCTTAGCTGCTACATGACCTTGGGAAAGCTGCTCATTGCTCTGGACCCAGCACTCCATCTTCAGCCTCAAGGGGTAGGGTGTAGGGTGGACGACATCCATGGTCATTTCCAGCCTGACCTCTTGGGGTGCTGGAATCTCGGAGTCCAGAAGTCCTGTTCCCCCTCTGTGTGCCAAGCACTGAGAATAAAGCACCCCATGGGTCCCGCTATGGGGCTTCCAGCCAGGCAGGGCACGAAAGGGACGCTGGGGGGATGGAAGGCAAGTCCTGACTTTGCTGCTTCCGAAGTATGTGACCTGGGAAAGATTACTTCACATCTCTGAGCTGCAGTTTCGGCAGCTGAGCGATGAAGATGATTGCACCAGCCCTCCAAGGAAAAGCCGCTGTCAGGAGTCACTAATATAAGAATACACGGGACTGTGAGTGGTACAGCAATAGACATTTATTCATTCATTCAACGAACGTTCCTTGAGTACTTCCTAAGGGAGGTAGGATAGTGGAGGAAGAGCGCAGGCTCTGAAGCCAGACTGCCTGGGTTCAAAACCCGGTTCTGCCTTTTATTACCTGTGTGACCCTGGTCAAGTGACTTACCCTCTCTGTGTACCAGTGACCCCATCTCTAAAATGGGGCATCTGCTTTATAGAGCTGGTGGAGGAATTAAGGGAGTTAATCCCTGTGAAGCATTTGCTGCTTGGCATACAGTGGGGGCTCAAGTGTCAGGACACCATTCTAAATTCTGGGGTGTGGTGGCCATAACATGGACAAGGTCCCCGCCTGCATGGAACAGTCGGAAAATGTTGGTTCCCTTCTCTTTTCCTATTGTTCTCCCTTGTGTGGGGGATAAAGAAATGTCTTGGGCAGCGCAAGCTAAAAACCATCCTTTGCTTCTTCCCCTCCACAAACAGGCCCGCAAATATTACACAAATATTCACACATGCAGTGAAGATCCATTGAGAACTTTGTGTAGCTCTCTGCTAGATTCTGAGGCTATAGAGACGAATATGACTCAGCAGCCTTCATTCACTACAAGTGCTCGATCTATGAGAGAGAGAAGAGGGAGGGAGAGAGAGCGCGCGGTGGTGGTTTTTCCGAGAGGCCATGAGGGAAGACTGCTTGGAGCAGGTAGCCGTGTGTTCTGAGTTATGCTGAGGACATTCCAGACAGAAGGAAGAGAAGGAAGAGACTGAGCAAGAGTGTGGAGGTGCCGAGAGAATGACCGCTGGTCCGGTGAGGCTGGGACATCAGTGGGTATGGGTGGTATGCTTTGCATCTTCTCCCTAAAGCACTATTTACGGGACCCCTCCCCTTAGCCAGGGGCTGTGCTTGGCGCTCTCCACGTGTCCTCTTACCAAGGGGGGTGGCAAGGATACTTACCTGCATTTCACGAATCAGGAAACAGACTTGGAGTGCTGAAGGGACGTGCTCAAGGCCACCCACCTAGCAAATGGCAGAAGTGGGGTAGGCCCCCAAGTCTGTCCATGTCTCTCGACAGTTCTCTGCTGGCTGTATACAGCAAATCAGCCTGATACCAATTTGCTCCAGATAGCTCTGTGTGTGTTGGTGGAGGGGTGGGGCGGGACGGGGCAGGTGCTGAGGAGGGGGACGCTTGAGGGTCGGGGCACACCGCAGTAAGCCCATGCCTCCCTGACCCGTTGCGGGGACATCTGGGAAGAAGGAAGTAGCAAGGCCTACTTTGTCCTGTCTCTCCTCACCCAGGAACTCACCATAAGGAAGGCTGAGCCTCTCTCACCAGCCGCTACTCCCTCACACACACACCGGGCAGGCGTGTGTGCATGCGTGTGCGCGCGCACACACACACACACACACACACACACACACACCACCATCCTCCCCTGCTCCTAAAAATATCAAACCAGTGGAGCTGCAAGGGAAATGAATGTTTGGCAGCAGAGTGAGTGGCCTAGGAGTGGTGTCAGGCTCCGTAAATATTTACCCGTTGGATTAGAGCAGAAGTTGGAAACATTAGGCAGCTGAAAATGACTGTTTTAATAGCATGGCTGATAAATCCAAACTTGGGGGGTTTGTTTGGAAGTCTCAGCTTCTGGGAATTTCAGCACGTAAACTATGGGCCTGGGGTGGCCGGGACCAGAACAGAGGGGTGTGGGGGGTGGGGGTGGGGGCTGGGGGGCAGGTCTGCCTGAAGGAGAGGGCAGCCAGGCCAGGGAAGGCCCCACGCCTTAGGCTACAGCCATCTGGAAGGTGCAGCATTGATTCATCTCCTTGTTCATTCATCCATTCATTAGACTCGGTCAAAGGGAGGAATGACAAGCAAACATTTATTGGATACCAACACTGTGCCAAGAGGGAGGGGAGGCTCGGCCTTTTAGTCCCACATTTAATATTTACTATAATCCTGAGTGGTAGTAAGTACTATTTTCATCCTATAAAAGCTGAGGAAAAGCAGGTCTCAGAGTGGGAGGGTACCCGGCCCAAGGACATCAGCTGGGAAGAACCAGAACGGAGCTTAAGGCCCAGGGGTCTCTGACTCCAAAGCCATGTTCTTCTTACCACGTGGGATGTGAAGGAGACACTCAACACATTCCTAAGAAACCAAGGGGCTGGGAAATACAAAAATGCATCCGACATAGCTTCTCCCTCAGAGGGTTCCCAGTCCAGAAGGGATCTAAGGGGTAGATTCAGACGATTACAATTCCGGGGAGAAAGTGGCGATATTGCCTTAAGAGAGGGTCAGATAAGTGCCGTTGGGGTTCTGAGGAGGGAAGTTTCTTTCAGCTTAGGGGGCAGAGAAGAGGGGACTGTCATGGAGGGAGGACCAGGACAGCTCCCTATAGGAAGTGGCAGTTAAGCTGGGCCCTACTTGGTGGGTAGGATTTGCATAGCTGAAAGTAGGGAGAGTGGGCGTTTCAGGCAGTGGGAGCAGCATGAGAGAAGGCATGGAGGAGGAATACTGAGTTTGGTTGAACCATGGAGTATATAAAGATAAGGAATGGGAAAGAAGTTCCAGAAGGCAGATGGGAGCCAGAGTGTGAAGGACTTCGTGCCACCAAACTGTAACCCTTCAGAGCTGAGGGGAGCAACGGTCCCAGCACTCAGACCACACCTGGACTCTCCACTCTTTGCTTCTGCCTTTAGGAAAAAGCAAAGAGAACAGTCCCCCTGTAACAATCTCCAGTTTAGCTGATCCCCTGGTGGGACAAAGCCCTTGAGAGTCACCCCATTCCTGCGTGTGAGCGGCTGCAGCCCCCTTCCACACAGCTTGCCCTGCGGCTGCTTCCCACTCAAGCTAGCCCCCCGCCCCCCGCCCCGTTGCATCCTGAGGCCAAGAGTCCAGCTCCTCACCGCTAGGGGTGAGGACTGGGTGGCCCTGAGAGGGCCACAAACTCAGCTGGTGATAGAGGACAGTAAAGCTGGTTCAGGCGTGTGGACACTCTGGGATCTGAGGAGAAAGGAGCACGGCGGGAAGGGTGTGATGGGCCATTGGGCCCCCTGAACACGGGAAAGGGGAAGGGGACAGGGGCAGGTGGGGAGAAGAAAGCACGGCTTTGGTGACTAATAGGTCTGGATACGAATGCTACTTCTGATGTGTGACCTTGGGAAAGTCACTTTACTTTTCCAAACCTCGCTTTCTGTCACACGGAAACCGCATTTGTTACCCAGGGGTAGTGACACTTACCTGGAGCCATTATGCGAGGATTCGAGGAGATGATGCAGGGAAAGCACCCAGCCTGCTGCTTGACACATTATAAGCATTCAGCAAATGTCGACCACCCTGTCACAAATAAGTGAACACTCGTGTGCCTCAACAAGGAAGGATCTGGTATATAAAGGAAAACTTCCAGAGAGCAGAGTTAATTTCTGAAATGAGGGCTTAGAATAGGGAGCCTCGGCCCTGCTAAGACAAGAGAAGGATCCCAAGAGCCTGCGGGTTCCCTTGTCCTATCTAAACGGTCAGTTTCACAATTCAGTGGGGAAAAAAAAAATCGATTTTAGGTTTGGGGAATTGGGGTGTCAGGACTTCTAATTTCTGCCTCGGGGTCTCAAGATCAGGCTCAGCCTGTGTTCCCACTCCAGTCTTCCTCCTCTACCCTTTCCCAGGTCCTTTGGCTGTCCTGCCAAATGGGAATAAACAGGCCTGCACTACATTCTGTGGGGTGGGAGAGACCGAGGGAATGTCAACAAAGAGGAGGTGACAGGCAGGGCTGTGTGCAGGGAGCAGGGGGAGGGGGGCCCCAGTCGGCCCAGGGAAAGGTGTGACTGAAATGGAAGAAGCTGTTTCTTGGGGCTCTGTCCTCCCCAGTCCCTAGCAAGAATGGGGGGAGGGAAGGGAAGCAGGCCCAGAGGGGCTCGAGGCCATCCCCAAATTTGGTAATTTGGCCTCTCCGTGCGGTTTTCCTGCTCCAGAAAATGTTAATTTATTACAATTTGAAAAATGATTGAACCAGGGCTGGGGACTCAGCAGCTGGTGCAAGGGAGAGAGAAATCTCTTTTTGTTCTGCAGGGAATTGGGCTGCAGCCCCCACCCCCACCCTGCTCCCTTGCTGGGCCATCCTTCTCCCAGAGTGTCGAATGTCAACAAGGCTCCTCCCAGGAGCGGCATGCCTTCCTCAGGGGCTGAACTGGCCGGCATTTATCAAAAGCCTGGAAGCTTCGGAGGGAAAGAGGTGTGCAGGGAGGTATGTGAGCCAGCCTGGCTGGGGGTGGGGCCCCGATGATTCTCAGCAGCCTCTGGGGTCACTGTGGGGGCTGCAGCCGAGTGCCTGAGCTAGGAAGGGAGACATGGAGTGGGGAGGCTGTTTGTCAGTAGTGGGGAAGCCTCTTGTCCTCTCCCTGGATCCTGTCAAACTATGTCGCACCTGTCTGGCCGTCCCCCTCACCTCTATTGTTCAGCCAGACAAAAGGTGATTATGGAAAAAACAGCGTGCACTCAGCAGGCAGGCTCAGCAAATCAACAAATTTTGAAATATGCTGCTGCCGCCAGGCTGGGCCCTACTGGGCCCAGGACCCTGGTTCTCATTCCACACCCAGCCAGCGTCATGAAGCACCGTCTGCCGTGCCTTCTGGGAACAGTTCCGGTCTCCAGGGGCCTGGACTTCCATTCTGTGGTGCCTCTGCCCCACATAGGATTGTTCCAACATGGCCGCTTCCTCCCAGCCATCATGGCCATCCCCGCCACACCTGCTGCTCCCCACCTCCCTTACTCCTTCACTCAGAAGCAAGCACTGTTGATGCCCACTGTGTGCGGGCCACTGGGGGAGGTACTAGGACACCAAGGTAAGTGAGGCACAGGCCCTGCCCCAAAGGAGGTAGGTTTTAGAAGGGGAAGCAGACATATACGGAGAGAAGAGGGAACAGTGCTTTCAGAGGGGAATGAACAACTCAGATCATTACCTTCGTCGCCCTCCCACTCACTGTTTTCATCTGCATCAGCCTCCCATCTACCTCCTTCACCTTCACATCCACCTCTCCCCCAGCACCACCACTTCTCCTGTCTCCCCTCCTCCTCCTCTTCCTAGCTCCTTAAATTGTACCCACCAGCATCAACCCCAACACCATAATCCTCATCATTGTCACGCCCACCAGCACTATTTTCAATTCCTCATCCCTATAAATCTACTCCCCACCCTCTAGGAATTTATATCCTGAAAACTGACAAGCCAACAGGGCGCCGTTATTAAGACGCAAAAAGAAAACCCCCTCGCACGAATGTGTAGGAAAGTATTTACACCATAGTCTTCAGTTCGAGCAACCTCTTGTGGGCTCACGGAATCTCTCACATCTGGTTGGAGCTTTGTAACGAGATTCAGATTGGTTTCTGGCCTACAAAAATGTTCTTCATCCTGACTCTCTTCCCAGTGGGTCAGCATTAGCCCTTCTGGAGGCTGGGAGCCAATAAGCCAAAGAAATCCAGCCCGGGGACTAAGGGTGGTGTCTGTTTGCATTTCAGCTGGAACCTGCCAGCAGCTAACCAGTTTGGAATTCTCAGCATTCCTGCTGGGCCTGGGCTCAGCTCAGGTGCCACCCATCCTGGCCTGGCACACAGCACACAAGAGGGCTCAGGAACTCCAGAGCTCCAGGCGAAGCTCCCCTTTGCTAAATCACAGTGCCTCACCGGGGTTTCCGGAGGAGAATGGCAGGTGTCCAGGAAAGTCAGGGTTAAGGATGGAAGTTTTTCAGCACCAAGAAGGAGAGGCCGCCGCTGGGCCAGCCCAGGCTGCACCGTCAGGTGAGAACCGAACGAAGATTTTTAAGTACAAACCCGGCCACCTCCACCTCTGTATGGTACTTTGCAGTCCACGAAGTACTCTGTGCATCTTACATCTCGGCAGCTTCACGGCCACCATTAGAGGTAGGGAGCACGGGCAAGGACTCCTGGTTTCTACTTTACAGATGAGCAAACTGAAGCCCAGAGAGGGCACAACAAGTGATAGTGGTGGAGTGTCAGGCTCTTCCCTGCATGCCCAAGGCTGCCTTCCTTGGAGGTAGAGAAATTCCTAGACAAGTAAGGAGAGGCTTGACTGTGACGCTATGCAGGGCTTCTGTGTGCCACTGAGAAGCGTGGAGACTGGGATGGCCTTGCTGGCCTCTCCCAAGTCTCCCAATGTGTCGTAAAGGACGTCTGCAGAACTCAGCCAGGCTCCCAGGTTATTTTCTTTTTGCTAAGGAGGAGGGGATCTGAGCAGACGGTTCACACTAACCAAGTGGCTGAGGGCGGACCCTTCCGTCGCTGGCACCAAGATGCCCCCACGCCTAGGCCAGAGCCCTCCCCGCTGAAGAACCTCTCCTTGCCCTGAGGCTGGTGGGCCAGGCGCGTTCCTATTACCCCGCCCTTCCTCTTCTGAGTCTCCAGGTCTGCTTGGGCTCTCCTGCTTGGATGACTTCCCTGCTACTCTGTGCCAGCTCACTTCCTATTACTCCTGTTGAACCTGAGAGTACCTGCTCCGTACGTGCCACAAGGAGACCCCTGTCCCCAGCTAATGCTCCAACCCAGTGGTTTCCCAAGTAGGTTTATGGACAAGCAGCATCAGCAGCCCCTGGGACCTTATTAGCCGTGCAAACTCTAGGCTCAGCCCCAGACCTTCTGAATCGGAGACATTGGGGTAGGACCCAGCAATCTGTGCTTTAATAAGCTCTCCTGGTAATTTTGCCGCATGCTAGCATTTCAGATTCAATAGTGGGCAACGGACTTAGGCCAACTGGGATTCAAATCCCAGCTCTGTCATTACGAGCTGTGTAACCCAGGTCAGATCGGTACACCTCCTTAATCCTCAGGTTCCTCGTCTGCGAAATGGGGATCATAGTGCCTGGCTCCCCGAAAATCACATTGATTTTGATTCAACATAAGGAAAGGAAGAGTTGGTGAACAATTAGAACTGAAGCTTCGGGTCCCCGAGTTCCTCAAGAGGAGGCCAGGTGAGCACACCATACAGTGAGTGTATGACGTGTTTAGCCGGGAGTCCTGTGTGGCTGGAACTCAGAGTGCCCACTGTATGTCCACTTCCTTGGGTACCCTTGCCAACTCTACTTTGTGTCACACATTTCAACCACTCATGCTTTGGACCAGCTGTTTCTTCTGCCTGGAATTACTTACATTAAGGGCCCATGCAAATTATTCCTTCCCCAGGAAGCTTTCTGAATCAGTTAAGAATTGCATTCAGTTGGAGGAACCGAAATCCCCCCAAAATCTGGCTTAAACACACGAGAGTTTATAGTCTCACATGCGAGAAGCCTGAAGGTAGGCAGTTCAAGGATGGCACAGTGACACCATGAAGAGCCTGACACTCCACCACTATCACTTGTTGTGCCCTCTCTGGGCTTCGGTTTGCTCATCTGTAAAGTAGAAACCAGGAGTCCTTGCCCGTGCTCCCTACCTCTAATGGTGGCCGTGAAGCTGCCGAGATGTAAGATGCACAGAGTACTTCGTGGACTGCAAAGTACCATACAGAGGGGCCTCGGCTCCTTCCGGCTTTCTGCCGTAACATCCTGCCGCCAGCTTCGTTTTCATAAGGGTTCAAGATGGCTGCCAGAGCTCCAGTCGTCACATCACCTTTCTAGAGAACAGAAAAGGGCCAGGGCACACATCCTAGGTGAGTCAGCTTTCTTTTAAGCAGCTTCTCCTGAAGTTCCACATGACATTTCATTTTATATTTAATTGGTCAGAATTGGGTTGCATGTCGTACTAGAGGCTAGAAAGTATAGTCTTTGGGCTGGGCATTGCCATCATCAATAAAATTGAGGCTTTGTCACGAGGGGAGAGGGGGAGAGTGGATACAGGGTGGTAATTCCCGGAGCAGTCTCTGTAACAGCTTCTCTTCTCCTCCCGGAAGTGCTCATCGTCAGGGGCACGCCTCGAGCCCTGCGTTCCTCCACCCTTCCAGCATTTCCCACTCTCCATTGAAATCTAGCGCCTAGCTTCCGCACACCTATAAGGTAGGAAGAGGTCCCTCAGCTGCTTCATTCTGCCCACTTGGAAAGAAAGCCTCGAAGGGCAGTGCCAGTGAGCCAGCAGAAACACGAGGGCACCGAGCTTCTCCCGAGAGTGTTGGCTTTAGAGTCAGCCTCGAAGTCAAGCTGGAGCCCTCCCAGGCGGTGACGCTGTGACCTCGGCCATTAGCAACAACGACCTCTGAGCCCTTGCCATGTATCAGCCAAGGTGTTTACATATATTATGCAATTTATTCCCCAGCGAGGTCAGTATCGTTATCTCCGTTGTGGGGTTGAGCAAACTAGGGGGTGAAATAACTTATCCCAGGTCTCCCAGCGAATAAGCGGTGGAGCCAGGCTTCAAATCAGACAGCCTGAGCTAGAGCCCACGCCCGTACTTGCTGTATTGAGTAGTACCTCTAGTCCTAGCCTCGCCACACCCCAGGCTCCTCCTCAGTGAAGTCGGGTGGGAATCATCCCTGTGTCATAGGGTCCTCTCAGGGATTTAATGCCATCACGCGTGTGAACATGGAAGATGGGGCCTGGCCTAATAAATGCTCATTCTTTTCTCCTCCTCCTTCTGCAAAAGGCCCAGTGCTGGTCAGCCTGCCCTTCCTGTGGAAATCAGAGTTGCTATCTTCCTGTTGAAGTCCTCTGAGCACAACAGTGAGTGTATGACCTGTCCCAGGTCACACAGCAGGTCAGTGGCAGGGGAGGCGCCAGGTGTCGAAGTGGAAGTGAACGGTGTTCTGGATGCACCTCTTCCCCTCTCGGGGCCATCCATTTCTCGAAAGCCTCAGATTGTCTGGTCTCGAAGGAACCCTCAGCCAGGACACAATGACATCCCCACCCTACTTGAGCTTTACATTTCCCTCACCTCCGCTATGCCACTCACACGCCTGCTCTGTCTCTCTGCCATCATGCTGATCATGCCGTCATGGGATCACCCCCCCCCCACTGGACCAGAAGCCCCTGGGGGGGGGGCAGGGACTGTGTTCCATGGAGCCCTGCATTCATGGGGCCCAGCTGGGGGCTGCTTCCGCAGTGGGTGCTTGGCACATGTTTGATGACAGAATGAAGAAAGAACAGATGAGTAAGTGACTGTGCGCGCCCCTTCTCTTCACCTGGGCCCTAGGGGGCTGTGTGGGTGGGAAGAGGCCAGGACCGGCAGACCAGGAAAGTGCTTTTCCCTGGAGCCACAAGAAAAGTGAAGAGAGAAAGTGACATTACAGGAAAGCCAATTCCCCATGGCATTAATCGCCCAAGTTTTGCTGCAGGAGAGAGGTGGGTGGCAAAACAGGTGTGTGAGCAGATTATACAATCTTCTTCCTCAACACCCACATCAGGGAGCCAGCGAGCAGGCAGCCGGAAGATTAAAGGCCTGGCGTCTCCTAACAGTGCCAATCAATATTTATTATAACAAGAGGCAAAGATTGCTATCAGCGAGAGAGAATATATATATATATATATATATATATATATATATATATATATGTATATGTATATGTATAAGAAAGCAAGACCTAACTTACTATTCCTACTTAGATGTGAGGGAAGAAAAATAACAACAACAACAACAACAAGAGTGGCAGTAATAATACAAGACAGCCTTGGAAAAGGAGCTTTGTTGATTTCTTGTGCTGAGAAGATAGCTCTTTCAGTGAGAGCCTCACTTAAGTCTCCAAGTGTCCACCCCGCTGAGGTTTTGATGTTCCACTTTCATCAAGAATATTGAGCATGAAATGCCAACATTATGTGGGCTGTCTGGCGACAGCTGATGAACAGATAGAGTGTGGAGCGGAAGAGCGCCAGGGACGCCTGCCTCTACTGCCCGGAGACAAAGCACCGGCTTAATTGGGCCCCGGGGAACAGCGACAGCCCGAGAGAGCAGAGCAGGGCTCCTCTGGGCCCTCTGCTACCCATCATGGTGCGAGGCCTGACTTGGAAGCCAGGTCGGGGGGTGGGGTGGAAGGAGGCTGAAGGTGCCTCAATCCTGAGGCAGCGGAGGGTCTGGGGTCTTCGTGCCGCTGACCCTTGGAAAGAGGGCTGGACCGGTGCATGGCAAGGCTCTTGAGATCAGGGGATGAGGAGCTATGGGATTTGGCCTCTAGATAGAAATTCCGAGCTCCAATAAAGTGGCTCACAGAGCTT
Source organism: Potos flavus (assembly GCA_028534135.1). Lineage (NCBI taxonomy): Eukaryota > Metazoa > Chordata > Mammalia > Carnivora > Procyonidae > Potos > Potos flavus. The sequence continues at coordinate 57,280,139 of CM052901.1, forward strand.
CCTGCACTGGCGATGGGAATCCTTCCACTTGGCCCGTACTGCTTCCTTAGGACCAAACTTAAGGCTTTTCCTGAGGACCGGGACCTCAGCTTCCCATGCCATGAAGGTTTGCGGTAGCCCCAGGGGTCACCGAGTCCATCTCCAAGCTTCAGACCCCACTCTATCACCCAGTCCCAGACTTAGAACTCAAGAGGCATTCTTGCCTTACAGACATCTCAGAATGCCCTCAGGGGTTGGCAACATGGACGTCCCCTGGCCGCTTGTTGGGAACGCGTATGTACGCGTATGTCAGGCCCCGCCCAGGCTTACTGAACCTGAGTACTCCTTTGAAAAAAAGATTCCTTGTACTCTGTCTTCACGTGAAAGTTTTGAGAAGCTCTGCTCTGGCTGAATAGTTCTCAGCCTCAGCTGCACGTTAGAACCACCAGGGAGCTGTTTGAAAATGTGGATGCCCAGGCCACCTCCCCAAACGGATAATATGCACGCTTCTGGGGGGGGGGGGGCGGAAGCCTGAGCACAGGTGTTTCTAAACAGCTCCCAGAGGATTCGGACGTGCAGCCAAGGCCAAGTGCCTGGGGCTAGAGAGCTATCTATGGGCACCGATTCAGTCAGATGTATCCCGAGCCTCACAGGGAGGCCTTCCAGGGGACTAACCGCAGGCTTCCCATTGGGACTCTGGCCCATAGGCTCTCCCTCAGTTAGGAGAGAGAGGCGGCGGCAGCATGCCCTTCTTCCTAAGAACTCTTCTGGGGCCTATAGGCACCCCCCGGGCCCTGGCTTCCATTCCTTCTGTGGACTCATTTCTGTAACAAGTCTCAGCAGACTTTGCAGAGAGGCAGGGGAACTGGGAAGCCTCACAGCCCCGGAGCTCACCTCAGTCCTCATGGCCAAGGGCCCTGACTCCCAACTCTTGCGGGTTCTCCTACGTGGGAGCACCGCAGACCCAGTGCTCTTCACTGTGATGCCCCCTTCGGAGCCTCCCCGCTCGAACCTCTGATGCCCTGAGCTAATGGGACCCGAGGTGCGCAGATCATCTCCGCTATTTCCCCATCTCTGGAAAAGCTGCTCTGCTGGCTTACAACTCGGTGTTGAGAGGAGATAGTGCTGACTTAATTCTCCGTGTTCCCCAAGAAAATAATTAGAATCGAAGGGAAACGTGTTATAAGGAAGTAAATTCTCACCTGATTTTCTTAAAGATGTTTCCTAAAAGTTACAGCTGTGTAGCAGGAAAATCGTTTGCCATGTGAGGTAATGAGCTCTCTGGAACTGGAGGCAAGCAAGCATGGGCGTCTGAGAGGGAAATTGGGAAGAGCCCATTTTATCAGACGGGAGTGGCAGTGGGGTAGTGGTATGGAAGCTCCTCACGGATCTCCAGCCCTGAGCAGTTACAAGATCAATTGTCAAACAAGGGTGACGGGAGTGATCTCATCCAGGAGCTTGTTCCAGAGAAGCATGGAGGATCGTAATATTGGGAGCAAGTCTACAAGGAAGACAAAACGAAAGGCAATCTGTGTTATAATCCTCACACTGCCACTGACTGGCTGGGCTGTGCGCCTTGTGCAAGTGTATTTCCATCTCTGGGCCTCAATCCAAGGGACTAAACTCATGGGTATGAGAGGGCCTCACAGCCAGGGTGGCCATTTTGTGTACTCTAGTGGGCGCCATTTACATAAACTACTCTCTAGTCTGTGCCTGTACGCTATATAATTTGCAAGGCCCGATGCAAAATACAAATGCAGGGCCTCTTGATCAAAATTTAAGAATTTCGAAGCTGGGACAGCAAAGCATTGCACCAAGCGTGGGAGCCCTGTGGACTACACTGGTAGCTCACTCAGGCAACCGGTCCTGACCAGATGGGAGGTGAAGGCTGAAAGGGCCGTGAGGCAGAGGTGGGAGCTCCTACCTTAGCATTTCCCCTCTTGCTGCCCTGCTCCCCTTGAGCCTGGCAACGCTTACATGAAGCCCTTAACTATTTAGCCAGGAAGGTGGGCAGAAAGCCCAGGGAAGCCAGGGGCCTGTTGACCCTAGAGGACTGAATTAGGAGGAAATTATTTGAGAGGTAATCAATATGCTCAATTGCAGTTCATTAACATCTAATGAGTCCTTCAACTGCTCAGCCTCCACTGGGGCCTAGCCAGCGCCGGCACCTCTCCCTCCACCCCCCCCCACCCCCCCCACCCCCACCCCCGCCGCCGCCATTCCCCAGGGTCACTTATTCTCCTAGGGGCTGATTTCAGGTGTGAAGCAGCTGTGCGGACTGGGGAGGTGGTTCAAGGGAGCAGCAGCCAGCCACTGATAGAATGCTGCAGCTGGAAGGGCCCTCAGGTCCCCTCTCGTCCGACCCCTTCGGGATAAAGGTGACGAAACTGCAGCCCAGAGATCAGGCTCCAAACAGAAGAGACCGAGTTGGAAACGGGCACCACTAACCGTTCACTCTTTCGCCACTGTTTTGGCAGCAGAACATCCAAGCTCATACCTCAGCCCTGCCGTATCCAAGCTGTGCCCCTTTACTTCTTAGAACTTTGCTTTTGCTGTCTAGCAAATGGGGGCAGTAACACCCATTCCGCCGACGGGACCGTGGTGCGGTTTAAGTGAGATCGCAGATGGGAAAAGCGCTTTGTAAACCACGAAACATTTACCAAGGGCACGCTTTCGTGCCAGGCGCTGGGCTCCGTGCTGGGGGCCAGGCTGCGGATCAGACAGCCCCTGACGCCCGCCCCCCGCCTCCCTGCAAGGGAGACCGATATGCAGAGGGAGGTGCGTTTTGGTACAGCAAAGCCTCTTTGCAGGCCAAGGAGGAGCAGGTGGGGAAGTCTTTAGGAAGGGGTGAGTTTATGAGAGGCAGAGGGTGTCAACTGGGTTTTCAGTGGTGGAATGAGAGTCATATTTTTTTAAAGATAATATTTATTTATTTGAGAGAGAGAGAATGAGAGCACAAGCGGGATGAAGGGCAAAGGGAAAAGCAGGCTCACCGCTGAGCAGGGAGCCCAATGAAGAACTCGATCCCAGGATCCCGGGATCATGACCTGAGCCAAAGGCAGACACTTAACCTACTGAGCCACCCAGGCGCCCCGACGGAGTCATATCTTTGACACCACTTTCATGGTACTGGCTACATGTCAGAGCCTGCTCTCAGCACCTTACAAATATTAACTCATTTAGTCCTTACGAGCTTTCGAAGGTTCCTGGGGAAACTGAAGCCCAGAGAGGTAAAATGGAATCACTCAGGTAGCTAAGCTAGTAAGTAGCAGAACTAGTAGCTACACTCAGGTATAGCTCACATTCTTTTATTTTTTTATTAAGTTTTTCATTTTAATTCCAGTATGGTTACCATACAGTGTTAAATTAGTTACAGATGTACAATATAGTGATTCAGTAATTCTACACAGCACTCAGTGCTCATCATGGTAAGTGTGCTCTTAATCCTTTCCACCTATGTCACCCATCTCCCCCTCCAGTAACCATCGGTTTGTTCTCTATATTAAAACTCTGTTTTTTGGTTTACACCTCTTTCTCTCTCTTATTTTTGTCCCTTTGCTCATTTGTTTTGTTTCCTAAATTCCACATATGAGTGAAATTACATGCTTTTATCTTTCTTTGACTTATTTCGCTTAACATTACATTCTCTAGCTCTATCCGTCTCATAGCAAATGGCAAGATTTCATTCTTTTCATGGCTGAGTAATATTCCACTGTGTATATACATATCACATCTTCTTTATCCATTCATCTACTGATGGAAACTTGGACTGCTTCCATAATTTCGCTATGGTAAATAATGCTGCAATACACACGGGGTACATGGATCCCTTTGAATTAATGTTTTTGAATTTTGGAAGTAAATGCATGATAGTCTGATTCCTGGATTGTAGGTAGTTCTATTTCTAACTTCTTGAGGAAACTCCATACTGTTTTCCAGAGTGGCTGCACCAGTTTGCATTCCCACCAGCAGCACAAGAGGGTCCCTTTTTCTCCATGTCCTCGCCAACACTTGTTGTTTCTTGAGTTTTTTGTTTTAGCCATTCTGACAGGTGTGAGGTGATACCTCATTGTGGTTTTGATTTGCATTTCCCTGATGATGAGTGATGCTGACCATCTTTTTGTGTGTCTGTTGGCCATCTATGTCTTCTTTGGAGAAATATCTCTTCGTGTCTTCTGCCCATTTTTCAATTGGATTATTTGGGTTTGGGGTGTTGAGTTGTGTAAGTTCTTTATATATTTTGGATACCGAGCCCTCATCAGATATGTCACTTTCAAATATATTCTCCCATTTAAGGTTGTCTTTTAGTCTCGCTGATTGTTTCTTTCTCTGCTTTTTATTTTGATATAGTCCCAATAGTTCATTTTTGCTTTTATTTCCCTTGCCTCAGGAGACATATCTAGAAAGATGTTGCTAGCCGATGTTAGAGAAATTACTGCCTGTGCCCTCTTCAAGGATTTTTATGGTTTCAGGTCTCACATTTAAGTCCTTAATCCATTTTGAATTTATTTTTGTGTATGGTGTAAGAAAGTGGTCCACTTTCATTCTTTTGCATGTTGCTGTCCAGTTTTCCCAACACCATTTGTTGGAATGACTGTCTTTTTCCCAACGCATATTCTTTCCTGCTTTGTCCAAGTTCAATTAACCATATGATTATGGGTTTATTTCTGGGTTTCCTATTCTGTTCTATTGATCTTTGTGGCTATTTTTGTTATATTTGTGCCACTACCATACTGTCCTTGTCACTACAGCTTTGTAACATAACTTGAAGTCTGGAATTGTGATGCTTCCAGCCTTGCTTTTCTTTTTCAAGATTGCTTTGGCTTTATATTCCATATAAATTGTAGGATTGTTTGTTCTAGCTCTGTGAAAAATGCTGGTGTTATTTTCAAAGGGATTGCATTAAATGTGTAGATTGCTTTGGGTAGTATAGACGTTTTAACAATATTTGTTCTTCTAATCCATGATCATGGAATGTCTTTCCATTTCTTTGTGTCATCTTCAATTTCTTTCACTAGTATTTTATAGTTTTCAGGGTACAGGTGTTTGACCTCTTTAGTTAGATTTATTCCCAGGTGGTCTTACTGGGATTGATTCTTTAATTGATCTCTCTGCTGCTTCAGTACTGGTGCATAGAAATGCAACAGATTTCTGTACCTTGATTTTGTAATCTGCAATTTTACTGAAATTTTCTATCAGTTGCACCACTTTTCTTGGTGGAGTCTCTCAGGTTTTCTATATAGAGTATCACGTCTTCTGCAAAGAGTGAAAGTCTGACTTCTTCCTTACTAATCCGAAGGCCTTTTATTTCTTTTTGTTGTCTAATTGCTGTGGCTATGACTTTCATACTGTGTTGAATAAAAGTGATGAGAGTGGACATCCCTGTCTTGTTCCTGAACTTATGGGGAAAGTTCAGTTTTTCTCCATTAAAGATGATGTTATCTGTGGGTTTTTCATAGATGGCCTTCATTATGTTGAGGTATGTTCCCTCTAGACCTACTTTGTTGAAGGTTTTTTTTTCATATCACAAATGGATGTTTTACATTGTCAAATGCCTTTTCTGCATCTATCGAAGTGATCATATGGTTTTTATCCTTTCTCTTATTGATGTGAGTTATTGAGTTACCACGTTGATCGATTTGCGAATATTGAACCATCCTCCCGTCCTGGGAATAAATCTCACTTGATCGTGGTGAGTGCTTTTTTCCCCATGTATTGTTGGATTCGATTTGCTGTATTTCGTTGAGGATTTTTGCATCTATGTTCATCAGAGATATTGGCCTGTTGTTCTCTTTTTTGGTGGAGTCTTTACCTGGTTTTGGTATCAGGGTAATGCTGGCCTCCTAGAATGAATTTGGAAGTTTTCCTTTCTCTTCTATTTTTTGGAGTAGTTTGAGAAGAATAGATATTAACTCTTCTTTAACTGTTTGGTAGAATTCTATTTTTTTTTTAAGATTTTATTTATTTATTCGACAGAGAGAGAGACAGGGAGAGAGGGAACACAAGCAGGCGGAGTGGGAGAGGGAGAAGCAGGCTTCCCACTGAGCACAGAGCCCCATGCAGGGCTTGATCCCAGGACCCTGGGATCATGACCTGAGCCGAAGGCGGACACTTAACAACTGAGCCACCCAGGCGCCCCTGTTTGGGTGAACTCACCCCTGAAGCCATCTGGTCCTGGACTTAGAAACAGCTCACATTCCTGGTCACTGAGCTACACGGCCTCCGATCCAGCCTGATAGGGGACTGTGACAGCAGTGATGAGCACAAGAGTTTGCTGTGCACAGACCTGGGGGCAGGGAGAGCAGCGAGGAGTTGGGGGTAAGAGGCCAGGTTAGAGATATTGAGGACCTGACCTTGGGCAGTGGCAGAGGAGAGAGAGGTGACGGATTGGCAGTTTGGAGGCAGGAATGGACTTGGTGATATTGTAACCTGAGCTTCTGATGCGATAACCTTCTTTCTCTGCAGACACACGTAGATGAAGCTGTATTAGTCAAAGGCCATATTTAGAGCTAATCTTCACTCTAGCTTTCGAATCCAGTGAATCTGTGGCAATTATTATTTTTATCCTTTCTGGACTCCTTTTCCTCCTTCTTTGCATAATAGATCCAGCCCGTTTGGGCATAGCAGTGAGCATGTGACCCAAGCCAGCAGATCGGAGTCCTTCTCTGAGACCCTCCTAATCAGAGGCGTTGGGAGAAACTCTGTTTCCTCCTTGGTAGTGAAGCCATAAGGATGCGAGCACTGCTTCTGCTTTCTCTTGGCGCCGTCCTGTGCCACCTGTGTCTAGAACCAGGCCTCCTGCCCCTCCTCGGGGTCCAAACACTTGCAGAAACCTGGGCGTCCTCCTTCAGGCCACCCTCTCCCTCACCCACATACAATTTGTCACCAAGTCCCTTAGATTCTACCTCCTTAATATTTATTGAACCCACTGCCTGATCTTTCTTTTCCCTTTGCCTCACAGGAGTGTAGAACCTAGTCACCTGCCTTGGAGGGCTGTAGTCACCTTCTAACTTCTCTTCCTTCTTCTAATGCCCCATAATACATCCTCTGTTCAGTGGCCCAAGATCTCTAATAAGTCACATGGATCTGATCTTAAGCAACATCTGGGATCCAGCCTGTTAGACTTCTCATACCCCAGGCCCTTGACATACTCTTTCTGGAATGGTGATGAATGGAGTAGCCCTACACAATTCGACTTCTTCCATCCCTGATTGAAACATGTGTCTCTCTTGAACTCCTCTGACTGGCAGGCCGGGACTTTTCCTCAGGGTTCCCACCTCTGTGATATTCACTCATAATGTTTGGTTTATTCCCTTCCAGTCTTGTTTGTTTGTTTGTTTAAAGTAATTAAGGTTGCTACAGTTTTGTGTTCTTTCTCACTTCATGATCTTGCATCGGTCTCTCTTTATGCCATCAGAAATGCTTTGTAAACCATAATATTGAATGATTGCCTGACCATCTGGATATCCCGGATACCCTATGCATTTAGGATCTAAGCATCTCCAAGTTCTCCAGCCTTGTGCAATCACTCTGAGAAGCCAAATAGCCCTAGTCTGAGAGCCCATCTGGGTGTGGATAGGAGCTGAGAGCCCCCTCTGAGTTCACAGTTCTTGTTTTTAAAGTTTTTATTTAAATTCCAGTTAGTTAACATACAGTGTAATATTAGTTTCAGGTGTACAATTTAGTGATTCAACACTTTGCTACAACACCCAGGGCTCATCACAAGTGCCCTCCTTAATCCCCATCACCTATGTTACCCATCCCCCCCACCCACTTCCCCTCTGGTAACCCTCAGTTCCATCTCTACAGTTAAAGAGTCTGATTCTTGGTTTGCACCTCTCTCTCTCTCTTTTTCCATTTGTCTGTTTGGTTTCTTTAAAAAGGCCTATTTATTTATTTTAAGATTTTATTTATTTGTTTCAGAGAAGAAGAGAGAGAGAGAGAGCAAACATGAGTGGGGGGAGGGGGAGAGGGAGAAGCAGACTCCCTGCTGAGCAGAGAGCCTGATGCAGGGCTTGATCCCAGGGCGCTTGGATCACGACCTGAGCCGAAGGCAGATGCTTAACCAACTGAGCCATCCAGGCACTTCAAGATTTATTTACTTATTTTAGAAAGAGAGAGAGAGAGAGAGCGTGCATGCACGCGAGTGAGCACATGGGGAGGAGGGGCAGAGAGAGTCTTAAGTAGACTCCGCACTGTCCGACGCAGGGCTCCATCCCACCACCCTGAGATCACAATCTGAGCCCAAACCGAAAGCTAGTCACTTAACCGACTGCACCACCCAGGCGCCCTTGGTCTGTTTGTTTTGTTTCTCACATTCCACATATGAGTGAAATCATATGGCATTTATCTTTCTCTGACTGACTTCTTTCGCTTGGCATAATACTGTCTAGCTCCATCCATGTCGTTGCAAATGGCAAGATTTCATCCTTTTTGTGGCTGCGTAATATTCCAGTGCGTGTATGTGTGTGTGTGCGTGTGTGCGTGCATATCTCACCTCTTCTTTATCCATTTATCCATTGATGGACACTTGAGCTGCTTCAACATCTCGGCTATTATAAATAATGCTGCTATAAATATAGGAATGCACGTGTCCCTTTCAAGTAGTGTTGTTATAGTCTTTGGGTAAATACCTGGTAATGCATTAGCTGGATCGTAGGGGTAGTTCTATTTTTCACTTTTGGAGGAACCCCCATACTGCTTTCTACAGTGGCTGCACCAGTCTGCATTCCCAGCAACACTTCACGAGTGTTCCTTTTTCTCCACATCCTCACCAACACCTGTTGTTTCTTGTGTTGCTGAGCTGACCATTCTAGTGTCCCAGGGATTCCGTCCTTTGCCTTATCCTTTGCCACCTGCAGCCCCTGCCCACTGCTTTGGGATTCTCCCTCTCCCCTGTGGCACTCTCATCCGCACTTCTCCCTCTGTGCTGCTGTGGCGGTTTCTGTACCCCTAGGCGCACATGTGGACAATAGCCTGTCTCAATTTTCCAACATACAGCTGAGGCGAATCTTATACCTTACCCAGGTCCTCAGCGATGGCTACACAACACAGAATACCTCGTCCCAAACGTCAGCGAATTGCAACCACCTTCAAGACTTGACAGATTCATGTCCCACCTAGCCCAGTATTTAATGTGGGCCTTCCTATCAATAGACCCAATCATCTTTTTAAACTCGAGCTTCATCCTCAGCAAGAATTGAGCTTCTTTTTTCCTCTATGCACCCCCTAAAATGCTCTCATATACAGAAACTTGTCTTGGGGTAACACCGGCATGGGAAACTACAACTGGGAGCAGCCGCCTTGTTGCTCTGGAGAGTCTCTGCCCTTTCCCAGGGCTCACTGCTGGCGGTCAGGGTCTTTAATCCAGACTGCCGCCGCATTGCTGGGACCCTATCCTCCTCAAACCCAGGCCTCTTTTCTTCTGTCCTTTCAGTTCCCATGCCAGGGCTGTCATCGACCCCCGCCCCACCTGCCCCCATGCTGTCTCAGAGCCCGGCCAAAGGGAGCTGAAAATCATTTACCATCACAAGAGATTCCGCGGAGATGCGGCCCAGCCCACAATGAAGGGAGCCTTTTACATTATTAAACAGAATTCCTACGAGCGCTGCTTTCAGCATCTGCATCCGGAGAGTCAGGGCCTCCGCAAGACAATGAATAGGTACTTGAGGTACATCTGCATGACCAAGGAGCCTGCCTGCCTGCGGTCCCGGGCAGAACAAAGGCACTGTCTGCCCCCAGGACGAATTTCAGCACCTCCCTTTAGAGAGGGGCAACACCCCGCAGGCAATTAAAAAAAAAAAAGAGAGAGAGAGAAATAGTGGTTTTTGTCTCTCGCCTCCAGGCTTTGAGGATTCAGAAATGGTAAGGTCCCGTCTCGGAGGCCGCCGTCCTGCAGTCTGAACACTTCCCCCATTCAATCCAGTTATTTGCTTTTATAAATAACATCCAGGGCTAGGACACTGGGGACATAAATTTTTGCTCGCACCTACAATGATGTCTTTCGGAGAAATACCTAGAAGTGGGGTGGGATTTCTGGGTCACAAAACGGGGCACTTTTACAAAGCTTCTTATATCTCCTTCGAAAGGCCGGAGTGATTTGTGGCTGTTGCCCCCACGCCCTTCTCCGCCGTGGGCGCTGGGGCCGTTCTCCCAAAACCCTCCTCGGCATCAACTGTTATCATTTTTAATCCCTGCTAATTTGATAGACCAAATGTGGTATCTCATTGTTGCTGTAATTTGCATTTCTTTGGGTTCTAGTGGGGGTCGGACATCTTTTCATATGTTTATTGCCCATTATTTTGTGAATTGCCCGTTCATGGGGGCCTTGTTTGCTTCATCTCCTGTCTCTTCCAAAGCCCAGGGCTAGCCGTGAATTAAACACAGCAGACGTTATTTTTAATTAATCTTCCTTAAACACAGCTCTCATCAGGTTACTCCCCTACTTACAAAACCTCTGATGGCTCGTTACTGCTTATAGGATGAAGTCCAAATTCTTTAACCCGGCCTTCACAAGGCTGGTCACAGTCTGGTTCCGACCTATCCCACCTCCCATCACTGGCCCTCATGCCTCCACTCCGCCTCAGCCACTTAGGACCACCTGATGCTCCCCCACCCTTCCCCGCAGGCAGCCTTAGACTCATGGCTCAAAGGTCACTTTCCGAGCCCCCTGGATTCCTACTAGCCCCAGGTCGGATGGCTTCCCCCACCCTCTCTGCTCCTGTAGATGGCACTTGGTACGGATTGCTGGTCTCGCACGAGTTTGCACGTCTGGATCTTCCTCTCCCGCTGTGGACCCTGAGCTCCTCTCTAGTGCAAAGAGAAAGGGTGAGATAGAAAGGACGTGGTCCAGCGTGAAGTAGAGACATTAATGAGCTGCGGGTGTTGAAGGCAGTCTTGGAACTGTGTCGGAGCAGGAGCTGAAGAAAGTCAATTTGCTCAGTATAGTGAAGTGGGAAGGAAGGAATATATATCAAATATATAATACATATATAATATATATTATAAATTATATATAATATTAATATATAATACATAATACATAATATTTGTATATAACATATATCATATTTTTAAAATAAATACTTTAAAATCAATAAATAAATATTAAATTAATACGATTTATTTTATTAATTCTATAAATATATTATACATATTTTATAAATATTATAATATAAATGATTTTATAAAATAAAATTAATAAATTTTATTAACGAATTACTAAAATAAATAATAATAAATATATAAGTATAAAAATGATATTTAAAAATAAAAATATAACTATATATTATATATAATATATATAAATTGTAATATATATAATATATATTTAAAATATATATTTTTTAGTTGCCAGAGGGTAGTAAAAGGATGGAGAGTGGAGAGTGGGCCCAGCCAGGAACTTTGTAAAAAACAGTGTCTAGGGGCACCTGGGTGGCTCAGTGGGTTAAAGCCTCTGCCTTCAGCTCAGGTCATGATCTCAGGGTCCTGGGATCGAGCCCCGCATCGGGCTCTCTGCTCAGCAAGGAGCCTGCTCCCCCCTCTCTCTCTGCCTGCTCTCTGCCTACTTGTGATCTCTCTCTCTGTCAAATAAATAAATAAAATCTTTAAAAAAAAAACCAACAGTGTCTAAAACTCATTTTAATGTTGCTTGTGATTCCATGACCTTAGCCCCTCCATCTTCTCCAGCCTTCAGTCAAGTCGGACACACACACACACACACACACACACACCTGGCGGCTGGAGACAAGAACCTGTGGGGCAGCGGCACAGTGAGGCCATCCATAGATGAACCTCTTCGGGGTGATAGACTCAGAGCCGGAGGGTTCTGGGAGAGGAGGTCTATCTGCCAGGGTCCCACTGGGATGGATGTACTTTTCCCCCCATTAACTGACACTTAAGTCCTTTCGTTTGAATCTCAAAGAAAGATTACCTAAGTTGCAAAAGAGATACCCACACCTCACTTCTCGTGCCCCCAACAACCCCGTGGGATAGGCATTCTTAACATCTTACAGATGCTAACTTCAAGGTCAAGGAGGTGAAGTCATTGGCCGGTGCTCAGGCAGCTTGGAAGCAGCAGCCTCTGAGGTACCTGATGCCACGGCTGGTGTTGGTTTTCCTGGACCTTGGCACTGGGACCTACCACAGTGCCTGGCACAGAGTCGATATACAATTCACGCTTGCTGGTTTAACCCAATCTGTTAGAACCAGCATTCTCCCAAGCATCGATTGTGTTCCTGGATGTGAACTAGGTGTTGAGGGGTTCGATGGTAGAGCGTTGAGGGTGCCGATGGGGGAGGCTACGGAAGCTCTAAGGCGTGCTTCCGGTCCTCTCTAATTTTATTATTTAACAGGCAATACTGAATATGTAACTAGCAAGCAAACAACCCAAACAGTGATAATAACAAGTGCTAATATTTATTGAGTGTTTATTATAAACTGGGTGTGTTCCAAGTGCTTCTTATGAATTATCCCATTTAATCCTTATTAAGACCCCATGAGAGAGAAACTGGGTCACAAAGAAGGCAACAAACTTGCCTAAGATCACACGGCCAATAAGTAGTTAAGCCAGAATTCAAATCCAAGCAGTCTAACTATAATTCCACACTCCCAACCTCCAAACTCCGTGCTCTGTTGGCTCCCTACGCATCCTAGCTGGGTGCAGTTACATGATGTTGAAGGTTAAAAGGTCACAGGAAGATGGAGCGGACTGAGGTGGCCATGGAGGGCTTGGCCAGCTTGGTGGGGACTTCAGCTGGGCCTTGAAGACTAGGGAGGCTTGGGACACAGGGAGCAGGGAGGGTACCCCGAGCAGTGGATGGGTATGAGGAGAGACTGGGTATTGTAAGAGTAGAGTCAACGAGTAGTACTCAGTCACAGACATATTTTGTGTGGCCTAGCAAAACAATTTACTAAAAAAACCAAATCTGAACGATTGGATAACATTGAAACACCTAGATATCTCACCTTCAAGTTTGGGATTTGTGGCTTCACTAAATAAATTGCTCAGGACCCTCGTTCCCACATGGGCACAACCAGCAGGAGTGGAAGAGTGTTGCCCCCTATAAACAGGGCATGTCCTCAGGTGCCTGGGTGGCTCAGTTGGTTAAGTGTCTGCCTTGGGGCTCAGGTCATGATCCCAGGGGCCTGGGATTGAGTCCCACATTGCATAGGACTCCTTGCTCAGCCGGGGAGTCTGCTTCTCCTTCTGCCCCTCCCCTCTTCCGTTCCTGCTCACTCTCTCTATCTCACAAAAATAAATAAAATCTTTAAAAAAAAAAAAAAAGGACATGTCCTCTCCAGTTCTCCACACACCCCACCACTCCCGACTGTATCGCCAACTCAGCCAACTTTACTCACTTCCCTTCCCTACTCAGCCCATATGAGCAAGTGAGATCAAGACTGTTGGGGGACAGAGAGGAGCCCTGGTACTCAATAAAAGTCAAGTGCCCGCAGAGGCAGGTTCCCCTCAGGAACCATGGGTTCAAGGTTAGGAAGGTCAGTCGGAGTCTGCTGAGCAGGACTGTGTCTCCCATGCTGAAGAATTTGAGACTTCACCACCCGTCGCTGGCAAGCCGTGAAGCAATGCCCAAGAAGGAGCGAGGCCACTGGGGAGGCAGCTGTTAGCATGGCCTAGACAGGGGTGGAGGGAAATCCTCTAGAACAGGAGACATTACCAGTGAAGACTCACCAGCCTGTGGACTGAAATTAACCTATTGGCTGGAGGATCTGGGAGGGGAAAGCAAGGACAGGAAGGATTCGGGATGACCAAAGCTTGTTGGCCCGAGAGTGGTACCACAAGCCAAAATTGGAGGAGATGGCTGGTGGAGGGGACATGGGGGATGAGCTGAATTTAGTTTAGATGTGTTGAATTGAAGGCGCTGGAGGGAATTCCAGATGAAGATGTTCACCAGATAGTTGAGGGTGTGGGACTGGAGTTTGGCAAAGAGGGTGGAACTGGAGAAAAATTTGAAAAAGCCTCTTTTATAGGGGTACTGCGAAGCCAAGGGAATAGAGTGTGTTATAAGACGGGAACAGTGTGCCAAAGGCAGAACCTCACTGTGGGGGCCAAGGGGCTGTGATGAGTCAGTGAACAGAAAAGAGGAGGAAACAGAGAAGGCAGTGTGTGTGTATGGGGGGGGGGGCATAGCAAGAGTAGCCAGAAAAGAATCAAGACAATGGGCTTCATGGAGGCCAAGGGAGGAGTTCTGAAAAGGAGCCTGTTGTGTCCACTGGGGCCAGACGCCCAGAAGATGCAGATGGAGAAGTTGCCAAGGGATTGGACAATTTCTGAGTACAGCCTCACACCGCCTCGTGGAATGGAGATGATCCCTTTCCATCTCCACAACCCTCTTAAAAACCAGCCATCCTCCTTGGGTTGGGGGAGGAGGGTCAGGATCGCTGGGGGCTGGGCTCTAAAGGCTTGGGTGGCAAAAGATTTGGCCCTCTGCAGGGCAACCGGTGGTGCCTGGCTCTGGGGCCCTCTCTTAAAGCAGGTGAGAGGGAGAGCTGAGGGGCTCTGGGAATAGCCTTTGCTGGCCAAAGCCCAGGGGTTCCCTGGCCTGGCTGCCTAGGAGAATCACCTGGGGAGCTTTTCCAAACTAGGACTGTCCAGGCCCCACCTCAGGCTAATGAAGTCAGATCCTTGGGAATTCTGGGTGTGGGGCCTGGACATTCCTAGTTTGGAAAAGCTTTCCAGTTAATTCTAATGTGCAGCCAGAGTCAAGAACCGGTGATACAAGTGGTCACTAGGATAACGTCTGGCAAAGTGCTCCAACAATTGGCAGTGGTGGAGGCAAAGCGGAAGGCAGCCTCCTGCGTGGCACATCCTCTCCCTACAACAGGCCTGGAGGGGGTCCTATCCCCATCTCCAGTCACCTATTCTACGGTAGTCCCTTCTTATCCTCAGGGGATATGGTCCAAGACCCCCCGTGGATACCTGAAACTGTGCAGAATACCAAACCCTACATACACTCTGTTTTTTTCCTATATGTACGTACCTACAATACAGTTTAATTTATAAATTAGGCAGAGTAGGAGATTGACAACAGTAACTAAGAATAAACTAGAACAATTATAACCCTATACTGTAATAAAACTTATGAGAAGGTGGGTTCTCGTTCTCTCCCTCTCAAAACACCTTGCTGTACTGGACTCACTCTTCTTCTTGTGATGACGTGAGATGATATGCTTGTGCGATGAGACGAAGTGAGGGGAATGACGTAAGCACCATGACGTAGCGTTAGGCTCCTCCTCACCTTCTAATGATACATCAGAAGGAGGCTCATTTGCTTCTGGACCACAAAGGACCACAGGTAACCGAAACCGTGGAAAGCGAGACCATGGCTAAGGGGGGAATTACTGCGCTTACAATCCTGACTTTATTCCTCAGTTCCACATGCCTATTTGAACCCATATGTCACAGAAGGAGCATGTGAATCTGGAGAATGTGTTTTGCTCCTCAGTGGATTCGCATACCCTTTTGACCTCAGGGGTGCCATCGGCACTGGGGTTTGGCATCCTCTTAACAGTTTCCCAGAGCACGGCAGTTCCACTCCCGTAGGAGATGCCTGAGGTTCAGCACATTCCGAATCCCGCATAGAGTGCTGTCACGGGGCATTTGTTTGATTATGAAATAGTTCGGACGTGCAGACAAGATGCAAGGAAAGACTAAGTAACAAACGCCTGTGTACCTGTCACCCAGCTTTGTCAAATCGTAGCGTTGTTCCACATTTGTTTCACATCTCGCTTTAGGAATAAAACGACCCAGACGGAGGGACGCCTGGGTGGCTCAGTCGGTTAAGCGTCTGCCTCCGGCTCAGGTCATGATCCCGGGGTCCTGGGATCGAGTCCCGTATCGGGCTCCTCGCTCAGTAGGGAGTCTGCTTCTCCCTCTCTCTCTGCCCCTCCTCTGGCTTATACCCCCCCCTGCACACTTCAAATAAATAAATAAAATCTTAAAACGAAAATAACCCAGACAGAGATCAGGGCACTTACGTACTCCTTTCGGGTCCCAGACCCCTTCCTCCCACCCTTCCCAGAGAAAAGCTCTCTCCTGAACCGAGTGTGCCTCATTCCCATGCAGGCTTTTACTACGTATTTGTTATCAGCTTCATTTGGGAGAGGAGGAGAGCGAGGCTCAAGAGAGTGAGGGCAACGTGCCCGAGTCATCCAAATCGACACTAGGTCGTAGAGCTAGAAGCCCCAGAATAAGGTACGAGGCAGTCACCTCCCAGCATGCTGGCCCTGCGGTGCCCCCATCAGGGTACCTCCCACCCCATCATTCTGTCAACACCTCCTTTTACAGGCAGGGCCAGGCCAGACCAGGCCCAGCACAGCCCGGGACCAGGCAGAAATTGTGCCCTTCTCCTCACATCTCCCAGTTCCTGTCCTGCTAACAGGCCAGGCTCCCCTAGACCCCTGCCAACCCCTCCTCTGTTTCCTTTCTGGGCCACCGCTCAGCCCAGCTCTACCCCACCCCCAAGCCCCAAGCAAAGGGCCTGTCTGTGCAGCCGATTTCCACACTAGGCCACTGGGGGCTGGAGGGAAGGCAGGCAGGGGGCCTGCAATTCTGTTCTGTGGGTCCTCCTGGCTTAATTAGCATGCTGCCTGGAGCAGCAGGCCAGAAGTGGTGGGCAGGCGCCGAGACACTCCCCCTGGGCCCCAAACCATCGCCTGCCTCTCCCTCCTCCCCTCTCCTAGCCAGCAACAGAGGAGGCCTGTGTATGCGGTGGGAAGGAAGGCGGTGGCCCAACACCTCCACCTCGGTGCTGAGGAATTGGGTGGGGAGAGACCTGCATAAACACAGGGAGATAATTGCTCCCCTTACATGTGAAGGAAGGGGAGGGGCGGGGAGGAAATGGCTATTCACTAAGCACTTACCTATAGGCTGCCACGAGTTCTTGTAGCCACTCCCCGGCCACCCCAGGAGGGAGGGGGAACGGTGTCTTCAGCGCAGAGGGGAAACTGAGGCTGGGACTAATGAACACAGGGGGGGCCCCAGGCACGCAGCTACCAAGCGGGACAAGGAATTTGAACCCAGGTCCACCTGTCTCCACGTGCCTTTTCAAGACCCCAGCCTGACTCCACAAACCTCCCCCTTCCCTGCAGGCCTCTTCCTCCAAGAAGTCGTCCTGTTTAGTGGAGGACTGGCTGGTTCAGATGGGTAGGCAGGGGTGGAGGAGAGCGGTTGGGGCAATAAGCATAATCTAGTCTCCCCTCCGGAGTTCCAGGTCTCAAAAGGACCAGCTCCCACTCAGGAGACTTCAGGCAGAAAGCCCCTCCCCCCCAGCCCCACCCCTACTCTGGGGCCTGTTCCATCCAGGGACTCTCACCTTCAGGAGCTTCCTACCACCTGGTTCCATCGGGGCCCCCAGGGACCCTGTGGCCTGAGGCTGCCTGTCTAGGGGCCAGCTCCAGGGTGCCTGAAAGCACGGATGATAATGAAAGCCAGAATACAGCCGTCCTTTTTAGGGAACTTGGTCTGTGCTTGGCGCACATTTACTGTTTGATCCTCATGACAACACCAAGTAGATGCTATTATTTCCCCACTTGAAGAGCAAGGAACCAAAACACACAGAAGCAAGGGAACTCGGTCTAGGTCTATGAGGCAGCCGGGCTCGGAGGGTCCCTGGAGAACAGGGAAGAGTGTTGAGGAGGAGGTGATGGTGGTAGTAGCCCCAGGAAGGGGATTAAGGGACAAGGGATGGTCATGGGATAGAACTTCACAAGTCTCTTGGCTCCAGAAGGAACGCCTCCAGGCTTTGGTGTTTGGAGCCATCTGTGGCCTGTCCTTCTCGAGGAGCTGATGCCTTACCCGATAGGGACAGAGCCTAGGGGAGGCCCAGTAGGTTGGAAGTTCTGCAGGGGGCACCCTAGCTTGTAGGCTCCACCCCTGAACCTTCTCTCCCTGTCTGCGCCCAAGGCCTCCAGGCTCTTAGAGAAAAATTGCTAAAATCAAATTGCAATTAACAGAGGCAATTATCCGCCTATTAGAAAACGTCCCCAGAGCCAGGGCTATGCCGTGAGCTGCCTGGGCCCGACTGAGCAGCTAGGCCCCAAGGGAGACCCCAGAGCAGGGTAGCAGCCAGGGGTGAGGGGGAGGTAGGCAGCAGCCAAAGATGGGGGTTGAGAGACAGGTGGGGTGGTTGCTGTGAAAGGGCCTAAGAGGAACCTGGAGAAACTAAGATCTGCCAGTTCCCTGGGGAGAGAGACCCACGTCTGGACATAGTGTGGTCACAGCAGGCCCTCCTCTCTCAGCCCTCTCTGGCCCCTCATCTCCGTTAGGCCTTCCTAGAGGGCAGACCTGGGGCAGTCTGCGTGCGTGGAAGAACAAAGGAAAGAAAAATCATGCAATGACCCTCCAGGGAGCAATGATAACATTTTTACTTGAAAATTACCAGAGAACAGATTGTCTTATGCAAATTATATGCAAATAGCACTCCGGTTGTTCCTCTCTGAGCACTACCCAGAGTTCTTCCAGCTCTTTCCTTGACTGAGTTTGATGGGGGGGAGGAGGGGGGGTTGCTCATCGAAATCTGGGTTGAGGGGAACTCCTGCCTGGAACTGAGCTGGAGAAGGTGATCTCTCAGCTTTCTGTGCAGTCCACTGTCTGTTTACTCTGAGTCTTGCTGCATTTGTATAAACCCTACAGTAAACCTCACTGCCTCCCGGCCGGACTGCAGCTAGAAGCCAAATCTAGTGGGGGCTTCTCTGCCACCCAGGACGGTCTGTGTCACTGGGACCTTCCATCCGCAGAAGATATTTGGGCCGGGCTGGATGGAACAGGAAAAACAGCACTAGACCAAGAATGAAGAAACCAGCTGAGGGCCCTCGCATCTCTCTCTCCGGCTCACACCTTACCACTGGGCTCCAGATGTGACTATTCTAGAACTGCCACTCAACATGTCCCGTGTTGTTCCTCTGTTTCTGTTTCACAGCCTGGCAACCTCATCCATCCAGCTGACCAAGCCAGAGCCTGGGAATCATCCTTGACCCCCATCCATCGCCCACACTGAATCCTTCCTGTCTAATCTGTTACCCGGAAGTCTCGGGACATTTGTCCTCTCATCTCTGTCCCTCAGGCTACAGCTGTAGTTGATCACCTCTTCCCTGACCTAGTCCAGAAGTCTTCTGTCTGGACTCCTGCCTCCAAGTCAGCCTCTCAGATCTGCCCTCCGGCCCATCGTCATAGGGTCTGACCATGCTGAACACTCTCAGCGCCTCCCCAGGTCCCGCAAATCCAATCCAGGCCCATTAGGCTCGCCCTGGAAGACACAGGCTGCAGGTTCATCTCCCACACCCTCTCCCATGTCCCCTGTGCTCCCTGACACGCTGTCTCTCACCATCCACCAAACATTCGTATCGTGCCAGGCCTTCCCAGCCTTCATGAGCTGTTCCTCTCCTAAAGCATCTTCCCCCTTTCCCTTCCTCACCCCAGTGAAACTGTATTTATTCTTCATGAAACGCCTTGTCTGGGAGACACTCACTGCTTGCCAGCGTCCCCCCGCCACACACTTCACACACGTACACAAAACCCTCCCAGCTGTCATTGCATTTCTCCCTCCTCAGTTCTCCCTCAGAATTTGCCCATAACAGGAATTAATTCATATTTGTATCCCCAGCACCTAATAAGTGATGAATGAATGAATGAATGAGGAAATGTGAATGGGGGAGTTGGTAGGTGAATGGAGCCTGGGTTTGATTCCTGGCTCTGCCATGGGTGACTCACTTCTCCGAGCGTCAGTCTTCTTGGCTATAAACTGGGATAGTGATACCTACCTCCTCGTGAGGATTCACCAAGACAAGCCATGGAAAGTTACCGAGAGCAGCTCCTGGGATCCTGTAGATGCTCAAAAAACCCCAGGTGAATCCTCACTTTTCTAAAGTGAGAGTTGGCTTCAAGAATATTGATCCTCGGGGCGCCTGGATGGCTCAGTTGTTAAGCATCTGCCTTCAGCTCAGGTCATGATCCCAGAGTCCTGGGATCGAGCCCCACATCGGGCTCCCTGCTCAGTGGGGACACTGCTTCTCCCTCTCCCTCTCCCTGCCACTCTGTCTACTTTTGTGCTCTCTTTCTTTCTCTCTGTCAAATAAATAAAATCTTAAAAAAAAAGAATGTCAATCCTCATAACCAGCATGGCCCGCTGGCCACAGCCTCTGTGGTCCTTGCTCTGAGGTTGACTTAGCCCTGGATCCAGCCTCCATTCCTAAGGGCTTCCTGGAGGCTCCCTGCCACGCTGGTCACAGGTGCAAAGACACGTCTCCTAGAGGAAGGCCTGTCACACCTCCCCAGACCTCACTGGTGCTCAGAGGAGGCTTGCTTGAGGCTTCTGCCCCCCGTGTAGCCCCAAGTCCTGTGAGTAGAGGATCATGTCAAAGGGGGAAGTGGCAGGGGTGGACGGGATGACCTTAGGAAGTGGCCATAGGGTCCCTGGTGGTTGAAATGGAATCAGGTAGGGTGAGAGTTCCTGGATAGAGCAGGCCCCACGGTGGGGGCGAGGCTGGGAGCGGGGAGGCTTTGGGGGCTGTGTTGGTAGCTCCCCTGTGCCCATCCCAGTATTCACTTCAGGGCTCGCGGCCAGCCCAGGGTGCCTGAAAGCACAGATAATAATGAAAGCCAGAATACAGCTTATGACCACCGGAAAGAAGAGTGCAGATGTAGACATTCGGAGGAGCCAGAAGGCAGGGGAAGTGTAATTTAGGTCGAGGAAACAGCATGAGCAAAGTCGGGCATGTAATTGATGGGGCGCTCTTTTATTCCTTGGCTCTAATAAAAATTGTGGTTTGCATCATTATATTTCAAATGCTGAAGTTTATAGTTTTTCAATAGGTAATGTATTCACACAGTGCAACAATTTAAACGTAGAGGGGCACATAGGGTAACACGTACAGCAAATACACCCATATATTCTTTCCCTCCTTTCCTTTATATAAATGGTATCACGTTATAGCTACTATTCCGCATGTTGCTGTTCTACCAAATATTGCATCTTGGAGACGGCTTCATGTCAGTACCTAGAACGCCGCCTCATTCTTTGTCATGCACCCAGTGTTTTCTTGTCCAAGAGTTAATGAAGCTCTCACTGATGGGCGTTTAGATTATTTCCAATCATCGGCGATTACCAACAACGCTGTGATAAATAATCGGTGCATATGTCATTCCTCGTGCATGCATGGCACAACAGCAGGATACATTTCCTAGAAGTAGAATCTGTGGGTTGAATTTGCCGGGGACTGGCGGGGAGCAGAGGTGTGACACGCTCAGGACTGCCCTTGGAAAGATCCCTCTGGTGGTGGCTTAGAGAAGGCATCGGCGGGGGTAAGACGGGAGGCGGGCTGTCCCTGCTTCCATCTGTTGCCTCTGTGAGTATTTATCTGGTGCATCTGGGCACTTTGCTGGTGATTAAGCAGACCAGACCCTGCTCTCAAGCAGCTGACAGTTGAATGGAGAAGTCGGGAGGCAAGAGATGCCAGCAGCCTGGACTAGGGCAGTGGCGGTGAGGAGGAACTGGGGGTCGGGGGGAGGCTTCAGAGAAAGCCACACTAGGGCACCGGACCAGGAGTCAAACAGATATAGTCGGCGCTGGGCTTTGGACAAACCACCCTGGCAGGCAGCAAGAGAGAGGCAGAGCTGCCAAGAGGGAAGGCAGGGGAGGGGCAGCGGAGCTCAGCGAATCCATCTGTGTGTGTGTGTGTGTGTGTGTGTGTGTGTGTGTGTGTGTGTGTGTTCTGGAAGCAGACTGCCTGCATTGGAATCCCAGCTCTGCCCTCTAGTAGGTATAATCCCTTGGTGAAGGGACTTCACCGCTCTGGGCTGCAGTCTCTCTCATCTGTAAAATGGAGCCAATAATAGTACGGCTTTCAGGGGGTTGTTGGTGGGAGGATTAAGTGAGGCAAATGGATGTAAATGTTTAGCAGAGAACCTGGCATCCCTAAAGCTTTCAGTGGCAGATAGGTAGTGTTGTTGGTGCTTTGATGCCAGGAGTAGTGGTAGCAAAAGGCACAGAGCGGGAAAGACAGGAGAGAGCTTTAGGAGTTGAGATGGGCGGGGCTTGGTGTTTTCATGCTTGACCTTGGGTGAGGTTGAGGTAGAGTGAGGACCCTGTCCCAGTTGGGCAGCTGGCAGGGATTCTGAGCAAGAGCCCCAGAGAAGGGGAGAACCAGAGGGCTCTGGCAATTACCCCCAGTGCCCAGCACTCACCTAGAACTTGGGACCTGGGCCAATGAGAGTTCTTCTACGGGAAGCTGAGGGAGAAGACGCTATGGGAAGGTGAACCCCAGCCCATCGGCCTGCTCCCTGCCAGACCGCGCTTGGCAGCACCCTGCTCTGCACTCCCATGCTTTTCAGCATGTGTCTCACAAGCCTGAGAGTCTGTGTTGCTAGGGCTGCTGGGCATTGGGATACAGCTGTCCCCCTCCTTCCCTGCCCTTTGTCTCCCCTCCAGTGGCCCGAGTTGGCCACCCTATGGCCAGGTGGAGAAGACCTATCAGAACATGTCTGCCCTGACCGTACAGGGCTCATAGGGACCCAGCTGGCTCCTGGCCACCTACTCTAGAGATCCTAGGGCACTATGGGCAAGGGATGGGAACACACATTTCAAAGCAAGCTAGTCTGAGCGCTGGGTCAGAAGACTTAGGTGCAAGGAGGTAGCAAGACACAATGGCGGGTAGGGAGCCTTGGGGAGAACGGAGAGTCACTGAAGGACTATAAGGAGAGAGGTGGGGTAGGGGAGTGGAATCAAAGGAGACAGGGGCCTGGAGAGTTCATCTCACAGGCTTGGAGGCCCCTAGATGACATTTCTGAGAATGTTGAAGGCGCTGCTGCTCTGTGTTCCCTGCTCACTCCTTTCCCACTAGGTGTCCTTACTCCTTCTGCCTGCCACCTTCTTGCTAAAGGTCAGCTGCGGTGCTGCTGGGCCTGCGGCATGGACCAAAGGGAGCTCATCCCAGGGGTGCTCATCAGTCCTTGGGATCCTGAGTCACCTGAGGAGGTTAGAGGAACCCTCGGATCAGCACCAATGTTCCATGGAGTCTTGCCTGGTTCTCAGTAACATCTGGTGACACAGTCCCTCTGCTCTAATGGAACCTATTGCCCCTCTGGTTGGGCTCAGGAAGGAAATGAGCTTCCCTCCCCCTCCTCCCCACATGAGGCCCCTGAAGCCAGCAGCATCGTCACCAGCATGCCATCTTGAGTGGCCCCCTTTCCTCAAGGCAGTCTCAGGGTCCATTCGGAACCAACTGCCTGAGGAGCTTGCTCGGGGCCTCCTACCCACACAGCAGCCACTCCCCTTCCAACTCCTCCTTACGTTTCTAGGTCAAGAGGCACTTACCAGAGAAAATTCTCCAGAGCCGGTAGCACTCGCAAAGGTGAGTCCCGTGTGCTCCTTTCTGCTGACAGAACACATGGCTGGTGGGTGCTGGGGTAGGGCTGGAGGCAGGGGTAGGAGACATCTTAGCCCATAGTTCCGCTGAGGTCTCTCTTCCTCTCCGGGCTGCTCTGGAAAATCCCAGAGGGGCACACAAGAGGGTAGAGCATGGATGAGGGTCTCCTGACTCTCCGAGGGGCCTCATGCCTAAGAACTGTCCAGCCCCCTCATCCACCCACCAGCCCAAGCCTCCATTTTGACTCTGAGCTTTCTCTCCAGAGGTTTGCTCCCTTCACCTTGGAGCCCCGGGAATGACCACTTAGAGAGCAGGGTCTCCACTCTGGGCCAAGCAGCTCTCACTCCCCACACCCCCGACCCCGTGTTTGCCCCCTCAGCCCAGAGTCTGCTGGCTGGCTGCCCACCACACCCCAGCCTTGGGTTCTGGGCCTTCTTCACGTTCTTCCTCACCTCGGTCTGCCCCGGCAGCATCCTTAATGATTCCCAGCTGATCCCAGCCACATCCCCTCCCTGGGGCCCTGGCACAGAGAGCAGGCCCTTCTCCAGTGTGCCCCCTCAGAGCGTTAACCCCTGGCTGGCTGAGCCTCTGGGCTCCAAGAAGCGCCCTGTGAAGGGTCTCCCGCTTGGAAAATCCTCCTGGACTTGCCAACCAGAGTGCCTGTAGCGAGCCTGCTCTACATCGGATCCCAACGCTTCTCGCTGCGGTGCTCAGGCCTTTCCTTTTATTCTAGATAATGCAGAGTTGGGAGTATGGGTTCCGAAGGCAGTCAACCTGGGTTCAGACCCCACCTCTGTCCCTTGCTAGTTGTGTGACCCTGCGCAAGACACTTTCTCTTCCAATGGCTCTGTTTCCTCATCTGTGAAGTGGGATGATAATAAGCGCCTACCTCATAGCATTGCTAAAGGGATTACATAAATCCATCCACCCAAGCTGCTTAATAAAACATCGCCTGGCATCGGCCACTCAACATTAGCACTTGGTGTGCTATTCTTGTTGAGAGTGACTGGGAGCTCTGGGAGGATGGGGACTTTGTTTCTCCCTCCCCTGCACTCCCAACACCCAGCACAGTCCCAGGCACATCTAGACGCTTCGTGTATGTTTGGAATATAACAGGGTGAAGTGTAGACGGGACTGTTCGCTCCATGTGACCCATCTCAGCCAGGGACCCGGGTGTCCCCCCGAATCAAGCACACAGGTGGGCGCCAGGAAGAGCCTCTGTTCTCTTGTGGGAGGCCCGACCTCACCCTGACCTGTCAGCCTCCAGACCAGTGGCTCACTGGGCAATCCAGTAGGATCCGCTTTGAAAGGCCATCAGAAAAAAAAAAAAAAAAAAAAAAAAAACCACAATAAAAAAATAAAAGGCCCTCAGCAATCAGTTGACAGGCACAGCAGCTCACGCAGGCCACAGCCTTGGTAGCGGCTGGGCCGGTGGAAGCCAGAGACTCAAGATCCAGAGGATGGACACAGGGGCAAAGCGTGGGCTTAGGAGGGAGACTGTCCCGGATTTGAATCTCAGCAGTCACTCGCCAGCTGTCTAACCACCACCCCCCGGAAGGTCACGCATCCCTTGCAGCCTCAGTTTCTTCACTTGCGACATGAGAAGAATCACCGCTCCTCTCGGAGCTTGGCAAGGACTCAACGAGACAATGGCGTCAAGCGTGCAGCCGAGTGCCTGGCTCGGGACTGGTGCCAAAAGGCAGCCACTAGGAGTTCCTGCGCTGCCCTGCGGCCCCGGAAGGGGGAGTGGGGGAGGTATGTGTGGGGTCTATTGGAGCTGGCCCTTCTGCCCACAGGGGTTTCCAGATGGTGATTCTGAGCAGGGTCCAGGCCACGGGGCCACAGCTGGGGCCCCCAGCTACCCGTCCCCTATGCCCTGGCATGGTGGGGTTCTTGGCCTCCCGCCACTGCCAACTATGTAAATAAACCAGCTTTTCACTGGCTGGGAGTGAGACTGCCCTAAGTGACATTTCAAATTAGTTCTGCTATATTGGGCTTGAGCTCTGAAGGGCCTGGGCATTTTTCCTCCCTAGCTCATCTCTTTCTCCGTGTGGTGAGAGCTCTTAAAGCACACCCGGTGTGGGCAGAGGGCCAGGGCGGGGTGGGGGCAGGCCTTCTGGGGTGACCTGCTGGAGCGCTGACTAGGCCCAGGGCCACCGCCTCCCTTCCTAGGGAGGTCAGGAGCCCTGCACCAGTGTGACCGCCTCCCCCCCACCCCCATACCAGCCCTCCACGGCTGCCATGGCAACCCAGCCTCCTTGCACAGGGTTCACACACCAGCTGGCAGGAATGCTGAACGGAAGGAGGGCTGCATTGTTGGCCGAGGAGAGGGGGCTGGGTGCCGGAGGGGCACGTGAGGGGTGGGCCAGCTGCAGGCTTGGCAGAGCTGAAAGGGAGATGTGCTAGCCACATGGCCCGTCCGGCTCAGTCTGGGGCTGGGGCCGTGCCAGGAGATGAGACCATGGAAGGCGAAGGGAGCCAGGATCATGGACACATGCCACTGTCTTTCTGGCATGGTGCTGCGGATTCCCTGCAGGGCTGAGGGCAGAGGGCGGTGGTGGACTCAAGTCCTTCCTTTCTGGGCAAGTCACCTTACCCCACTTGGCCTCCATCTCTCCAGGCTTCGGGCCCGAGGGTGGGAAAGGACTCGGGCCGTGGAGCTGGACAGAGCCAAGGGACACTCTGAGCCTCAGCTGCCTCCTCTATAAAATAGGAACACTAGTGGCCCCCACTCCCTGAACTCACCAAGAGTGGGTCGCACAATGCGTGCAAAGCCTGTCTCACAGTGCCAGGCGCATAGTGAGAGCTCAGTAAGTGATGGCTTCTACACTACTATTATTATTATTATCATTATGATGATGATGATTACTGCTATTCTTTTTATTATATTACTCAAAGTAACAGTTTCTGTGCCTGTGTCCCCCTTCGATGGGGAGACCCTGAAGGGCAAGGACAGGAACTTATTTCTCTCTCCATCTCCAGCAGCTCAGAGGGGCCCAGAGAAGATTCTGGAACAAAGGGGGGTGGGGTGGGGGATGATGCATATACATCAGGAATGCTTTGGGCTAAATGGCTTCAAGACTCCCTTGAGGCTTGGAAATTCTATGTTCTTTAACTCCATAAGTTCTTTTTTTTTAATTAACATATAATGTATTATTTGCCCCAGGGTACATGTCCATAAGTTCTAAGGAAGTACTGCCTCTAGAGTATGTAGGCCCTGGACAACCCCCCCAAATATATATATATATATATATATATATATATAATATGTATATTATATATACATACACACAGTATATACGTCTATATATACACATTATATACATATATGCATATATATGTTTGTGTACTTATGAGGTCCCTGTCTATATAAACAATTCATTACTCAAAATCGGCACGTTAGCACCGTTCTGGCAACCTAATCTTTCCCATGATCCTACAAAAAAAAGTACTGTGCCAGCCAGCGGGAGCGATCTGCCTGCCAGATTGTCCTCCTGGAACCGGGCTCAGCCCCAGGGCCCCGAGAAGACACCATAGATGCGAGTCCAGGAGCTCCTCGGGGCATCTGGTTGGCTCCATGCGTACAGTCGCTAGTCAGAGAACGTCCCAAAGAGAAGAAACGAGGACTGGGGCCTACGTGGGTCCGTGTTTGGGCTCAGAGCACTCCACCCAGGAGGTAGTGCTGGCCCCGGTCCATATTGCACTCGGCATCAGAGGGGACATGAGCGTGTTTGAAAGAAGGCCCTTCAAAGCCCAGGGCCGCCCGAGGCATGGGGCTGGGGCAGAGGCCCTGCTTGAGTGGGTTTGTAGAGCATACTGTTCCAAGGTGACAGCCACTGAGCCGAACTAATTTGAACCCTGGCCAAAGGAGCCTTAGCTCCTCCATGCTGTGGATTGCCCATGCCTGGAATTCCAATTTTCTCTGCATCCTCCATCACATCTCAGCCCAGCCCACTACCCAGGAGCTGTTGGTCTGAGCAGAGCCGAGCCAGAGACCCCATGGCTGGCTAAGGGCAGGGGTGAGGTGCAGGGAGCAATGAGACTAGCACACCCGGCAGTGGAGGAGGGGGCTGCTGTTGCAGCAGCACCGAGTTCCGGCAGGTCTCAAAGCTTGGTTGGGGCACCTGGGTGGCGTGGTGGGTTAAGCATCTGAGTCTTGGTTTCAGCTCAGGTCCTGATCTCAGGGTGGTGGGATCGAGTCCTGTGTCCAGCTCGGTGCTCAGCACCGAGTCTGCTTGAGATTCTCTCTGCCCCTCCCCCCACTCTCAAATGGATAAATATTTTTTTTAAAAAAATTAAAAATAGGTACGCATGGGTGCTTCAGTAGGAAAAGTGTCTGCTTTCGGCTCAGGTCATGATCTCAGGATCCTGGGATCTAGCTCCACATCGGGCTCCTTGCTTAGCTGGGAGCCTGCTTCTCCCTCTCCCTCTGCCCCTCCCCCTGCTTGAGCACGCACTCTCTCTCTCTCTCTCTCTCTCTCTCTTTGACAAATAAATAAATAATTTAAAAAAATAAAGGCTCAGTTGTCCACAGACAGGTGCTAGGGCAAACTCTCCTGGGCCACTTGAAGGACTGGGAGAGGCTATCCTCAGGGCTGCTTGTAGAGACCAAACCCGGGAAGGGCCCGGATGGTGAGAGTTACCCTGGCTGGGAAATCACCATCCCCATCTAAGGCCACCCAGAGCCTGGGGAAAGATGAACGCAGCTCCTCTTTATTGCAGCTGCTAGGTAAGCCCTGGAAACCTGGCAGGAACAGAGGAGGAAGGCTGTGAAAAGAGCATGAAGTCGGATGGTGGGTGACCGGAGCCAAGATGCTCACTGTTGGAATGGGAGTTTACAGATAAGCAAGAAGGAAGGCTGGAGTGATCCAGGTGCTAATGGATTAGAATGAGAGCTATCAGTGGGAACTCATGTTTAGTGTAATATAGATACAAATAGTTACACAGGGAAGCACTTACAGATCTGTTGTCTATACCTGAGTTACTATATACATTTCATTTTATTCTGTCAGGTGAGAGGGCCTGGAAGTAACAAATATACTCAGTGCCCAGACCTCGGTTTCAAATCCCATTCTCCAATAGAAGGAACCGGAGTTCCTTGCAGAAGCTCTTGATTCCAGGGCGGGACCAGGAAATGGACAAGATGAGCCTGGAGCGTCCTGAAGTGACAGAAAGGGAGGAAGGGCTTGAGAAAATGAGACCCACGATGATGGGGGTGTGTCAAAGGGACACAGGGGCCAATGGAAAGAGCTCCCAAAGGCCAAGGCTGGAACAGCTGGAGCAACAGAATAATGTGGTAATGGGAATATGACCCAAAGTATAAAACAAATACTCATGAGTCTATAGTCATATCAATAAGCGTTGAATAAATCAATAGATGAGGGAGAAGAAAGAGGCAAACGTCCCACGAAGAATTGTGAATAGTTAATATTGATAGTCCTCTGACAATGAAGTCGCATATATGTCCCCATTCCCCACCCCTTAAGTGTGGGCTGTGCACAGCGGCTTCCTTCCACAGAGAACAGCATGAAAAGGGGAAAAATAAGGAGTAACTTTCCAGTGGAGAGACCTGACAAACACACCTCAGCTAGATGGTCACGGTCAACATCGATAGGGATAAGTCATGCTGAGGGCATGCACCCTTGGCGTGATATGATGAGATGGCCCACTTCACCTCTGTGGGCTTCCTCTCCCAAACCCCTAACCCCTGTCAAACCTTGAAAAAATGTCAGACCAATCCCAATTGAGGAACATTCTAGAAAATACCGGACCGGCACTCCTCAAAACCGTGAAGGTCCTCAAAATCGAGGAAAGTCTGAGAACTGCCATAGCCAGGAGGAGTTAGGGAGATGTGATGACTAGAGGTAATGTGGTGTCCCGGATGGGATCCTGGAACAGATAAAAGACATCAGGTTAAAGCTAGGAAACCTGACTTTCACGTTATTGTATCAATATCCATTTGTTAAGTTTAAACCAAAAGAACACGAAGCCTTGGGTTTGAATCCTGTTTCTGCCCCACCCGACTGCATGGCTTTAAGGAGGTTTTTACCCTTTCTGACTATGTTTTCGCTTCTGTAAATTGGAAGAGATAATTTCTCTCTCTTGGCTCCTCTCTCGGAGACAATTTGACATTCTAATTTTCTTCCTCTCTTAACCCTCTCAAAAGCCCTGTGTGAAATAGATGGGACAACTGAGGTTCAGAGAAGCGGAGGGACTTGCTCAAGGTCACACAGCTGGGAAGAGGAGGAAGCAAGATGTAACATTCCCTCTAATGCGTTCTGCCTGTTGGTTGAGCTTGGGCTACGATGGGACCTGTGTGTGGAAAAGCTAGCTGTCTGTCTGGTGGCCCCAGGGCCTCTGAGAGGCAGCCACTTGCACTGAGAGCCCGCACAAGGTAGTAAGCACAGTGATTAGGCACGTGGGCTTCAGAATCAGGCTGCCTAGTTCAAGCCTCCGTTCTATTACTTCCCAGCTGTGGGACTTGGGCAAGTCGTTTCACTTCTCTGAACCCTGGCTTCCTCATCCGTAAAATGGCATTGATAATAGTATCTACCCTTTGGCATCGTTGTGGCCAAGGTTAAATGAATCAGTGTGAAGTGTTCAGAACAGTACCCGGCACGTGGTAAGTGATCAATAGATCTCAGCTATTGTTATCTGTGGAAGAGAGGCCTCGGGTTCCATCCCCTCTAAAGGCCCTTCCAAGTTTCCATTGTGGTGGGTGGGGTGCATGGGGTACCAAGAATTGTTTCTTCGCAAGTCCCTAAGAATTTTTGCATAAGACGATAAACACTCATTTGTGTTATCAGTCAGTGAACGAGCCCTTTGGGTCTTGAAATTTGAAGGAAGCTTCAAAAATCACCAGTATCATTTTAGATGGGTAAACCGAGGACTGGAAAGGAAAAGGGAGGGGCCCAGGTCACACTGCAAGTCAATGGCTCAGCTGAGCTGAAATGCAGAGCTCCTGTTTCCCTGTCCTAGACTCCTGCCACTCTACCAGCTTGCTGCTGGGAATCTTTGCTGAATACCCCCGTAGTCCCAAATCCTGTGCTAGGCATCATGGGAGATTAAAAGAAAAAAAATATATCACCATGTCCCCGTTTTCACGGTTTTCAATGTAAGCTTCAGGGATAAGATTCTCATGTTCACTTGGAGAAAAAGAGGACAAAAATCAATATACAGAAATGCTGTCTTATGTACCCTAGCCTGGGGCACTGAGGCTGTCTGCGGGAGCGAGAACAGGGAGGCCCAGTGCCTTCTTGGAGGGAGGGGGC
This sequence comes from Potos flavus, assembly GCA_028534135.1. Classification (NCBI taxonomy): domain Eukaryota; kingdom Metazoa; phylum Chordata; class Mammalia; order Carnivora; family Procyonidae; genus Potos; species Potos flavus. The sequence goes on from CM052901.1 coordinate 57,310,771, forward strand.
AGGCATTGCTGGATCTGGACCTTGTGGGCTGGCAGGGTTGACCCAGTCATGTCTGCGACCATGGGGCAGGGCATTTTGATAGAATTGGGGGACAGCAGGGGTGAAGTTTAGTGGCCGTGGACTGGTAAACTGGCTCTTTGTGGGGGGGGTATGTGTCTTGATGTGTAATGTTTGCCAATATCTGCGGTGTAAATACTCCCACCACGGCCACTCTTAAGCTACCAATAGTTTAACGATCTGCTTGTTAAATTCTTGAGTATTTCACCACTGGCTCTCAACTCCAGCACGCCGATGGGTGACAATGGGTTTGTTCCCAGGGCGGTAGGAGCTGGGCCTTGTGGGGAGCAGAGGGGGTGGGGTGGAGGATGGGCTGGCTAGGATGGGTGCCAGCCAGCAGGTCACATGCAAATTCAACTATTAGCTATTGAGCTGGGCTCTTTGCTGGGCTTCATGCCAGACATTTAACATGCATTAGCTCATTTAATCCTCACGACCGCTTTAAGAAGTGTTCATTCATTCATTGCTCTAACCATCCACCCACCCATCTGTCTGACAAGTCTGTACTGAGTACCTACTGTGTGCCAAACACTGTCCGAGGCATAGTGGTGATGAAAATAAATTCACTACCCTGATGATGTTTACATTTGAATGAGAGGAGACAATAGACACATTTTTTTTTTTTAAGAATAACTAATAGGGGTGCCTGGGTGGCTCAGTTGGTTAAGTGTCTGCCTTTGGCTTGGGTCACGATCCCAGGGTCCTGGGATCGAGCCCCGTGTGTTGTGTTGGGGCTCCCTGCTCAGCGGGGAGTCTGCTTCTCCCTCTGTCTCTCCCCCTACCCCACTCATGCTCTCTCTCTGTCTCTGAAATAAATAAAATCCTTAAAAATAAATAAAAAATAAATAAATAATTATCCCAATCATGGTGTTTGGAAGGAAACAAAGAGTATTGAAATTGAGGACAAAGAGGGTACTGCTGTTTAAGATAAGATGGCGGGGGAAAACCTCTCTGATGAGGTGGCATTTAAGAAGGGGAAGGAGCCAGCAATGCAAATGGCTGGGGTTGAAGCACTGAGGTGGGGGGAACAGCAGGTACAAAGGCCCTGAGGTAGAAATGAGGTCAGTTTTCTCAAGCAACATTAAGGGGGCTGGTGTGGCAGAGCTTGGCGGCCTGAGACGAGGCCAGAGAGGTAAATGGAGGTCTGATCGTGAAATGCTCATGGGTCATGGTAAGGACTTTGAAGGACCCTTATCACATGAGCTCTCTTGTTCAACCTGCTCATGCTGGCTACAGCATGAAGAATGGATTCTAGAGAAGCAGAAAAGCAGACAGGGAAGCCAGGAGCTCATGAGTCCAGATAAGGACTGCGATGCTAGGTCCAGAATCATGGTAGCATGGAGAGAGGCAGAGGGAAATGCCTAAGGTCACACAATAAATGGCAGAACCTGGGTTCAAATCCAGACTCCGAGGTTCAAGCTCTTTTCCATGCCCCAAGTCGTCTCATGGAAAGAAACTCAAATTTGCCGATTGAGGGCCTCAAAACCCCGGGGAAAATTTCTAAGCAGAGGAATGACATGATGGAAGAGCCGCATCTCTTTACCAACATTTTTACACTTAAATGCCTTGCTATTCAAATGTTCATAGATTTCCACTGGAATGTGAGTTCCTTGAGGGTGGGGGCCCTGAGTCATCCAGGATTTGCAGCCTCGAGCCCTGATCTGAATCAAAGGAGGAGGGGTTCCTGAATCAAAAGACAACCAAGTCGCTCAGGTACCATGCCAGCTCTGGCTGAGCCCAGTTTGGCCCACCGTGGAGAACCTCTCGGCTAAGTGTCCGTCAGCTACACCACAGCAAAGGAAAGACACTGCCTATCTAAATCCCTCCCTGAGCGGCACGAACCCCCGAGCCTGTCACCTGGAGGGGTAGTGGAGGCCAAAGACAGCAGCCCCAGCCTTGATCTCAGGTCCGGTCCCAGCTCCTCTGCTTCCCTGTTGCGTGAGCTCAGACGAGGGGCTTAATTTCTGTGCATCTCAGTTTCCTCATCTAAGAAATGGGTCAGTGAAGAGTTCCTGCCTCTAAGGGTCACTGGGGGGATCAAATGTAATCACTCGCAGAACAGGCTTGATACAGTGCCTGGCACATAGTAGGTTCTCAAGGTGGGTGAGGGGCTTCAGGTGTCACCAAGCTTGGGGTTCCTGGGGAGTCCCAAGCCCCTTCATACCGACTAGGCAAATTGCTCAGAGGGGAGCATGGAGCACCTTTCCCTCCCCTTCCCCACCTGTCTTCTACTCCCCCTTCCCCTCCATTGGCCTCTGCCTTAAGCACCTGGGAGTTCCCTAATTAGAGCTAATTAGCTTCTCCTGCAATAAAACTCTAATGATGGAAAGGTTCTGTTGCTCAGGCCTCTGACAGTAATCACGTTAAGTAGATATTTATTTATCCCTTTATTAAGCAAGTCAATTAGCTTCCAATATCTGAGCGGCGGATTTTCCGGCCTGGGAGCTGGGCACATGCTGTCAAGAGTCGAAGGCCCCATTTGGGGCTCTCATTGTCCTCCTGGAGCCCCAAAGAAGCCAGGTCACAGGATGGCAGGTTTGGAAGAGCCGTTGGACACAGGTGTACAGATTGGAGACCGAGGTGGGTAGGGGCTTGTCCAATGTCACACAGTGGGATGGAAATGACTGCCTGAGAAGGTAGAGGATATTAAGGAGTCCTTTAAAAGAGTATCCACTCTGTGCAATGGAGGTTCATGGGAAAATGAGATCGCCTTTAGTTTTGGACAGGGTGGGTGGTCGGGGAAAGCTTCATGAAGGAGGCAGAATGTACACTTTAACAAGACGACTTTATTGGGGGGCGGGAGGGCATTCCTGGTAGAAGGAATGGTGTGAGCAGAGGCGCAGAAGTAGGGAAGTGTCCGGCATGTTTGGGAAACCATGGTGTGTGGGTGGGTTTGTGCTCTGGCAGTGTGCGGGCAGGAGAGCGGGCAAGAAGGTGTCAAGGAGAGTGGGGCTTGGTCAGATGCTAAGGACTCTGAATGTCCACTGGCAAGGTCGACATGCGACCGTGGGATTGGAAGGCTAGCAGTGGGCAGCCCCGTTGGGAGGCTGGTCTCGGGGGAGGGAGGCTGGAGGCTGGACCACCAGCAGAAATGGAGCAGGTCTGTGGCGGGACGTCTCTGCCTCATTCATTCATTCATTCAAGCCACACTTGCTGAGCGCTACTGTGTATTAAGCACTGTGCCATGGAAGTGTTTACAATTGAATTAGAGAGGTAAACATGCTAATGAAAGAACTGCAGCCCAGTGTGATAAAATCCGTGATGGAAGAGAGGTCTCTTTCATCCGCCAGTGACAGAGGAAGTGAGAGGTTACCTCTGCCTCCCATCCTCAGAAATAGCCTCTCAGAGGTGTTGGCAAAAGCCCAGAGAATTGACCGGGGCTTGAGTGTTATAATTATTTTGCATCTGTCTAGCGCTTTTTGACTTACACATCACATCCACACACAGTATGTATGTTCTTAACCCTCCTGATAACTCTGTGGGGGTGGGGAGTATTAGCCCCATTTTACAGATGACAGAGACTGAGGTTGAGCAGTGAGTCGGGAAGTAACACCAGGGGCTGGAAATGGCAGAGCCTTTGGAATCTGTGAGGTCCGAGCTCCAGCTCGGCTCTGCTACTTACTAGTTGGGGGACAGTGAGCAAGAAAGGTAACCTCTTGGAGCCTCAGTTTCCTCTTCCATCAAATAGGGGTAATGCTTACCTGTGATTCATTCAACTAGTACCTGAGCATACAGCAAGTGCTCATAAACATTAGTTTACTTAATCCCTGCTCTTCAATGGCTTGCCCACGATCATACAACTAGTCAAGAGTCAAACCCGGGCCCTTCAACTCTAAAACCTATCTTATCTGGGAGGCCCTCACTGTCTCTTCAGAGGTGGCAGCAAGGCTGGGAGAAAGGCTGAACGGGAAAGGTCTTGGCTATATTAGGATAGGAAGTTAGAAAGAGACAGGCTTACAGCAGCAAGCCTTACTCAAGCTTACGGCAAGGAGGATGGAGGCTAGACACTGGGATGATCTTGCTGACAAGTTTGTGAGTCACTAACTGGAAGAGCTGTGGCTTTGGGGGCCTGGGAGATCTCTAACGACAGGAACGATCCCAGTGAGTAGGAGCTGGGGCGAGGCAGCTCACCCAGAGGAAGAGGGAACAATGAGATCATCAAGGCTGCAGACTGGAAAGAACCCAAATGGGTCATCTAGTCCAGCCCCCTGCCTCTAGGCAGATTCTTCTGGAACCAGACAGATGAGAATCTCTCCTGTTTTTCAAGGTCTCCAGGGGAAGAGATTCCTCAGCCTCCTTGGCCAGTCTAGAACAGGTTCTCATAGCTCACACCCAGAAAGGTTTTTTGGGTTGGTTGGTTTTTTGTTTGTTTGTTGGGTTGGTTTTTTTGGTTTTTGGTTTTTTGGGGGTTTTTTTTTTTTTTTGTTTTTGTTTTTGGCTGATTATAATTTTTCCTGCAGTCATTTCAGCCTTTAATGGCAAAGTGGGAAGGTCGTTGCCCTGCTTTGTGCCACTGGACCCACTGAGCAAAGAGGAATGAGCGTGTCCAGCATCTAAGACCATCTGTAACAGCCCACCAAGCTCTACAGGCTCCCGGGCAGTACAGTTGGCCAGGCACAGCAGCCATGGTCGTTCCTCCCACAGGCTCCACCTGAGCCCACTCCCACAACTTTGCTGACACTCTCCCCACCATTGCCCACAAGGCCCTTCCTCCTGGTTTGCAGGCGACTGCCATCCAGCCCATCCTTCAAGGCTCAAAGGTCACTTCCTTTTTTTTTTTTTTTACTTTATTTTTAAATTTAATTTAATTTTATTAACATATAATGTATTATTTGCCCCAGGGGTACAGGTCTATGAATCATCAGTCTTAGACAATTCACAGCACTCACCATAGCACATACCCTCCCCAATGTCCATCACCCAGTCACCCTATCCCTCCCCGCCACCTTCCAGCAACCCTCAGTTTCCCGAGATTAAGAGTCTCTTATGGTTTGTCTCCCTCCCCGGTCCCATCTTGTTTTATTTTTTCCCTCCCTTCCCCCCATGACCCTCAAATTCCTGCCTCCCAAATTCCTCATATCAGAGAGATCATATGATAGTTATCTTTCTCTGATTGACTTATTTCGCTTAGCATAATACCCTCTAGTTCCACCACATCATTGCAAATGGCAAGATTTCAGGTTTTTCTGATGGCTGCATAGTATTCCATTGTATATATATATACCATATCTTCTTTATCCATTCATCTGCTGTTGTGTTCATCATCACATCACATCACATCACAAAGAACCCACTAGGTTCTTTCCGTAGTTTGGCTATTGTGGACATTGCTGCTATAAACTTTCGGGTGTGTGTGCCCCTTCGGATCACTACATTAGTATCTTTAGGTTAAATACCCAGTAGTGTGATTGCTGGGTTGTAGGGTAGCTCTATTTTCAACTTTTTGAAGTTTTCCAGAGTGGCTGCACCAGCTTGCATTCCCACCAACAGTGTAGGAGGGTTCCCTTCAAAGTTCACTTCTTAAGTGAAACCTTTCCCTCATCTTTCCAGTGGGAGAAAATCATTCCCTTCTTCATTGCCATTTTGTACTCACTTCACTTTGCCCGATGCCTGAAGTAGTATTGGGCTGTGGGCCAAAATGATCGAATATTGGTGAAATCACACAGTTCAGCCCAAATTGTTTATCCATCTGCTTCAGCTCCTAGACTGTAGAGGATGTATTGTACTCGTCTCTGCATACCCCCCAGGCCCCTTGCTCCCCCTCCCCCACACCTAAGTGCCTGGGATCATGCTTTGGGCCCCAAAGTGCCCAAAGCGTATTTATTTTGAATTTGTTGAATAAGCATAATAATAAAATAATATTTGGATGGCCCTTTACCAAACTCCATTTTTACATTTTTGTCTCACGTAACCCTCATAACCATTCTATGAAGAAGGCCCTCTCATTTCCCCATGGGGAAGCTAAGGCATGAAGTCACTTGCCCAGGGCCATGCGGAACCTGTGATCCCGGAACTCTGCCCTTAGCAGCTATGGATAAACTTGGCTTGAACCTTGAGAGGATCCAAAGCCCTCCCCAGGATTTCTGGGACAACCAGTGGTTAGCAAACAATGGCCTGGATTCTGTTCTCTTCAGCCAGCACGGAGACCCAGATGCTTCACTCTTTGCCTCAAGCATCCCTTGAGGGGAATGACTTGGTCGGAAATGGGAGGGGGAGTGGAGGTCACGGGAAGGAGTCACCAGGCAGCAGGCAGGAACTTCCACCATCTTGCCAACTGCACTTCCTCTTCCCTTCCTCCTGGCCCCTTGGGAATAACAGATAGACCTTCAGCTGGACTCTCTTCTGAGCCCTGAGTCTCTCAGGGGCTAGCCTAAAGCAAGATGACCCAGGCGACTTCTCAGCAAAGGTGGCCTCCGTGCAAGTTCGCTTCCAGGCGTCTAAAGGACCCACGTGTTCTTTCTTTTGCAGTGTTTTTCCTAAGTATGCTGCTCATAATGCTGGTAGTGAGAGGATGTTAAGTGGCACCTAACCAAAGATTTACATGTCAATAGCAATATATTCGTGTTAAGGTTTATCAGGGAAAAAAATGCAACCGGCACGCCACACATGATGTCATGGAAGTCATTGCTGGTAAATATGAAAGTTCACGTTTTCAGAAGTGCGTCCATTTAAAGAAATATAGCAAGCAAATGATGAAACAGGTGGGATGGAACTATGGCAAGAGTCGCGATGCTGACCTGTGAACCACTGACATTTAGAAAGCCTTGCACTCTTCCTTCTCATAGTCCTGGAAAGACCCAATCACAGGGCAGCCCTGGGAAGGCTCGCCAAGAGCTCTGTGTGGAGGGAATCTGCATGTGTGGCCAAGGTTTGGGCAGCCCGATGGACTCAAGTGGACCTGGCTTGCCATCCTAGCCGGACCTCTTTCTAGAAATCTCTTTCCCTTGCTTGGAGACAGAGTGTCATCTCCCTCCAGATAGGGCTGGACCTCATTCACATGTATATATCCAGCATTTAGCCTAGTGCCTGGCACATAGTAAGTGTTCAATAAATATTAGTTGAGTAAATAACTGAGGTTCACATTCCTCGTGTAAAGTGAGAAGAGCACTTCCTACCATAAAAAGTTGTGGTGAGGAGGAAATTAAGTAGCATATCACAAAGCATTTTGCTCTGGCCCTTAATCAGACTGCGTGCATGGGGAAGGGACGTTATTACCATTGAAGCTACTGGGAGGGGAGAACGTGAGCTGGGCTTTGTAGGAGGTAAGGCAGGCCAGGAGAAACTGGGGGCAGGGCCCTAGCCTCTCAGCTTACAGCTGAGCCCGGGCCTTGCTAGGCCTGTGCACACACTGACGTCCCCACTCACACCAAAGGCAACCAGAACCACTCATCTGCTTCATGCTAAAGGCTAGGCCTGGACTGCCTCTGTAAGAGCTCCCTGCTCAGAGTCTGGTCCAGGCACCAGAGCCAAACCCCCCAGGCATGTGGTTCCCAGGCACCTGAGGGTCGTCCACGTGGCCCCCTCCCTGCCAGATCCCCCAGTGGGGTTTGAGCTCCTCCACCACATGGCCTGCTGGGCAGGCCTGGCGTCGGTGCCCCCAGAGCAGAGAGCACGGGATCTCAGGCTCTGCAGAGGGAGCCCCTCCTCCTCCCACAGCTGGGAAGGCCAACAGCAGCAGACCAGCCTCAGAGGTCGGAAAACCCCCCGTGGCCCCAGGAGCACAAGAAGGGTCTGTTTCTGTGGCTAATGCCACAGGTCCTTCTTGGGGTGTGAGGTCTGGCTGTTCCAGGGCACACAGAACCCAGGAGGGGCCAACTCCCACAGAGAAAGGGGCTGTGTGCAACTGTTTACAGGTACCTCTCATTATAGACACGGGCAGGGCCCTGGAGTGTTGGAGCTGGTCCGGTGGTTCCCAAACCTGGCTGCGTCTGAACCACCCCAGGGGCACGTTAAAAAGCAGATTTTTTTTCAGGCCCAGAAGCACCAGGAGGTGGGGTAGTTCTGGAGTAGTACTGATGTAGCCAAATCTGTAAACTGCCGCCATATAGTTCCTTCGCGAAAACAAAAACAAACAAAAAACCCCCACCATCGAGATGTAATTCACACACCAGAGGATTCATTCTTTGAAAGATGTACAATTCTGTGGGTTTTTAGTATGTGTGACCATTACCGTCGTCTAATTCCAGAACACTGTCATCACCTCCCCATCCCCCCAAAAAAAGCCATACCCATTAGCAGTTACTCCCCATCTCCCCTTTACCTGCAGCCCCCATCGACCGCAAATCCATTTTCTGTCTTTATGGATTCGCCCCTTGTAGACCCTTCATAGAAATGAAGGCATAGAACATGTTGTGCCTTTTTGTACCTGGCTTCTTTCACTTAGCGGAATGTTCTCAAGTTCATCCACGTCGTATCATCTAGCCATGCTTCGTTTCTTACTATTGACGGACAGTATTATTCCCTTATCTGGATAGACGGCGTTTTGCCTATTCGTTCACCAGGTGATGGGCTGTTTCCACCTCTTTTGGCCATTGACGTACAAAGTCAATGAGCCTTGATGTACAAGGTTCTGTGTGGACATGTGGTTTCCTTTGTCTTGAGTACATACCAAGGACTGGAATTGCTGGGGTCAAATGGCGAGTCTATGTGTAACTTTTGGAGAAACCGGCAGACTGTCTTCTATGGCAGCTGCACCGTTTGGCATTCCCACCAGCAATGACCGAGCATTCCAATTTCCCCACATCCTCACCAACACTTGTTATTTTCCAAGTTGGTTTTTTTTTGTTTTTGTTTTTTGTTTTTTGTTTCTTTAGCCATCCTAGTGGGTACGAAGTGATATCTCTGTGGGTTTTTTAAAATTTTTTAAAAATATTTTATTTATTTATTTGTCAGAGAGAGAAACAGAGAGAGAGAGAGCACAAGCAGGGGGAGTGGCAGGCAGAGGGAGAAGCAGGCTCCCCGCTGAGCAGGGAGCCTGACGCAGGACTCGGGGATTGTGACCTGAGCCAAAGACAGATGCTTAACCGACTGAGCCACCTAGGCATCCCGATATCTCTGTGGTTTGGGTTCGTATTTTTTAATGACTGTGATGTTGAGCATCTCTTCATGTGCTAATAGCAACTGGTTTATCTTCCTTGGAGAAATGTCTACTATTAGGAACTGCTAGAGTAGGACAGAAAGATCAAGGGAAGCCATCTACAAAAAAAAAGGGAAATGTTTACTTCACCCGATTTCACTTGTCCATCTTAATGAGGTCATTTGTATTTTTATTCCTGAGTTGGAAGAGTCTTTATACGTTCTGGATACAGACTCTTATCAGGCATATGATGAGCAAATATTCTCTTCCATTCTGTGGATGTCCTTTAATTTTCTTGATATATGACTCACACTTAACCCTCCTTGTACAGATGAAGAGATGAGGGCTCAGAGAGGAAATGCACACCAAGCCATATTCAATGAGAGTCAGTAGCAGAAAGCTCTTTCTACTTACCTATACTGGGTGCACAGGGAGGTACCCTTGGAGGATGGGGCAAAGCAGTGATGTGGATAATTCAAACACGGACTTAGTTCCCAATTATTTCTATTGCCTTTGGGACACACAATCTCATTTTTGGTGGGTGGCTTCTCTTGATCATTATGTCCTACCCAAGCAGCTCCTAACATTAGATTACTTTCCTGATAGCCCATCAGCACCTGTAGAGAGAAAGTGGTCCGGGATTAGACCTTGTCTGGAGATAATCACAGAGAATATTCAAGAATCCAGGTCACTGTGTAACCACAGGCTTTGCTCTGTGGTGCATGATGGTCCACGGAGGGCTGAGAGAAACCCTAGAGCACCCAAGTGCTGTCTCAGGGATGAGGAGGAGGCCAGCTGGACCAAACCGCCCTCTTGAGGTACGCCCAACAGCATCTTTCACATTTCAACCTCAAAGTAAGAGGAGGCTTTCCCTTGTTTACTTCTTCATGTCAAACGTTAGCAAACTAATATTAGACCCATGATGGAAATTAACCAGGCTTTACACAAGAATATACACACATCCTAGCTCGGGCAGCAGATAAGGACAATGAGCCAGTTTTCTGCGTTACCTCTTTGCTTGCGCTTCCGACGTGAGAATTCAGTATAATGCCAGGTGATTCCCGACATTCGAGCCAGCTTCCAACTTTCTCTGTTGTGTCTTGTGCAGCAACTTTCTTCGAGAGCTTAAAAAGGTGTCAGGTCCTGTAGCATCATCATCTATCAAATGAAGGTGGATTTGTTCATGCTTTGAAATTCTTTGAGAATTTCATGGTGTTCAGTCAGTCTTTGTACAAAATGTTCATTGAGAACTTTGTGGGTGTCGGGTTCTATGTTAGGTGCTAGGGCTACCCTAACTTACTTTTCTGGGCCTCAGTTTCCCCCTTTGTATATTGTAGGGATAGGTTAAATCAGGGCTTTTTTAGCTTCCTTTTTTGGTAGCAGAATACTTTGGACAAAATCTCATCTGGAACTATAATAAAAATAAGAAACTAAGTAGAGCTGAACCAGGACGGGGGGGCACCCTTTAAATACACCACCCCACACTCATACCCAGTGGTGCCAGAGTCCTCTGTAATTCCTCAGAGCAGAACTAGAAAGGACCAGATCAGTGCGGCCCTGCCCTTTGTGCTGCTGATCTATGGTGCTGGGACCGCTCTCAGTTCGTTCTCTCCACCTCCTCCTGACCGCAAAAAAAGTCTGGGTTGGATCCTGCTTCAAGGTCACACTATATAGTGGAGTTGAGCACCCTTCGCTCCTTCTTCCCTGACCAAGCCTTCGCGCCTCCCCTGCTCTCTCCATCAGTCCAGTTTTTCTGGAGGTCCAAGCAGACTCCAGCCACAAGACACGCTGGGCCTAATCTGCCTCTCCTCATTCCCAAGTCCATTCAGTTTCCTCTCCTACACAGAGGGAGGGCCCGCAGGTAGAGACCAGGAGGAAGGATGGAGTTTGAGCACCCCAGCTCTCTGGGGCTGATTGTTGGTTCCCTCTGCCGTCACTGCCGCCTTCAGAGAGGACAGGTTCAGAAGGGATTCCGGGGGGAGTGGGGTGGGTGGGCCTTTGGCTGGAGACAGGGATTACCCTTGCCTCAGTTTGCTCCCTACCAGGCTGGAAGAGAAATGCAGGCATCCCGCAGCACATGACGAACAAGTGGGGGGGAGAGTGCAGGCAGCAGGAGGAGGGGAGAAGAAGGGAGTAGGAACCAAAGAAAGCAGGCATTGGGGAGGGGCAGGTGCCATTTTCCAGTATTCAGAGGGGCTGGTCAGATGGATTTTCAGGCAGGGCTTTAAGGCTAGGGATTGGGGCTGTGAAGTATGGGTGGGGCCAGAGCCCGTTCTTGGGGTCCAGGTAGCTGACTGCCTTGGAGGACTGGCCCCTGGACCCACACCTTCCCATCAGGCAAATTTCTCCAGCCCACCAGGAAAAGCGGAGGGTAACTGAGGGGAATAGTCTGCCGTTTTCCTGATAAAGAAAAGTGAGGCCTAGGGAGGGGAAAGTCCTGGCCATGGACAACAGAACCCTGAGCAAGAGTCATTATCAGTCCAACGGGATTGGGGGGGTGGGGCCTAGATAGAGCTGGGCGGGCTGGGACTCTAACCGCCAGCTCTTTATTTAGCCTTGGACTTGAGGCAGCTAAACCAATGCAAATGAAATTCCTCATGTTAAAAGGGGTTCTCCAGTGAGCCTCCTTACTGGGGGGCCCAGAAGTCAGGTACATGAAGACCCACCCACCCCAGGGAAGATTGGCATAGGGCCGAGGGAGCCACTGGGTGGTGCTGTCTCTCCACCCAAGTTACTTAGGCAAGTTTCAGATGCCAGGGCAAAGAAGTCACCCCCATTCATGCCCCATCCTGCCAGGGCCTTAACAAAGGCCGCTTGGGTTAGGGCAGGGAAAACCAGTTTTGAGAAAATTACATATCTCGCCTGGCACGTAGGTGGGGAATGGAGGGTCCAGACTGGCAGGGCCCAAGAAAGTCAGGGGGAAGGAACAGGCAGTTGCATTGAGGTCCCGGGAGGCCGCCCCATTTCTCCACCACTCTTGAAACTGAGACATTCCGGGCACTCTAAGCCCGGAAACAAGGGAAAACAGTTCTCCCCATTTCATAGGCAAACAGACTGAGGCCTGGAGAATTAAGGGCCTAAAAGTAAGCTATTTTAGGAGCCTAGGAAGCACCCTCTCCCAAAACTTAGGTTTCAAAGTAAGCCCCTTTTTGGCTGAAGCCAAAGCGGACTCGGAGAAGTGGGCTTTAGAAATGCTAATGCCAAGCGTGAGTGACAGGCCGCGGACAATGGCGGAGGGCGCTGTGAATGGGGCGGCCAGGCCTGGGAGCGGGGCTCCCCACGTGGGAGCCGAGTGGGGGAGGGAGTCGGAGGGGGGGGCCGGTTCCCAGCAGAGGGGATCCGAGACTGCGCTAATTGGAAGGGGCTGGAGCTGCGGGAGCAGGAAGGGGGAGGGGATTACCTGCAGGGTCGGCTGCAGACGGGGGCGGGACTCCCGGGAGGGGTCCTGCCGGGAGCGGGAATGGGGGCGGGGGTGGGGGGACTCGGGGAGCCTTGGGCATGGGGCCAGGGGGTGCAGACCCGCGGAGCTGCACACCCAGAGAAAAAGGGTGGGGGAGCTGGGGACTGGGAGCCGTTCTCGCTAGGCCGGGGGTTCCGAGCAAGCCCAGAATTCAGGAAGGGAACAGCAGGTGCCTTGAGAGAGCCTGGAGGGGAACGGAAGAAACCATTCCCTCACTTGTTCATCGTAAATTGGTTAAGAAAGTGCAGACCGAGTGCTCAGTAATGGCGAGTTCGGGTGATTATCCGTCCAATAAGTGATTCAGAGCCAACGGTGAGCCCTGGGCTTGGTGTTCTTGCTCAGTGGTAGAGAGGTTGGTGCCTCCCCCAGTGAGGCTGGCTGTGGTGAGGGAGAGGAGGTGGGCTGCACCCTGACCCTAGGCTGAGGAGGACCAGAGCAGAGGCCCCACCTGTAGGCGGCAGAACCTGAGCTCTGTGTGAGGCCCCTAGACTGTGCTACCCTCAGGGTCTGGGGAAATGTGGCTCTCTCTGGGCCTTCAGCCCCGCTTTGGGAGAGGACCTCTGGAGTGATGTGGCTTCTCCAGGAGGGGTTGTATGCTGAGGAATGGGGTCAGGTTCAGGTTGGCCTCCTGGTCCGCTCAGGGGGCGAGCCTCAAACTCAGGCTTCCCTGGTAGAGTCAGAGTCCGAAAGCCAGAGAAAGGATCCTAAGCAAGCTCTCAGAGTCACAATGCAAAGCGAGGTAAGCAGTCATGCTAGGCAACCCACTGGGGGTGAGAAGAAAACATCACAGTATATAGAATATTTTATTTCTGTAGAGCTCCTTGGGCAATTTTGACATTTGGCATTCATTTTGTGACTTACGCCATCAAACAAAGTCATACATGGGAGGTAAGGGCAGCACATATCACAAGCACTTTATGGCCTCGAGTGGTACTTTCTATCTCCTCTTCCTACAGGGGCAGCAAGAGCCCAGACCTCAAAAGTGACCTCAAGTCACTCGCCCAGTGGAACAGCCAGGACGCACATTCACAGGCTGGCCCCAAGAGGCTGTGCCTGTAATCACCACATTATGTCTCAATAAATCCCTGCGGATATATTGGGTTGGCACGCTCGGGATGATCTAGAGATAGGGACCCACGATTGAAAGGGGCATCAGTTAAGGGCATCGGTTCTGGAAGCACCCTTACAGATGCTCGTGGCGTAGATGGGCATGCTGACGGCCCCAGAGGGGCAGGACTTCGTCTTAGGTCACACAGCAAGGGAATGCCAGTGCCGGTCTACGGATGGGATGCCGGATGGGATGCCGTGCCTCCTGTAATGAGAATTCACAACTGCTCAGTTGCTCTCACATTCCCGCATTCCCTGTGCTTCCACCCCCTGCCACACGCTTGCCCACAGCCCTCTCCCTGCTCTCCTGTCTGCCTCGTTCCCAACAGATGCAGGCAAAGCAACTGCTTCAGGCTTGGGAGGGTGGCCTTCCAGGCTTTGGCCAGTCTCTCCTTGCGGGGACCCCTAAGCCCAGGCCCGGAATGGTCACCGTCTGGCAGGAAGGAGGAGCGAAAGGGCTGGCCTTGCACAAATGGCATGAAGGCAGGCAGTGGCCATGAAGAGGGCCGGCTTGTGGGGGCAGGGGACTTGAGATCCCTCAGGGTCTTTGTCAGCCGCTCTTGTAGAGGGAGAGAGAGATGTGGGTAGATACAGAGCTATATAGATAGATAGCAAAGAGAGATATGCAGGCATACGTGTATAGCCACTTAGATACAGAGATACAGAGATGCATAGCTAAACAGAAACACACGTAAATGCATAGCTATTATAGGTGCATAGTTATATAGCTATAGACGTTGCTCCATAGCTACATAGAAATTCTTAAGATAGAAACAGGGGAAACATTCCTATGTGATAGTGTGAATTAAAGCCTTGTTAGAAAGGTTGGCTATTTAAAGTAACACAGCAGGATTCTCCCCTTTGGGCTGGAAAGATGTGTCACCCGCTGAGGACATGAGAATCACAGCATCAGCCACTCTCTCCGGCTTTGAAGCTCGCCAGTCTCACTGCCACAGAGGCTCGACCCTCTCTCCACCGCCACCGGGCAGTGAGCCAGCCTCTTGCGCGCACCTCCGCGCACGGGGCCTTCACTTGGCCTTGAGAAGCCCGGGTCTTACGTGAAAAACCTCTGCTGGCCGTGACGTTCTCCTCAGAACTGAGCTGAAGCCACGTGGGCAGAGGTGCAAAGGCAGACACCCATCCCCCCAGAGGCTTCTCCTGGCTTCCCGGGTCCTGGGACCACTGGGGTCCCACTGGAAGCCTTTCTGGCCAAAGGTGCAGCAGGGGAGAGGCCTGGCGGCCTGGGCCAGGTCCCATCTGGGACCCCTCTGGCCACAGGCGTTTTCTAAGGCCCTGACCAATGCAGCCGGCACAGCTGCCCTTGGGGGCCATTCTGTTGCCTTTGAAGAAACAGGTAGGGTTACGGGGTTAGCTAGGCAAGGAGGCTTCTGCAGAAACCTCTGAGCTGCTGGGAGCGACAAAGGAGCAGAGCTGGGCAGCTGATCTCTGTTTCCCACCTTCTCCCTGCCTCTAGTGTCTTTT
Organism: Potos flavus; assembly: GCA_028534135.1. Taxonomy (NCBI): domain Eukaryota; kingdom Metazoa; phylum Chordata; class Mammalia; order Carnivora; family Procyonidae; genus Potos; species Potos flavus. Next base: position 57,325,953 of record CM052901.1, read on the forward strand.
TTCCCCCTTTGTCTTGTCTCTGTCTCTCCTGTTCTCTTTGTTTTTCTGTTTCTCACTTTCTACCTACCCGTCTCTCCCTTTCTCTCATCTTCCTCCTCTCTCTGGCCTTTCTACTGATCTCTTTCTCCCTCCCTTTCCCCCTCCAGCTGTGTCTTGGATTTACTCTTAGCTTCATTGTTTCCATCTTTAACTTCAAGGACTTGCACAGATACTCCGGGGAGGTGATCTGAGCAGAGGGCAAACATCCCTGGGGGTCTGTAGTCATTGCCACAAAAAAAATAAACACAGAGGGGCTCCTGGGTGGCTCAGGGGGTGAAGTGTCTGCCTTCAGCTCAGGTCATGATCCCGGAGTCCTCGGTTCGAGTCTCACATAGGGCTCCCTGCTCAGTGGGGAGGTTGCTTCTCTCTCTCCCTCTGCTACTCCCCCTGCCTATGCCCTCTTTCTCTCTGACAAATAGATAAAATCTTAAAAAAAATAAACACAGAGAGTGACACAGGAAAGAATAGTCCCACTCTTTCACTAGCTCTGTATAGCCTCTCTCATGGTTGTCCATCCAGCCTCTACTTGCACACCTTTGGGGACAGGGGTCTCACTACACCCTAAGACAGCTACTGCCTCAAAGGAAAGCTCAACCTGACAGGAAGTCCTTCTCTGAAGTGGACCGAACACTCTGTCCCCGTGGCTTCTACACACACAGGTCCTACCTGTGGTCCTTGGGGTCCCTCGGCCCTTTGACGGTTCTTCAGAGGCCTCCACGAAGAAGCAACATTCCTTTTGGCCTGCATCCTCTCAGTGTGGGCTCTCATGAAAGAGTTAGAGGCCCTCCAGCCCAGAGTAGTTGTGCCAAATGCTGAGAGAGGGCACCTCCACGGAAACCAAATGGGAGAGAGTTAGTAGGCGTGTCAGGAATATCCCAGGGAGGGGCCGCTAGTCACAAGCGAAGGCCCACCGGGTCACATCTAAAAAATGCAGTCTGAGGTAAGGTGGGGGGGGGGGAATAGGAACTGGCCCAGCCTGAGGAAAGAGGGAAGACAGGAAAAAAGCTGGAGAACAGGCTAGAGCCATAGGCACGCAGGCTCATCCCTGCCTGAGACATAAAGCCCTTGATAAGAAATCCCAGGCGCCCACGGAACTGGGCAGAAGGGAACCAGCTGACAGGAAGGCCTGCCCTGGGGGCCCATTAAGAACAGGTTGCTCTACAGAAAGGGAGGCACAGAACATTCAGTCAGGTTCGTAGTGCTAGGACCAGGGAGCGGCAAGAGTTCCTCTCAGCTACATTCCCCCGGAGAGTGAGCTGAGATCTCCAGGTCCTGGTAGCCTGGACTCCTCAGCCTTCCTGAAACTAGGCAAGGGCCTGGCCTAGCAGACCAGTTCCCCACCTACTGTTCAGCTTCTGTCAATGCCGGCACCCCTACAGCCCCCTGTAAGAGAGTCCCCTCAGGCTCTGGCTTCAGGCGATTCCCAATCCCTCTGAGGGACAGGGGTCTCTTCTAGGCCTCGGGCCCCTGTGGGGAAGTTGCCGGTCTCCCCGGAACTCCCCAGCAGCCAACCAGGACCCTTCATGCTGTGGCTTGGGCTCTGGCCTACACTTAGTGGATTTCGCTCTTTTCTCTGCATTTGTGGGCACCTTTGTCCTCTGTGCCAGGCCCTAGGGTAAGCTCCCTGCACACATATCACCAACGAAAGGGTTAACACCGTGTGCCCCACCAGAAGCCCTTCCCCCCCTTCTGGCATCCCCCCTGTACCCCTCAGGCAGCAGGAGTCATATTCCCTAAGGCAATGCTTGGCAAAAAGGGGCCTGCTCTGCCGGGGCTGGCCACATGTCCCAAGCCCTCCCCCTTCCCGGCCCCCCCTCCCCCGTTCCTAACGCAAGTGTCAGGAAACAGGATCCAAGGAAAAAGCAGGCACCTGTTCTAAAGTTCCTGACAGGCCCCCTCTTCCATGCCCAGCCCCTGGCCCCCCTCTCTGTGCTCCTAGGGCCTGGTGGGAAAGAAAGGCTCCCGAGGCACAGGCCACCTCCTCCTATTTGTGTCTTTATTTGGCACGCCACATTTGGTCAACCCCTTCATCGGAGGCGACACTGTAGACTGTAGCAGTTAACAGCACAGACTCCGAGACCAGGTGGTCGCACAACCGTTTTGTACCCTTGGGCCAATCCCATCACCTCTCTGAGCCTCAGTTTGTTCATCTGCGTGATGATGGGCATCCTCATAGTACCCGCGTCATAGGGTTGTTCTGAGGATCGAGTTAATATATGTAAAGTACTCAAAATAAGGCCTGAGCCATGGTAAACAAACAAACAAACAAATCGTTAAATAAATTCAGCCCCTGTCTCCTAGCATCTGCCAGCTCCCAGCCTCGGGGTTTCCCCTGCTTCCTCCATCTATCTTGTTTGTTCCCCTAGGACAGTGAAAACTGTGCCCGAGGCTACTGCCCCGGCCTCCTCTGTTGCTGTCCCTGGGTCCCCTGAGGCTGGGCCCTCCTCTGGGGATGCCAGAGGGTCAGAGGAGCTGGTCCTGGCCAGGCCAGAGCCTGCCTGGAAACAAGCCTTCCTCCACCTGCAGCTCAGGCGGGGGGGCCTCCCCCCAGGAGGCCTCTTGCCTCCTCCTCCCCAGAGTGGGGCAGCTGCTCTGCCTCTTTAAGGCCCTAACTAGGTCATTGCCCAGCTGAACATCCCCCTCACATTCCCCTCACACTAAACAATCTGATCTGATCACTGGTGATGAGGTCAATTTCACATGGCTTTGTTCCTGCAGTGAGCTTGTCACGACCAATCATTTCCAAGCGAGGAGCCCATAATCCCGCACTGGCTCCCTCGCCTCCAGAGGCCACGGCCCCTTCCTTGCTCGCCAATGTGAGGTCCCTAAGGGCCAGCTCAGCACGAGTTTCCTCATGGCCTCTGCGTGCCCTCCTGCTCTTCCTGGCGGCAGTGGGAGGGGGGCCTGCATTGGGGTCGACCGCGGGGCTGCTAGGAGAGTGTAGGATGGGTGTGTCAGTAACCTGGGGAGGGATCCATCCCTGGGGAAGGAGGTGGGTGGCCAAAGCAAAAGGCTGGCGGCAGGCGTGCATTTCTGGGCCCTGGGCCCACCCAGCTTGAGGAATGAGCCCCTCCTTGGGCGCGACCCACGATGGGACCTCGTGTCCCGGGGACAGGGAACATGGCCCAGTGGGGCTCGTGAGAGGTTCGAATGTAGACATCTCGAGTCTCCTTGCGTGCCCTTGGGCAAGCCCCTCCTGAGTCTCGGTTTCTTCAGGCACAGCGGAAGAGTGCTATACTAGAGCAAGCCAGTGCATCCCGTGGTCCCGTCGAGGTGGAACATTCCTGAACCTTTGTGGGAGGAGACCTGGAGACTTAGGGTGTGGAGGAGGAGATGGGGGTGGGTGCTCTACTGCCTGTCTCCACAGAGGGGCTCGCAGGGCCTCCCCCTCCCCCCTCCCCAGAGCGGGTGTCAGTGATGTTTGTTTTTGGTAAGATAAAAAGCATCATGCCAGAGGACATGAGCTTTTCTCCTTTCTTCTGCATCCCTTGTGCATGATAGGACTCATCCCATCTGCCTGGGCCCCGGAGGAATGGACAGTAAGAGCAGGAGAGAGAGCCTGACTGGGCCTTGCCTAGGGGTGCAGGCCTCTGAGTGGGGGGTGGGGGGGCTGGTGTGGAGAAGGGAGCCTGCAGGGTATCTTGGCCCCAGGTGGACGCAGCAGCTAAGAGGGAAGAAGGGAGGGAGCATGCCAGGCTCTGGGCAGGGAGCACGGGAGTCCTCATCTCACGTCTCATTTAGCCTTCCTGTCACCACAGAGATAATGGGCTGTTCTGAGTCTTATAGATGAATACACCAAGGCTGCTGCCCCCGGAAGCAGCTGGTCTCAGGAGTGAGGGAGGAGAATGAGGGGGGCAGAGCAGGGCTCAATGTCAGGTTTAGACCACAGCAGTAGCAGGAGACTTCTCTTCAGAGAACCCATCTCTGAGAAACTGGGATCCAAAGGGCTGACCTGGCCCAGGCCCGAGTTACGGTGTCGGGGACAACCCCTGCATTTTGGAATCACACAGATCTGGCTCCTACTCCTAGTCTGTCGCTTCCTTGCTGTGTGACTTTGGCCAAGCCACTTGCCTCGCTGAGCCTCAAGTTTCATTCTCAGTCCAATGGGGGAAAATCAGCTTGACCTCACAGGACGGTCGGGAGGATTCAGTGAGACGGATTATTAAATGGATTAATAAATGCCAAGTAACCGTTCTTTCTTATTCTGGTTCCTCAGCAAGTCCTGCCATCTCCGTCTCCAAAGAAATCCCAGATCTGACCACTTCTCCACACCTTCCCAGCCACCACTTCCTCCAGGCCACTATCACCTCTTGTCTGGGTCACTGTAGGAGCCTCCTCACGGTCTCCCTGCTTCTATTTTTGTTCCCTGCCAACTGTTATTCCCACAAAAGCTGAGAGATCTGTTACAGTCCTAAATCCGTCATGTCACTTCCCTGCTTAAAGTCCTCCCAGGGCTTCTCATGTCACTCAGAGTAAAATGTGAAGTCTTTACCACAGCCTACGAGGCTCTCTAGAGTCTGGCCCCTGCTGACTCCTCTGACTTTGTCTGGGATCATTTTCCTTTTATTCACTTTGTTCCAATTACCCTCATCCCTTCTGTGCCACGGCCCTACAAAGCTGGCTTCTGCCTCAGGGCCTTTGCACTTGTGATTTCCTATCTAGAACACTCTTCTCCAGGTTCTTCTCATGGCTGATTCCTTCATGCCCTACAAGTCTCGGCTCAGGGGGTGAGTCTCTAGAAGGTGCTTCCTCTGTAAAGATCTCTTGGTCGTAAGTTCTCATCATCTTGACAATCTTCCTAACATCTAATCTGCAGCCGGCTAGGCTTTCACCTTGCTCCTTTGTGCTCTGTCCTCCTCCGAAGACGTCTCTTTACAAACTCATGACTTGATTCTCAGGCCCTCAGCACTTATTATTATTTGGATTCTGCTGGATAAGTGCCCACAACAGGTGGCGAGTTCCTTGTGGGGGGGGAGGGGCCGGTGGGAGAAGGACATGGTAGTTTCGTTGGGTGCCTAAGGAATGCCAAGTACTGGTACAGAGGGGCTCTCACCTAATCCTCCCGTTATATCATTTACTTCTTGCAACAGTTCCACGACACAAGGATTCCTATCCCCACTGTACGGACAGAGGAAGAAACAGGCTCAGAGATGGCAAGTGACCCAGTCAAGATCACACAGCTGGTTGTGTGGTGGTTTTCGGCTTCCACACGTTTTCTATGCCCCACATTAGAACACACCCCTTGCCACCTAAGCAGCGGAAGTATTCCCAGGGACCCCCTGATAACCCTCTTGAGGTCCTTGCTCAGTATGCTAAGAGTGGCCCACTGGCTGTTTCTTTTTCAGATGTACTCTGACTGCATCTCACTCCACGCTCCCTGCTGCTTCTGTTTCCTCCACTGAGAGGAGCCCCCCCCTTCCCTGGTCAGTCTCTGCTTGGTCTTGTGGGAGGAGACGCCACTGCCCTCACTGTCTTCTGGACGGGGCACCATTTCTCTACTCTTCAATTCCACTGCACTGGGAGAGATGCTTCCAGGGCATCCCCTCTGGGAGAGGCTCCAGGGGGCCACAGGGGATGGCAGAGAGCCCAGACTCACAGCTCACTCCTGTCCCAGGAAGGGGTGACACACAGCCTTTGGGAGTGCAGGACTTGGTGAGGGTTTCCTTCGGAGAGTGGGAAATACTTGGGAATGGAACCCGAAGGATGGCTGGGGAGCTCTTTCATGGGGATGGAGCACAGGACGAGGGAACGGTATGGGTAAAAGGCCCGGAGGTGGGAATTACAGGGCGAGAGGCCGGGTGTAGAAGGAAGAGCTTCAGGGTGTGTGAAGGGAACAGGCAGAGCGGGGAGAGAGGGGCCAATTGGGGCCAGGCTTCCTCTCCCTTCTCCTGCCACCTCAGGCTCTGTCAGTCATGCGTTCCGTTCCCTTCCCCTGGACAAAGTGGGCCCATGTGTGCCAGGTCACGATAGCCAGAGTAGTGAGGGCTGGGCTCCAGGGACTTTGAGCTCTAGGGCTTTGGGGGGGGGGGGAGTTTGATACTGGGCATTTTTACAGACAAAAGATTCTGCCGTGGTGGGAAGGGCCAGCACCAGGAATCACTGGGTCTTGGCACTTGTGCCAGGAAGAAGGGAGAGGCGTGAACCTTGAGACCGGATAGCTTTCACCCTTGGCAAGAGACAATTGCCACTGTTCAGGCCCATTAACAGCCTAATAAATTAGAAAGCAAGCATTATCACTTGGGGAGAGGCGGGTGGTGTGGGAGAGAGTTGGGGGTGAGGGAGGGTAGGCCAGAGGAACCGGGAGCCAAACTCCTCACCCGTCGTGGGCCAGAGAGGAGAAAGGGACTCTGGGATTCAAAATGCCTTGAGTGCCCACTGTAGGCCAGGCTGAGAGCTTGCAGACTGTTTCTTAAGGAATTTGCAGGCAGGCCTCTGGGCCGAGTGTTCTCGTCCCCATTGTACAGAAGGGGAAAGCAAAGGGCAGAGAAAGTGAGAGACCTCACCGGGATCATTACAGCTGGGTGGGAAGGAGAGGCCCCTGAGGCCCCGTGGCCACACATGGAGGCCCGAGGGAGTTGGTGGGTTGTAGAGTGGGGAGGGAGGGCTGGCTTGCCCTCCTGAAACATTTCAATTATGTCCTTGTAAAGTATAAATGTCTGACTATAAAGAAAGACTTGCTCACACACGTTTTTGGCGGCCTTGGTGCAAGAAGATAGCAGGGAGCTCAGAAGATCTAATTGCTTATGTAATCTCTGTCGAATTTGGTCTATCGGGAAATATCTCTTCGCGGTGTTTATCACATCCCGCGTTATAAATAGCCAAACGCGGCTATCCTCCGAACCTTCCTGTGGCTGCCTCGGAGCGGGGCTGGCAGGGGTAAGGAGAGACGGGCTATGGAGGAAAACGGACCCTCTGGGGAGCTGGGGCACTTGCCGTGT
>CM052901.1:57333029-57343177 GCA_028534135.1 Potos flavus
GCAATGAAGGGAAGCTGGAAAATGAGAAAAAAAAAGTCCTTGGAAACAAGGCCATTATCAGCCTTCCTATCTTACTGACTGGAACACCGAGACTCAGGGAGGCGGCAGGCACTGGTACACCATGGTGCTGGGCCCGGAACCAGGTCTGTCTAACCCCACTTCTAGGTTTTTTCCAGCCTGGCAAAGGGCTCTCTGCCTGGGGATGCAGGCTGCTGCTCGTCTTTCCCTGGGAGGAAGGTGAAATAGCAACTTGGTGGGATGTGGCTGGTTCTCAGCACACGCACACACACACACATACACACACACTGACCCCCTTCCGGTCCGCAGTGGCAGCGTCCTCCGGTCATTACCAGGCCTGAGAGGCCCCATTGCCAAAGTCCCGAGAGCCCCGTCTCCCTGCTCTGCCCGTCGCCTCCTACCACCTCTCTTGAGGGTTCCAGGCCTACCTCGTCCAAGAAGCCTTGCCTGAGATTTGCAGCCACCAGCTTCCCAGCCCTCCCTGGGCTCACCCTGGACCCCTCACCAACCTGCAGGTCTCCCTCATTGCCTGTATTTGTTTCCCATGGCGGCTGTAACCATTTCCCGCAAACACCGTGGCTCCAAGCAACACAAATGTATTCTTGCACAGATCTGGAGGCCAGAAGTCCAAACTGGGTATCGCTGGGCCAAAATCAAGGTGTGGGCAGCGCCATGCTCCCTCTGGAGGCTTGGGGGAGGGGCGGGGGGGACTGTTTCTGATACTCTTCCAGCTTCTGGTAGCTGCCGCCATTCCTTGGCCAATCTCTGCCCCTGGGATCTCCTGGCCTTTTCCTCTTCTCTGCAGGTCGAACCCCCTCCTCCTCCTCCTTCTTATAAGGATGCTTCCCTTAGATAAGGGGATTACATTTAGGGCCCACCCAGATGATCTAGGATAATCTACTCATTTCAAAATCCTTACCTTAATGATATCTGCAAAGACTCCTTTTCCAAATAATAAGATGACACTTACCAGTTTGAGGGATTAGGGCCTGATATCTTTGAGACCTTGTTCAGCCTACTTCGTTACCTTAGGAGGCCACCTGGTTTTTCTCCTTATGAGACTAGAAGCTCCCAGAGGGCAGAGGCTGTGCCCGATGTCTCCATATGCTCTCTGCACACTTTTATCTCTTCCTGAGCCTCCAACAAGCCTCCAGAAAGGTCGGCTGGCTGCTGGCTAGCTAGGCTGAGGGACTGGTATCTTGCCCCTTCTGCCCTCAGGCTCCCAGGGCCACTGGGCAGCACGGCACGGGGGAGCTAACTTCTCATCTCCTGGCATTTAACAAGTTCTTTCAGGATGAGTTTGTGAAGATAAGTGCCTGGTGGTGCGTGTGCAGACATAGCCGCTCGTTGATCAAAAAATTCTTAACAGACAAGGAGGGGCTGAAGCTGACAAGATAAGTATGACGGGGAGAGATGGCCGGTTTCTTTCTCGGATCCCAAAACCCTGTCTCCAGACGCAGGCTAGCTAGAGGGAAGTTGGTGGAGGGCAGGAAGCAGTGTGAGGAGATCTGTTCCCAAACAAAGTCAAGGAGGCTTAGACTGCATCCACAGAGAGCATGGAAGTTTCTTGCAAAAGGAAGTGATAGACTTCCCTGGGATATGGTGTCAGCTTTGGGCCCCACATATTGAGGGTGCCACAGACACACTGGAGTATGGCCAAGGAGGCAAAAGCAGACCGGGGAGGAGCCCTGTTCCGGTGAGGAACAGTTGAAGGAGCTGCTTGGCTTGGAGAAGCACAGAGGTTGTGGTGATGGTGATGATTTAGATCTCTCAGGGGCTATTTTCAAGTGGAAGGAGAAGGAAGAGTCTAGGCAGCCCCAGGAGGCAGCACTCTGACCCATGGGTAAAGGCCACAAGGAAATGAGTTCAGCCTGATTCGGGAAAGAACTTTCTTAGAGTTAGGGTTACTCCGAGATGATCTCTCTCTCTCTCTTGGGCTCCCCATCACGGAAAGTAGGAAAGCAGAGGCTGGCCAAGCATTCAGATGAAATATGGTAGAAGGGTGGTGGGCATCGCATGGGGATTTGAGCAGACTAGCCCAACCCCTGGAGGCCTGAGGGGGCCTTCAGCCTGTAGAGCCTTTCCCGTCCTCTCCATGCCACCCCGACCCACAAACTTACTCTCTCCCTCCTCCAAAGACCCAAAGCACTGACCGTGGTGGATTAGAGCAAATTATTTAGGCTTCGTCTCCCCGGTGAGGCTGAGGGCCTTCGAAGCAGAGAACGGACTTCTTCAACCACGGGTCCACTCCTCCCCTTATCCCAGACTTCGCCTGGTGCCAAGGAATAGGGGGCAGGGAGAGGGGTCGATTGTCTAGAGCCTTTGGAAACTGGGGAGATTCACATCAATTCAAAAACAGTTGAAGTACATCCTGGACGGAGGTGGGGAGAGTGCAAGTGACGCCTAAATATTCTCTCAGGCCTCAGAAGGCTCTCATGATGCCAACCCAGATACCTGGCTTTTTCTTTCTTCTGTGTGCCCATCGGAGAGTTCTCCCAACTCAGGCCCTGTTCCCCAGGGGCTCTTCCTCCCTGCTGGGCCCTCTGGCTCCCTCTGAGCCACTTCCAGATGGGCCACATCCTCCCTCAAACCCCCAGCTGGGCCCGCCAGCTGGACCTTCTCAGGGAGTGAGGCCCCAGGAAAGTCCAGAGCCCACCCAGCAGGCTAGAAGGAGACCAGCTGCCTGTGGGGTAAGGGGGCTATAGGGTGAGGGTCTCCGATAGGCAATCTGCGTTGGAAACGGATGCACTGAGAATATGGAGGGAGGTGGGAGTGGCTTTGTTGAACACCAGAAGAAAATGTGGTGGGCCCAGAGATTCCAGTCCCAAAGTGATCATCATCTTCTGCAGCTCCTTTGGCTCTATGCCCACTTAGTGTTACACACGTGCGGCGGTCGGCACCCTGCACGGAGAGCCCTAAATCCCGGGGGTCTGTTTCAGGTTCTGCCGCTGATTCTCTGTATCGCTTTGGACGAGCCCTGCCCTCCCCCGACCCCCGGCCTGGGCCTCCCTCAGGCACCCCTTCAAAAATGTTAGCAGCGCCGGTTTATGGAGTGAATGTCACTGGACTAGACAGAGTCCGGACCCCGGCGTCACCATTTGTCCTTCTATGGATACGTTTTTGGTCTGCTTACTCATTCACTGATTGTCCCCTGGATTGGAAGCTCCCTGGAGGCAGGGATCTCTCCCTCACTCATCACTGTACTTCTCAGGCCCACCTCAGTGCCTTTGCACAGAGAAGGCATTCCATCAAGATTTGCTAAATGAGTAAACGAATGGCAAAAGCTACGGAGAGCCGCTCCAGAAACCACATCCACACACAGTCTTGCCTGCAATTCTAGCAGATTCTCAGACCTCAGGAACCCATCTCTCAGACATCCCACCGGTCTACGGTCCCAGGTTAGGAGACCCAGGGAAAACCCGAGAAGGTAGTACATGTTCCTTGTGTTAATGCACTGCGGGAAGAAAAAAAAAAAAGGTTCCTATGAGCCTAGCTGGGGACAAGAATGGGGGTGATTAGGGAACCAGAAGGTGTGAGGCTGTCTCCTGGCGTGGCTGGGACAGAGTAGCCACCAGAAACACCAGGTTCTCTCTGCCTCAGCTCACCTTATGATAAGAACCCGTGGGAACACGTCATCTATTGGTTTGATGCTTTAGCCTGAACACACCAATGGACCCCCTCTGGCTTAGACCTCAGATCCTTGCGCTTTGGGCCAGTGGCAGTCAGTGGCTCTGGGTCCTGCGACACTGATGGAGTCCTGGGCTGACAGGGGCGAGGAACAGCTCCTGGGGCGTGGGGCCCTACCAAGGGGCTATCCCTCGGGCAGCCAGGCCAGGGAAGTCAGTGGGCCTTCCTCTATCTTCTCGCCTGCCCTCACGCCCACTCTTACGGCTCTCTCGGTCCTTGCCGGTTTCAACTGGGCTTCTAGTCCCTGCCCTGCCTGCTTACCGGGCCTCTGGCGGCCAGGCCAAGGCTTTGGGCCCTCTCAAGGGCTGTGCGCTGGGAGTGGTTTTCGTTGTCACTTTGAGAGCTGTGCTGCAGGCCTCTCTCAGTGGGACATACACCCTCTAGGGGCTGCCAGGCCACAGGGAGGCTATTTTCCAGAAGGAAACAACAACAACTAGGGCCTGGAAGTCAGACTGGCCTGAGTTCAAAATCCCGTTTCTGCCACTTCCAAACTGTGTAACCTTTGGAAAGCCGCTTGATTTCTCAGAGCCTCAGCTTTCTCATCTGTAAAATGGGGATGACGATACATATCCTCCAGGGCTATGGCAAGGATTCGGTGAGGTCCTGTATATGGGATACTTAGCACAGGGCCGGACACTGGCTTTTCAAGAGGTGGTAGCTCTTCCAGGTATGTAACATTGGCCTGGGCTCCTCAAAGCCGTCTTCCCTGCCCCGGCAGCGTTAGCCCTACCCAAGAGTTCGTTAGAAATGCATAGTTTCAGGGGCGCCCAGGTGGCTCAATCGGTTAAGCGTCTGCCTTCAGCTCAGGTCATGATCTCAGGGTCCTGGGATCAAGTCTCTCATCGGGCTCCTTGCTCAGTGGGGAGCTTGCTTCTCCCTCTGCCTGCTCCCCCTACTTGTGCTCTCTCTCTCTGACAAATAAATAAAATCTTAAAAAAAAAAAAAGAAAGAAATGCACAGTCTCCAGCCCCACCTCAGATCTATTGGGTCAGAATCTGCATTTTATTTATTTATTTGTTTAATTAATTAATTAATTAATTATGTTCAGTTAACCACCGTATAGTACATCATTAGTTTTTTTTTTTTTTAAAACTATCTCTAGTGGCTCTTTATTAGCCTATGGGTTTTTTGGGTTTTTTGGGGGCTTTTTTTTTTTTTAACACATAATGTATTATTTGCGCCAGGGGTACAGGTCTGTGAATCATTACATCATTAGTTTTTGATGTAGTGTCTGATGATTCATTAATTTCCTATAACTCCCAGGGCTCATCGCAGCGCGTGCCATCCTCAATACCCTTCACCCTGTTACCCCCTCCCCGCCACACCAGAATCTGCATTTTAATAAGAGTAATAATAATTTCTCATCTGCTGGAGAAAGTTTGGGCTGAGGCGCCCCGCCTTCAGATGACACGTAAGGAACATCTGCTCCCGGCAGCCCACGCGGGAAATAGCATTGTATGTCCTTAAGTCAAAATGGCGACAGTCGTGGTTGCAGTTCACTACCTGGGCATGCATTGACTCCACACACTGGGCACCTACTATGCGCCAGACCCTATTTGGGGTGTATCACAGAGACCACATGAAGTCAGTACTACAAGCATCCCCACCTTACCAGCAAGCATGCAAGGCCCACGAAGGTCGAATCGTCGGGCCCGAGTTGCAGTTAGTGAGTGATGGAACTGCAACGCAAACCCGCGCCTCCTGCCTTGGGAGCTCATGTGTCCCATGCTGGGCCAGCGAGGGCAAACACCGTGCTTTAGGGGTGCAGACAAGGGGGGCCGGTGGTCCCGTCGAAGGCCAGCCGGGAGGATGTCCCGGCCCACGCAGCTTTCCAGCTGGCTGTGTGTTGCCCCGATACGGCTTCCTGTGCAAATCTTCGGGCTCTTCAGAGTGATTAAGGGCCTTGTAGAGGAGCCAGTGAGGCTAGAGTTCTAGTGAGAACTTTGGCGAGTGGGGCCGGTGGTGGTGGTCAGGAGATCCGGGTTTGAGCCCTCTCTTAGGTTTTCCCTCTCCATGTAGCCTTGGACAATTGGGCACCAAGTTTCTCTAGGTCTTTAGGGGTGAGGGGCGGATGCTGTGAATGGGCTTTTAAGCCCTAATGGAGGACCCAGGGGCCTGTTGTCACTTTTCTGCGAGCCACATCTGCCTCACCCACTGCTGTATCCCCGGCAACTAGCTCCATCATCTGGTCTAGAGCTGCTGTTCCAGAATGATTTGTTGAATGAATGTTAAGTGAACAGCCACAGGACAAGGGGTCCGGGGTGGACAGATCCTGGTCCCCTCTTATGCCCAGAAGATGTCTGCCCTCAACAGAATCCAGTCAACCTCCTTCTCCCTCCAGGGCTCTGCTCTCAACCCCGAGCTGGAGTTGGTTCTGCTTCTCTCCATCAGGGAAGTGGACCTGTGGAGGTGCCGGCCGCTGCTGCCTGCTGAGAAACCTGGAGCTGACAAGGCCATCAGAGAGAAGCCCATTGTACAGAGAGGGGAAAGAGGCCGGAAATGAGAAGGGACTGGCACAGTGACATGCAGGAATCTGCGGCAGAATCGGGACTGAGAGCCCCATATTCTAGTCACTTGTATCCTCGCATAGGGCTCCCCACCTCTCCCTCTGCCTGCCTGGTGGGGGGCGGGGGAGGGCTCCCAAGGGTCAAGGAAAGAGGAAAGGGTGGCTTGCAGAGAGATGGGCCTTCAAGGCCTAGGGGGCCAAATTGGGGGTGGGGGAGGGTCAGAGGTGGCAGCACAAAGGACAAGGCCATACATGGCCACAAGCTGGTGGGGACTCGAGGGGCAGAGCAGGGAAGCGGGCAGACAGGAAGCAGCAGCTGGAATATTGAGGGCACGTGTTTCCCATTAGGTGCTCCTTCTCTCCCGCCCACTCTCCTCTGGGAGGTACAGGGAGAAGAAAGAGGATGTGAGGTCTAGGTGAGCTCTACTACGTGGGGACATGTTGGCAGGGGCTCCCCAAGTAGGCCCTTCTGGAGCCCATGGCCCCAGGCCCAAGGCCTTCCTCCAGGCCAGAGGCCCAACCTGCTTACTCAGCTATTCTGTGTCCTTGAGGCTAGGTCGGCCCCCCAGAGTCCCAGGCCTGAACACCCAAAAGATGCCTTCAACCTACTGGCTTCGGGTCAAAGACATCCAGGTCTGAATCTCTCTTCCATTACTTGCCAGGTGATGCGACCTCGGTTACTTTTTCTGATCCTTCGTTCCTGCAACTGGAACGTGGCAAAAATGATTGCTGGCCTGCCTCCCTCCTAAGCAAAGTGTGGGGAGGGGGTAGAGACCACACGCAGAATCTCCTGGGGCCCTGCCTTTCCATGGGCAGCGGCATGGGTCATGCACCCCTTGCCTCTCTCTTCCCCTCTATACATCCTGTCCCTGCCCGGTAGGAAGACACCTCAAAAGTCAAGCCCTGGAACCGTGCTGTATCTCCATCTAGGTGGTGATTACCTAGGTTGATACTTATGTAAAAATGTATGAAGCTCTAACGCTTTGGAGCAATAGGAAAAGTATTTTTATTTTTATTTTTTTTTAAAGATTTTATTTATTTATTTGACAGAGAGGTCACAAGTAGGCAGAGAGGCAGGCAGAGAGAGAGAGAGGGGGAAGCAGGCTCGCTGCTGAGCAGAGAGCCCAATGCGGGGCTCGATCCCAGGACCCTGAGATCATGACCTGAGCTGAAGGCAGAGGCTTTAACCCACTGAGGCACCCGGGCGCCCCAGGAAAAGTATTTTTAGAAACCAAGGGGCCAACAGCTTCTCCCAGATCTTTGCATGGCTGGTTCCTTGTCATTCAGACGACCCCCTAAATGTCACCTCTTCAGAGAGGCCTTCCCTGACCCCCACCCTCTATCACCTAATATGATCTAGTAATACCCCCCACCCCATACCCCAGTTACTTTTTTTTCTCCTATTAATTTGTTGTCTTCTATTTTGGGGCTTCTATCAGTAGTGTGCTGGAACTGCCTCTCACTGGCACTTGCCACCTCAGTGTTCAGTGACTTCAGGTTGGTGGCTTGGAATCGGCCACGAGGGATGGAGTCATACCAAGGAAATCAGCAGGTGCTGCAGTTCAGAGCTCCCCTCCTCCACAGCTGGTTATTAAACATTTACCAGCACACCCTGTGCATCTCGCTGAGATTCTCTTTTGCCTTTGTTTGTTTGCTTATTTGTTCTCTGCATCCCCCATGTGTAACGTCCACGAGGACAGAGTCTACGACATCGATTTTTACCGCTGTCACCCTCAGTGCCTAGAACGGTGATTGGCATATAGTAGGTGCTCAATAAATGCCGGTTGGATGACTAAAGGTCTGATGGCGATGCTGTGGAAGCACCAAAGAGGGAACAGTTAACTCTGTACCAGAATAAGGAACATTTGAGTTGGGGCTGCAGGGATAAGAAAAGGTTGGCCACATAGACAGGAGAGAAAGGATTTCCCAGAGGGAACAAACCAGAAGCATGAAAGAGCACGGGAGCGTCTGGAGAAGCCCGGGAGCCAGAGCGGCCATATTGCAGGGTGGGTGGGGTGGGGAGAGGCGGGAATCGTGTGGAAAGGTAGGCTGGGGCCACACTGCGAAGGGCCTTAGCTCCTTGAACAGAGGGCTGGGTCTTCCCCCATGGGTGTTAGGGAGCCACTGAATGTTTTGTGTTTTTTTTTAGAAAGGGCATTTCTTTTTTTTTTCTTTTTTAATTTTATTTATTTATTTGACAGAGAGAGAGAGATCACAAGTAGGCAGAGAGGCAGGCGGAGAGAGAGGGGGAAGCAGGCTCCCCACTGAGCAGAGAGCCGGATGCGGGGCTCGATCCCAGGACCCTGAGATCATGACCTGGGCCGAAGGCAGAGGCTTTAACCCACTGAGCCACCCAGGCGCCCTGCCACTGAATGTTTTAATTAAAGAGAGAATCTGATGAAGTCTGCTGGCAAGATATCTCTGGGAGCAGTGCAGAGGGTGGCTTGAAGGGCCCGCCAGAAGTTTCGTTGTCTCTGCAGGGCTGCCTAGGACAGAGGCTAGTCTTTGGAACCCACAGATCTTCTCATTTTCCCTGCCAGTTTCCTTCCCTCAGTGAAGACGGAAGACAGCTTGCCCTTTCCTCAAAGCCCAGCGGCCTGTCAGGTTCTAGGCCTTAGTGTCCATTGGCCACACGTCTCCTCAGTCTGGCCTAGCTCAGAGAGGGCCACCTCTGGGGCCTGGCCAAGATTCTCAGAGGAAGGGCGCCCAGTGTGGGCATGGGGATGGTCTGTGCCTTCCTGGTGTTCTAACAGTCACCCCATGCCCTGCTCTGGGCCTCACATCCTGCTAGAGAAGGAGGGTTAAGGGGCCTTTGTTGTCTGGGGTGCTGCTATGCAGGGCTGCCCGAGATGGGGCTGTGGTCTGGTGTGGGGCTCGTGTTTGGCAGCCGAGGCAGGCCACCCCAGCCTGGGCTCCTGCTCCAGGCAGGGAGAGCTAAATTAGACCCTCCAGCCTTCCAATTTAGAGGACAAGAATAAACCCAGCAACATTCCTGCTGGGGCCCCAGGGCTCCAGCCTCCAGGCAGAAGCCAGGCTCTGTCCTCACCCCATAAGTTATAGAGATCAGGGAGTTGGGGAGCCAGAGATGGCTAAGGGCTTAGCCACAGGGCAGACTGGTGGCACAGGAGGGATTGGGTCAGGGCATTTGCCTGTGTCCACTTCAGTTCGGTCTGATTCCACTCATCACACACGTGATGTCGGGCACTGGGCTATCTCAGCCCCGAATGACCGCGGGGAGTACTATCAGGGCTCACCCACCTGGGAGATGCCTTAAAGGCCATCTGGACCACCCTTCCCATGTTACAGATGGAAAAATGAGGCCCAGAGAGGAAAAGGGCCTGACCCAAGGTTACAGATGAAATGAGGCCCAGAGAGGAAAAGGGACTGACCCAAGGTCACGCAGCAAGTCAGGGAGCAGAGCCAGGAGTAGAATCTAGGGCTCTAGTTCAGAAATCACTCCACTTCAGGCGGACCCAGAAGAACACGCTGCTGGAACTTCAGATGGTAGGTCAGGAGGTGCCCTGGAGGATCCCTAGAATTCAGGTGGCCTGCAGAAGCTGGAGGAAGCTTCGCAAAGTGGGGCCCAGAAGCTGGGTTGAGTCAGAAGGCAATTCAGGCGTAGACAGCAGGCCTCACAAGAGCATCTCCTCGCCAGAACCAAGGTCCTGATGTGGCCCAAGAGTGGCATGGGTCCATGGGTGTCCCTCCCTAGCATCAGTTCCAGTAAGAACCTCCTCCTAGGAACACTTGCTTCCTCTCTTTCTTAGGAAGGAGGAAGCTGAAATGAGGATGACGATCATCAAAATAATAGCTAACATTATTTTTTTCCCCAAATACTTTTATTTTATTTTTTCAGTGTTACAAGATTCATTGTTTATGTACCACACCCAGTGCTCCATGCAATACGTGCCCTCCTCAATACCCACCACCAGGCTCG
>CM052901.1:57343277-57429793 GCA_028534135.1 Potos flavus
CTTACTGTGTGCCAGGCTCTGTGCCAAATATTCACACCTGTTGTCTCATTTGGTCCTATTAACAATCCTATGAAGTGGGGCCTATTGTCATTCACTTTTAGAGTTGAGACAACAGAAGTACATAGAGGTTAAGAGACTTGACTGGGGTAACGCAGCGAGTGTTGGAGCCGGGATCTGAACACAGGTGGTCTGGTTCCAGGGTCTGTGTGCTTAACCACCACGCTATAATAGCGTCAATGAAAATTATAATGATGAGTTCATCGCTATGGGCCAGACACTGTTGAAAGCCTTTCGCAGGAAGTAGCTTGTGTAATCCTCACAACTTTATGTGGTGGGTATAATTATTATTATCCCCACCTTACAGAGAAGAAAAATGAGGCAGAGAGAGGTGAAGAACTAGTATGGCTTCTGCAAGGCCTTGCCAAGTAGACAAGGGAGTAAGGGTTTCCCAGACCGAGGAAACAAAATGGAGGCGTGAAGGAGCATGGGTGCTCCTGGGGAAGCCCGGCTGCCAGAGTAGATTATATGGGGTGAGGGTGGAGAGAGACATGGGGTGGGCCTGGAGGCTGCCCCGTGCCCTCCGGTGGAGGGGACTCTGCAGTGGCCTGGGTGAGAGGGAGTGAGGCGCTTCTCCTAGTCTATCGGTGTGGTAAACCAGAACCGTCCTAAGACCCCTCCCTGCCTCCATGGGCCAGGCTAGGCCAGGGCAGGCAGAAGTGAGGGGAGTCAAATGTGCAGGGCTTGCCCACCTCCTCCACCGGCAGGCAGAGCCAGGGGCTATCTCTGTAAGGTCTCTCTCTCTCTCCTCTTTACCAGAAGTTCACTGTCCTGGGGAGCCTAGTAATTCTCAGAGACCCAGAGAATGGCAGGGACACAAGAGAGGCCCTTAGTGTGACTGTCCCATGCTCTCGTGGCACGTGGCAACAATGTCAACACTGAGGCTCAGAGTGGTGGAGGGGCTCACCTGGTGTCATTCAGCTCAAAAGTGGTAGGGCTGTGGGTCAACTCCCGGTCCCCAGACTTGGAGTCTCCTCCCCCACTTGGAGTCTACTCCTTTTGAGTAGGCCCTTAGGGTCAGAAGACAGCTGAGCGTGAGTGACGGTGGAGTTCTCACCTGAAGCCATGGAGGTTGAAGGAAGTGCCGTAATATTTCTCAAATCCCAGAAGAGAAGACCAGTCAACCCAGAACTCAATATCCAGTGAAAATATCCTTCGGGAATGAAACAGAAGTGAATATGCTCTCAGATGAAGGAAAAGTAAGAGAATTTGTGGCCAGCAGATCTGTTCTAGAAGAAGTGCCGGAGAAAGCCCTTCAGATGAGAGAGCAATGAAGGAAAGCTGGGAAAGGGATAGATTTGCTCTTCTGTGTCATGTTGGCCCTCGTCACCCTCCCCCATCCCCAGCCCTATTCTCTTACGGTCCCTCCCAGCCTGGATGCCCACGTCCTGTGCCCCCTGGCCAGGGCAGTGATTCAGGAACCCTGGGCCTGGGCCCATAGGCAAGGCAGAAGGCTAGGGGAATTGGTATGAGATGTGGAATTCTGGGATGCAGAATGGTACCTAACGCCCCCGGACCCACTAGGCCACCTCAGGCAGGTTTCTTGTCCTCTCTGAGCCTCCATCTGGCCAAAGGGGAAAATTACCCTTTTGCGTGGCTGAGATAAGCGGAGGGGTGGGAAACCAGTTAGTGGTGTGTGGAAAGGCTGTCCAGATGCGAGGGATGGTTATTATCATTCCTCGGCTGGCCTCCCTCTTTTCCCGCCAGCCAGGCATCTGCAGTGGGAGCTGGGGGCAGGCCACTTAGCAACTCAGCTTCCTTTTACTTCCTCCCTGGGGCCTTTGCAGTTCTGGATTCCAAGGCTTTGATGGAAGGGGTAGGAGATGCCTCTTCCGTTAGCATCCTGGGCTGCCTTGCCTGGGCCTACCTCTTTCCATGGGTTTTTATCAGAAGGGAAGGAAGTGAGCCAGAAGTGGGGCGGCTCTTCCACCAGGAAGATCCCGGCATGCTCTGGGCTCAGGCAGAGGGTTGAGGCATCTCCAGCCGGAGGTCCGACCCTGCATGCAGAACTCGAGGTAATAACAGCTGCTATGACGGAGTCACCAGGTGAGAAGGACAGGAAGGCACTCCCAGGCCTGGACACAGAGCAAAGTCTTCCGGAGGAGTCCGGAGATCTGACTTCTGAACCCACTGAGTCCCATGCCAACGTTGGGCATTCTCCTTTCCTTTGTCAAGCCTTGATTTCCCATCTGTGCTCCGGTGTGCGTGTGTGTGTGTGTAGGGGAGGGCTGGATGCTGATCTCGGAAGTCTCAGGCTCTGACACGCGGTGGTTCTAAGTGAGCCAGCTAAGGCCTTGGGCAGGAGGCCTGGGGTGGGAGGGAGTCCTGAAAGCTCTCCGGAGGAGGTGGTACCGTGTGGTCTTGCTAGAGCACTTTGTTGCCTGGCTGAGGACCTGGGAGTTCCAGCTCTGCTCATTATCATCTGCAGAACCTTAAACGAGTCACATAGTATCCCTAATGTTGTGAGGCCAGTTCTGCTTTTCTCCCACGGTCCCCACCTTGGCAGGACATTGCCATCTCAGGGGGGGCACATGGAGGATGTGAGATCGCCTTTGCATCTGATGGCAGGGCTCACCAAATAGCTACAAGATGCGGTTGGCACAGTCGGTCCCATGCATGGTTCCCACATCCAGCCTGTCCCACCCCTCCCCCCCAGCCTAGCTCTTACCCAGGCTGGCACCAGGCCTTCTCAGGCCCTGGGACCTGGAGCAAACCTGGTTCCCCTCTGAGTCTCGTGGAGGCAGTCACAGGTCTGGGCCATACCGTTCTTCCAGCAGGTGCCCCCCTCAGAAGATGGCAGAGGGTTTTGGCACCCCAGTTTCACTATTTGCCTGGAGGTTGATTCCACGAGCTAATCCACAGGGCTTTGAACTAGCCCAGGGCCAGATGCGAGGTAATCAGGGCGGCTGACGGGGAGGGCTATGTCAGCCCCTCCAGACTGAAGGACACTCACACAAGGGAAAAGAACAAGTTGTTTGGAGACCACGACAGGTCCAGAAAGCCCTGGAATGCCTGTGGTGTTGGGAGAAGCCCCAAGGGCTTGGTCAATTAGAAAATAGAGGCAGCTTGGGACTAGGCTTCAGTAGTTGGAGAAAGGGCAGGGATGGAGGGACATCTGTGAGGGGAGAAGGCCAGAAGCTCAAAGACCTCCCTCTCCCAGCTCCCCAACAGCCAACCAGTTGTTTCCCATGTAAAGAAGCAGGGACACTGGGGCGCCTGGGTGGCTCAGTCATTGGGCGTCTGCCTTCGGTTTGTGTCATGATCCCAGGGTCCTGGGATGGAGCCCTGAGTCGGGCTTCCTGCTCAGCAGGAAGCCTGGTTCTCCCTCTCCCACTCCCCCTGCTTGTGTCCCCTCTCTCTCTGTCAAATAAATACATAAAATCTTAAAAAAAATAAAAATAAAAGAAGAAGCAGGGACATTTAAGAAATTATTCCCAACCTCACTTGTCATCTGACCTGGGTGGGGGGAGGGAGAGGAGAAGCAGTGCCCTTGGCTCTGTGACATTCTTCCCTGCCTCGCTGGGTACCTGCCCTTTCCCTGAGGTTGGTTATCTGCCTTCCCCAACCAGGCTCTGAGCCTTCCCAAAGTCTTCCAGTAGATATTTTTTGGGTTTAACTTAGCCGAATACGGCCCTGCTGGCTGAAAGTAAAGAACCAGGGTACCCATCCTAGTTCTAGGACAGACTCAGTGCACCATGAGGGCTTGGGCCAATTCTGAATCGAGGTCCCTTGGGTAGTGGGTAGTGGAGCAACACATTCGGGTGCCCTAGTTCCAGGGCCTCGGACCCGGGCACACAGTAGGTGTTTCATGATGTATAAGTTGATTTAATAAACAAATACATTACCTCCACTCCCAGCTGTCCCACCAACCCTGTCCTCAGTGCCAGACTGTATCCACTTCTGACTGCCAGCCTGCCCTGGGCCTCCCTGCCCACCTGACTTCAGAGAGAAGGAAGAGAAAAATCTGAGGCACGGGATGGCAGAGCTGGCCTGGCCCTTACTCTGTGGGGTCCAACTGGCCCAGATGGGGGCGGGGGGCCCAAGGCCCCAAGAGGTGAAGGGACCGGCCAGAGGTGTTAGGACTCGGCTCTCCTGCCTCTGTCACAACATATGGCAGGAATTTTTGTTAGGTCTTTGTTGCAGGGGTCCCACCCCAAAGCAAGTCCCTCCCCAGAATGCACCAGGACTTCAAAGCATGGCAGGATGGCATCTGGGCTCTCGCCACTCCCCTTCGCCCCCGGAACTCCTGAGGCTAGAGGGTGGGAGTGCCTTTGATCAGCCAGGAGTGTTGACTGTCCTTCACTGAGCCTGACAGCAGAGATGAGCCAGAGGCTGGCCCATGCCCTCTGGATGCCGAGAGAGCACACCACGTCACCAGAGAGAAAGTCCAGCCTCCAGCCTGGGGCTTCCTGCATCTGGGGCTCGCCACCCAAAGCCTGCACAGCTGGCCGGCAGGGAGGCCCCCAGCTGGGGGATGTTTGCGCTAATCCTCGGCAATGGAAGCAGCTTGATAGCTGGGCTCATGTCTCCAGGGTGGGCTGCCACTCAGTGCTGGGGGCTCGGCTTCCCAGTGACTTTGCAATCCCACATTCCTCCCCTCAAGTCCCTGCCTCCTGCAGCGGCCCCACCCCCCACCCCCAGCTTCTCCCACCCGTTATCACCACTTCTTCAGAGAAGGTCAAGTGTGGGGGAGAAAGGACAGGACCCTGGACTGGGAGTCTGGAGACCTGGGCCCGGCCACTGTCTTCCTGTGTGCTCTTTGAGTTAGTCCCTGGCCCTCTCTGAACCTCAGTTTCCCCAGCTGTAATGGAAGGGGACGGTCCTGGCACTGCTACTCCAGGGGCCTCTGAATCGGGGAATGGGATCTGTGCCTGATAATGACCACGGGCCGCGCACGTGTAAGGGTTGCTCGGTCTCGGGCCTCTTGGGCTCAGTTTGCTGGACTCAGCACTCTATCAGTTCATCGTGGCCCTGAAGCCAGTGTTAAAGGAACAGGGAAGTAATGTTCCGGAGGGAACTTTGATTAGGCTGGGAGAGAAGAACACAGAAGAGTACAGATTGTGAGTTCAGACTGAAAAATGCCCCATCTGTCCTTGGACCTGTGGCCTAGGGAGCAAAGCCAAGAAGCCCGATGGTGTATACATTTAGGAACAAGGAGTACGGGCCTCCTCTCAGAGCAGGGTTCTTGGGTCCTATCTCCTATCTCGCTCCCAGAATCCGGTGATGCTCAGCAAAACAGCCTTTCTTGGGAAAAAAGACCATGCCACGAGACTGTTCCAGCCAACAAAGGATGGGGGTTTGTGCTCGGCCTCCCAAGCCGGTGTATATTATTACTACCAGAGGCCCCTGGCACCCACTAGAGCCGGGAACCACCACCATCACCTAGGCAACGCAACAACTCAGGCCTTGCTTGCTAAGACTGGGGGAAACCTGTACTTCAAACCCCCAGCTGAGGCTGGCCGGCAAGGCCATTCCCTGCCAAGGCTTCCCTCCCTCGGGGGTTCTTTAGGGCCACTGGCTGCTGGGCCAGGAGGAAAATGAAGAGGTAGAAAGCCTCCTGGGTGTCGTTGGTAGTTGAACAACCCTGGGTGATGGGAGGTGGACCGGAGGCCTGTGGGCGTGGAGTGCCATTGGGAAAAGGAGAGGGGCTCTCCCACGGCTTGTCCACCTGTGCCCATCACATCTCTTTCAGCCCTCACAATCCAGAAGAGAGAGGGTCTGGGCTGCTTTTTCTAAGTGAGAAAACCGAGGCACAGAGTGGTTAGAGGGCTTTACCAGATGTCCAACCACCCAGAGTCAGGAGTCGGGCCCAGTGTCTTCTCCGATTCTCATGGTCTCTTGTGACCCCCACCTCGCACCGCTGTAGTCCAGAAATAGACAAGAGCACATCCAACAGGAGAGGCCTGGAGGGTTTCATGGAGGAGGTGGCGTTCGGAAGAGGGTTTTAAGGATGGACATTTGGGATGGATGAATGGGAAGGAGGGGAGTACTCCAAGGGTGTGGGAGAGCGTGGGGGGTGAGATTCGGGTGCACTAAAGATGGGGTCAAGGCATGGACAGGTCCGATGGAAGGATAGCAAAGAGGCCAGATTAGCTGTAGGGAGTGGATAGGAGAGCAAAGGACAAAGCTCCACAGATAGTTTGAGCTTCGACTGTGGGGGGCCTTGAATACTAGGAGAAGGAATTTGGTTATGGGGTGTCATGGAAAGATTTCAAGGGAGGAAGGGCCATGGGCGCGGAGGAGATGGGGCCTGAAGCATGAGATACAAAGACCGGAATCAAAGTTAAAGACAAAGAAGGGAGGAATGCTGAGGAATGCTCTTCTCTCCAAAGAGGAGGGAGATTTAAGGAACTAAAACACGTAGGACTCTAGGTGTTACAGGGGGTAAAGGAAGGAAGGAGAGATAAGCTCAGGGTTCTAGCGGATGAAAGAGCCACCATGGGAGGTGAGACTCTGGGAAGAGGCTGACAAGGAGGAGGTTTTGAGGTTGGGTGTGGGTGCAAGGGAAATGCTGGTGCACTTTTGGCTGGTGATTTTTAGAAGTGTGTGGGACATTCCAGTAAAGGTATGTCATGAGCAGTAGGAGGAAAGGAGAGAAGGAGAGGAACCAGCTAAAAAGAGAGCGGTTTGGGAGGCATCAGCCCCTTACTAGCTGGGCAACCTAGGACCAGTCCCCAAATCTCTCCAGGCCTCAGTTTCTTTGTCTGTGTGATGGGGTAATGAGAATGCCAACCTTGTTGGGTGGTTGCGAAGATGAAATGAACTCACACATGTGCGATGCTTAGAGCAGTGCCTGGCACAGAGGAAACACTTGAGGACTCTTAGCTCTTAATATTATTATCGGTACACAGGTGATGCTTGCAGCCTGAGGGGTGGGTGAGATCGGGCAGGCCGCACGTGAAAGGATGAGCCGAGTTGCAGGTCTGGCAGAGTTCAAGGAGCCCCGGCCTGTCACGAATGGACAGAGACCTGAAGACGATTGGCCAGAGACCCTCAGGCGTGTGCCAGTGACCCAGGCTGGGAGGGCCTGGACCTCCAGTTTCAATCTTGCTAGGTTTCCGGGACAGAGTCTTTCTGCTTGACTTGAGATCCCGCTGTCCTGCTGTGACAGCTGTGGCCATTTGGGCCGCCAAGTCTCCCCGCCTCACCTCTGCCAACAGGCAACCCACTCCCTCACACTGAGCCGGCAATCAAGCATCTTTGTGGCGCTGAGTAAAGGAAAATCTTCACTTCGCCTGGGCTTCCCTTCCTTCCCTCCCACTGTGGGCCTTGAGGCTGACCTTCTCAGATTTCCATCTGTGGAGTGGTTGGGGTGTGCCCCCCCTTGCCACTCTGTCCAGGACAGAGGGGGTAGATGAGTTTCTGGCTTTGAAGTGCTCTGGGCACACTCAGGGATTCCCACCCAAGACAGGTCCAGGCCCTAACTTCCCCGCAGAGGCGATGCAAACACAGGCTCTTCCAGAGAAAGGACCTTCTCTTGGCTGCCTGCGGCCTTCCAATAGGCCACCAGCAGCCCCCTGAGAGAGCACAGGGGAGGCCTATTGGCCGGCTACATCCCCGGGGCCAGCAGCAGCCCCATGGTCCCCCGGGATGGCAGCCTAGCCACGCTCCCAGCATGCAGCAGGTCGCAGAGCGAGGCGCCCGGCTCGCATTGGCAGTGGGGTCCAGGTCCCAGGTGGGCTGCCCACACTTGTGTTGGGCAGCTCAGCCAGGCCAACTCTGCCAAAGGTCCCGACAGAGACAAGCGTGGGATGGAGGCAGGTACACAGAGGCCAGCGTTCTGGGCTCTGTGGGTCCTTTCTTCCTTTTTGGCAGGAGGGAACACAGGGGGGCAGAGGGACGTGAAACTCTTACACTGGGAAGAACACGGTTTAGGGATCCCTGGGTGGCTCAGTCTGTTGAGTGTCTGCCTTGGCTCAGGTCATGATCCCGGGCTCCTGGGAGTGAGTCCTGTGTCGGGCTCCCTGCTCAGGGGGGAGCCCGCTTCTCCCTCTGCCTACTGCTCCCCCTGCTTGTGCACGCTCTCTCTCTCTCTCTCTAACCAATAAACGAATAAGATCTTTAGTTAAAAAAAAAGAACACTGGATATGGCGAAGGGGCCTTTCACCCCTGTTGTCAGAACCAGACTTTGTTCGCTTAATTCCAGGAGTTAACATACCGTGTACTATTCGTTTCAGGTGTACAGCAGAGTGATTCAACACTCTGATTCCATACATCACCCAGAGCTCACTACAAGCGCCCTCCTTCATCCCCATCATCTATGTCACCCATCCCCCGCCCCCCCCTCCCCGCAACCATCACTTTAAGAAACACACTTTATTCGAATCCCTTTTAAGTGCCAGACACATAGGACTTCCTTTCATCTTCACAATGTCTCTCCAGGTGAGGTCTTATTCCTCCCACTCTACAGGCTTGGAAACCGAGGCCCAGAGAGGTGAAGCGACTTGCTCAAGCTCAAGCAGCAGCAGCAAAATGGCAGAGCCAGTATTTAAATCCAGGCCTGAGTCTGGAGCTCCTGGGCTATCCCTCTGTACACAGCAGCCTCCGGATACAGACTAGAGGAGGAGGAAGAAGAAGTAGCGGGAGGCATGGCTTCTTTTTTTTTAAAGATTTTATTTATTTATTTGAGAGAGAGGCAGAGGGAGAAGCAGACTCCCCGCTGAGCAAGGAGCCTGATGCGGGACTCGATCCTAGGACCCTGGCTGGGATCATGACCTGAGCCGAAGGCAGACGCTTACCCGACTGAGCCACGCAGGCGCCCTGAGCCCATGGCTCCTTAACTAGTGAGTGGCTGAGCCTGACTGGAAAACTTAGTGCTTGTCATCCTACAGGGTGAAGGCTGCGTGGGAGCGCCCAAACCCAGGCATCTAGGCCCACAGCCCCTGCATAGCGTGGCCCCACGGAGGGGACACAGTCCTACACGCCTGGGTCAGAGAAGGCCTGAAGGCCCCCCTCTGCAGCTCAGCTGACCGGGGAGCGTCTGTGCTTCTCTTCGGCTCCATGTGGACCTCTTCCTATTAGTGACGGCTCAGGTGGCCATCTGAGCTCTCTGAGCCTCGCCTTCCTCCCTAGCCTAGGGGCATGTCATGCAGATTAACGGAAAGAACTCCCGGGAGGGAGCTGGGATTCCAGAAGCCCCAGGGACACGGAAGAAGCAATGTGAGATTGAATGCTTCACCTGTGTACACCGTGTTAGAGTTTACGAAAGCAGAGTCTTGTTTATTCTCAGGGCCTCTTTTGTTCTGTCTCACAAGCCAGATGCTGGGGACGGTGCACTGGGGGCAGCGGTGGGGATGACGGGTGGGGTGACACACTTGAAAAGAAACATGTATCTGATTGGAACGGGGCTGCACCCTTTGATCCGGCAACTTAGCATTAAGAATTAGACAAGTATTTGAAGGATGTTGATTACCTTCTTATATTAGCCAAAAAACAGGAAACAACCTAATAGTCCAACCCTAGGGGATCGGTTAGACAATTTATGATTCTGACACATAGAGGACACACAATGGAATTAGAGTACGCTTCTGGTTAAGGTGGTCATGGATCCCTCTGTACCAAACCCAGAGTACCCGATGATCAATGCACCATCGAAAGAGAAGAGCCCCACCCCCAAAGGCAGTCTGGTTCAAAAGCTGAGGTACCCAACGTGCACAGAAATGTGCAGCTGTGAGCGCCGCTGTAGCCCACCAGCGCCCCCTCCCCCCCCCCCCCCCCCCCCCCGTCAGAGCACGGATCCGGGGCGGGGGGCAGAACTCAGCTCCTGGGGTATAGCAAGCACCCTACCATGGGCTGGGAGGCCAGAGCCAGGCTCACAGAGGCAGCCAGAAGAAGGATCTTCCAGTAAGAGCTGGAAATACCAGCAACTGCTGTGGGAGGCCAGCAGGGGCCGGACGGAGCCCCATGACCAGGAAGTGAACCGAGTCATGAGGGCTCCAGGTTGGATCAGGAGAGCCCTGACATGCCCTGGGGCAGAGCTCTGAGCTGCCATCCTAAGACCTAATCCTGGACTGGGGGTCCTGGGGGCCAGTGGAGGCGACCACGAAACCACCAGACAGCGAAGGAGGGGTAGCACTGAGGGTGAGAGAGAGAGAGAGAGACACTAAAACGTAAACACAAACAAAACAGCACCAACTCTCCCTCTCCAAATGAGCCTGCAACCCCATATTCCAAAACACATAACGAAATCTAATGCTCAAAGAGAGCCAACGAAATCTACAATCAGCACATAAATTTACTCCAGATGAAGTTTTGGAGAGCAGGCTGACAGATTTTGAAAATAAGCGTGTCTAGGATGCTCGCAGAGATAACCGAAGCCATGATCGTCCTTAAAAGGACGAGATAGGATTGTACAAAAGCGGGAAGAGAGATAGGAAGAGAAAAGCAGTTCGAAATCTTTAAAATAGAAAATGCGATCATTGCCATAAAAAATAAAACCTCCTTGGACGGGATAGGCCACGGCAGAGGAAGTGACCTCGCTCGGTCCCGAGGAAAAGGCCCATCCCCGAGTCCACACAGCTGTGGGCACGTGGCAGAGCCACGCCTGGTGGGGTGGCTCGGCTTCTCCAGCAGGCTACCTCTCGTTGTGACCACAGAGCCAGCTTTGATAGGTCCGGGCCGCGCCTCCTCGGCATTCCTGCCAACCTGCCAGTCCTTTTCCAGTCCTTGTCGGGACAAGGTGGAATGGCAATGTTCCCTTCCTGGCTGCTGCCACTTCGGAGAGAGGGGGCTGGGAGCAAGCTTCCTCGCCAAAGCTGTGGCCTTGGAGGGAGCCCCCCAGAACAGCAAGCCTGGCTTTGGGGCAGGGGATCAGGGTAAGCCAGCCCTGTAGAAGACCACCACCATCTCCCCGCCCCCCATTCCTACCAGAGGAGGACAAAAGAGGAGTGGCCGTGTGAGGTGAAGGGGGTGTCTCACACACTCAGGAGTCACAGGCACCCAGCTTCGAATCTCAGTGTTGGCGTTCAGATGACGTGCCCTTGACTGGCGAAAAATATTTTCTCCTTCACCCGATGGGCATAATCGCTAGAAATTGCGAAATGTTCACCTCACTCCCGGCCTGTTCTTTCATACGGGGCCTGGCCCTGCCCCGAATTCTGGGGTGGGTGCTGGGAGGGAAGAACTGTATCGGAGCCTCTATTCTCCAGGGAGACTGAAGAGACAGGGCCTGTGGGGTCCAGGTGGAGCTGCAGAGCAAAGGAGCTTGGGAAGTTGGGGTCCAGGAGACCGCAAAGGGGCCAGGGAGCACACCAAGTAGGTGGCCCGCCCTGCCGGTTCCTGTAAGTTTCCAAGTTCAAACCCAGCTCCGTTCCACAAAGCTGAGGCCACCCAGGGCCAGCTGTTTAACTTCTCTCTGCCTCAGTTTCCCCATCTATCCTAGTAGGGATAACAGCACTCCCTCCCTCCACGGGCAGGATGAAATGAGGTGGGGGCATGTCAGGCACTCAGCACGGTGCTCACAGAGGGGGCCTCTCTGTACCCCTTCCTGGGCCTTTAGCTCCAGGCTCTGCCCCAGCCCCCAGCCCCCAGCCCTGGCAGTGTCTCCCTCACTCCTTGTTCATCTGAGCCTTTCCTCACTGAGCCTTCTCAAGGAGGCAGAAGTCCAGATTGCCCGGCTCTTTGGAATGATGACAGTTTCTATGGCTGGGCTGGCCTTTTATAAGTGAGAGGGGAATCTTCGTTCATTCTTTCATTTGCTCATTCGTTTCAATATTTATTCATCCCCTACTATGGGCCAGGCACTGTTCTAGGCACTGGTAATAGAGCAGGGGGCCAAAGAGAGCTCATGTTCCAGTGGAGATGATGTCTGCCTTTCCTGGGGAGGCCTCAAATACGGTCCTACACCCAGGTCAGCTGCCGGGTTAGACATGCCTTTTCATCTCCCTCTGAGATGCCCAGCCTTATGGCCCCAGCAGAGACCCAAGGGATCATGTTATCTTCCCTCTGTCTCCAGACAACTGCTCTGGCATAGACCGCTCAAACACCTAGGATCCAAGCCTGATTCTGCTGCTTTTTGACCTTGGGCAAGTGTCGTAATGGCTCTAGGCCTCCATTTTCTCACCTACTTCAAAGGGTCACCGTGCAGATGACATGAGATCACAAGAGAGCATCCTTGAAATGGTGCCTTGCACATGGCAGGGCTGGACGCAGGTTAGATTTTACTGCTACAGCTATTGTTGTTATTATTATTACTATTACTATTACCTGACCCAGGATGTCACAGGCCTTTGGTTTGGTGACCAGTTTCGGGTTTGAAAGATATGTGTAGGCCAGGCCCTGCGATGGGGCCAAAATCCATATGGCAGCCTCCCAGGGAGCCCGCCCACCATGGCCGGTCTGAGGTTGAGGCCCACTCCTTGGTGTTCCCATGGCACTTTGTGGAGAACACCCCCCCTTAGCTTTGCCTCAAATGACCCCTTCTCAAGAAGGCCTTCCCTGCCCACTCCCTCTGAAATAGCAACCCCCCAGCACTCCCGATCCTCCTTCTCTGCCTTTTTTGCCTCCATAGCACGCAGCACCACCTTTCATGCTATGTATTTTAGTTATTTTTTTTCCTCTTTAAAAATTGTGGTCTGCCTCTCTGCCCGAGAATGTAAGCAGGAAGAGACTGCCAACTCTGTAGAGCTGAGCAGGCCCAAGGCAGTTGGCCAAGAGATAAGCCAGATACTGTGGTCTGCTAGTTAGTTACTACAGAAGAGTCTCTTCCTTAATCCGAGCCTCAGTTTTTTCCGTCAGAACCACGAGGTCGGTGGAACTGGTGGTCTCCAAGGGCCTCCTCAGCTCTGACTTGGAACATTCTGTGTTTCTGTGTAGCTTCTCACGATCCATGGAGCAGGGCCCCGGCCTTCACGCGTAGAGGCTGTGTCACAAGCAGTATCAGAGTTAAGAGCAGGATTCCACTGCCCCTCAATCTGGCCTCCTCAAGCCCTCACCTTTGTCAGGAAGGCCCTGGGCTTGGGATCAGGGCAGCTCAGGCTCCCCTCCTCCAAGTGGTAGGAGTATTCAACCTCGGCTCCCCGTCCTGGCTCGTGGGGCCCCAGCTGATGCCCTCCTATGGTCCGATGACATTGCCACAGGTCATGGCCAGCGGCATGCTCCCCTTCAAGGTGCCGTGGCTGGACATGATACATGATACAGGCACATATTCTGGTGAATTACCTGTGGTTTGCAAACGGGGTAAAACAACCTCGCAGGACAGCTGGCCCGTTCAGGGATCACCGGCTCCTGAGTACAGGTCCTTGCCTGTAATTGTCTTCTCCCTTATTCTCAGAGTGAGGTCGTCTGCTGGGGCCCAGAATAGGAAAGGCCAGAACCTGGCACCTAGCTCCCAGCCCCTCTCTCTGCCCCAGTGCTCTGCCAGGAAAGAGACCCCGTCTGGAGAAGGCAGCCATCTCCATCGTAGCTTGGGGTCCCTCCATGGGTGCATTTGACAATACGTATTAGGTGACTGCTAGGGGCCAAGCTCTGCTTTAGGGACTGTGGGGAGCATAGTAAGCAAACACAGATAGGGTCTCTGCTCTCTGGCTCTGCCTATATTCCCAGGGTGGAGAGACCATCATTGCCGGGGCCGGAGGCACGTTACAAAGACCGGGGCAGGAAACCCGCAGTTTGCACATGCGCGGCGGAAGCTATGAGCATGGATGAGACGGCTGGAAAAAGAGTGTACAGAGTGAGAAGCAAAGGGGCTTGCGATGGAACCAGGGGGACCCCAACACCTGAGATGAGGGCCAAGGGAGGAAGCAGTCAGGGGGAGGGAGGCCTGGGCATTGAACCAAGACAAGATAAGATTTCCAGGAGGAAGGAATGACCAACCATCAAATGAGTCCAGTGAATTGAAGGGACGTCCAGGCAAAGAAGAGAGGTCTCCTTGTTAGGGAGAGGCACCACTGAGTCGTACATATGGAAGGCTGCCTGTCCTGGGCTCCAGAGCCAAAAGGAGACGGTGAATACACGGAGGAGTAAAGCAACGTTTATTGAGCACCTATTATATGTCAGGTCCTCTGCATGGGCCCCCATATGCCTCATTCTTTTTTTTAATTATTAAATATTTTATTTATTTATTTGACAGAGAGAGAGAGAGAGCACAAGCTGGGGGAGCGGGAAAGGGAGAAGCAGACTCCCCGCTGAGCGGGGAGCCTGATGCCAGGCTCAATCCCAGGACGCTGGGATCATGACCTGAGCTGAAGGCAGACGCTCAACCGACTGAGCCACCCAGGCGCCCCCCCATATGCCTTACTCTTACATCAATTCCATCAACAATTTTCTAGATGCAGGGACTTCCTGAGAAGCAAAAACAAGGCCCCTCCCCTCGTGGATGTCATAGTCTCTGGGGAAAGGGGAGGCACGGGCAATAGGAGCCACACGTGAATCTGAGTATCAGGCAAGGAAATGTGAAACCGCAACTGGGGTAAGGGTCATAAAGGAGGAGCACAAGGTCCTAATGAGAACCCACAATACTGGGCTCTGACTCACTGGGAGGGCAGGGCAGACTTCTCTGAGGAGGCCGGCATGCTGAGATCTGAAGGACAAATCGAAACGGAAGAGGTAAACAGAGGAAGGGGGAGTGTCTCACGCAGAGGGCACCACATATATGAAGGAACCTGAAGGTGGCCAGTGGGAGCAGAGTGGAGAAGGGGAAAGGCAGAGTGAGTCAAGGTGCGGATGGAGGGTGGGCGGGGACTAGATAAGGCTTCACAGGCCATCACAAGGGGTTTTGTCTTTGCCCTACAAGCACGGGAAAGCCATGGAGGGGCTTTAAACAGGAGAACAACATGATCAGTGTTGTCTCGGAAAGGCCACCCTGATGATTTGGCCAAGCACTGAGGAAGCTATTAGGTGGAGTCCAGTAAAAGATGGTGGTAACTTGTCCCAGAATGGAGACAAGGGAGACGGAAACAAGTGGATGGATTAAAAGACGTTTAAGTATTGTTGACAATAGCGAGAAATTGCATGGAACTGGTACTCATAAACAGGGGACTGGTAAAATAAATGATGGTAGCTCTATCTAGAAGAATTGAACCGACTGTAAACAGAGCAAAGAAGGTTTCTAAGTGCTCAACAGAAAGCTTGACAAGACTCATTGTTAAGTGAGAACACCAAGTAGAGAAGTGTGTGTAGCATGGTGTGTTTGTGAAGAAAGGGAGAAATAAGAAGATACAGTGTGTTCATTTTTCCATAAAGATGCAGGGGAAGAGGGTGCCTAGGTGGCTCAGTCGGTTGAACAACCAACTCATGATTTGCTCAGGTCACGATCTCTGGGTTGTGAGATCTAGCCCCGAATCAGGCTCTGTACAAAACGGGGAGTCAACTTGAGATTCTCTCCCTCTGCCCCTCCCCCCTCCTCTCTCTCCTCTCTAAAATAAATAAATAAATCTGAAAAAAAAAGATGCGGGAGAAGGCTACCGCCCACCCTCCATAATAAAGGTGGCTAGTTCGCTTGTGTGTATCTGGGGTGGGGATGTGAGGGTTGATGGAGTTGGGCTGAGATCCCTCATGCCATCCCTTGTGTTATCTTGATGTTTGAATGTATTACCCATTTAGAAATAAATCATTGTTGGGGTACCTGGGTGGCTCAGTCAGTTGGGTGTCTACCTTCAGCTCGGGTCATGATCCCAGGGTCCTGGGATCGAGCCCTGCATCAGGCTCCCTGCTCGGTGAGGGGTCTGCTTCTTCCTCTGTCTCTCCCCCTGGCTTGTGCTCTCTTTCTCTCTCTCACTCACTTTCTTTCTCTCAAATGAATAAATAAAATCTTAAAAAAAAAAAGTAAATCATTGTAAATGCCAAAGTGACTTAGGAAGCCAACTGATCAGGACTGGCTATGGGGTCGGTAATGTAGCAGATACTGAGAATGACTCATAGGCTGAGGTCTGTGCAACTAGATGAAAGGGGTGCCCCTTGCTCGGCATGATAAGGGGCAGGAGGAAACCACAGGTTGGGGAAAGAATATGGTGTGATCAGTCCGGGACAGGCTGAGTGTGAACTACCTTTGCAGAGTAAGATGAGGAGAGACGGGGCAGGAGCTGGAGAAGGAAGTGGGGTCAAGGAAGGCATTTTGTTTGTTTCAGGGGAAGAGAGACCTGAGCACTTGAAAAGCAACTGGGAAAGAGCCAGTTGAAAGGGAGAGCCTGGTTGTCCATAAGAGGGAAGGTTTCTCCAGGAGAGGCAGAATGACGGGGGACCCAAAGTACCCACGGAAGTTTGCTCCCAATGAAAGGCAGTTCCTCTATTATAAGAGGAGATGAGTGGCCAGGGAGGGAAGACTCGGGAGCCCATTTGGCTTCAGCCTTGGTTCCAAAAGCTCCCGGAGCCCAAGGAGCCCCAGCCCTGCACAGATGTGTGTGGTGGGCTCTGTGGAGGTGGTGGCTAGGGAGCCATGTCTCCCTGTCTCTGTCGATCACGGGGTCCTGACATTGACTGAGGGCCTGTCACACCCCATGCCTATGCTTACAACTTCACACCTGGCCTTCACAACGGTCCTGTGCACCATGTTATTATTATTAATCCCATTTAAGAGTTGAACACAGTAGGCTCAGGAAGGCTCGTGGTCACATGGCTAGAAAAACGGCAGGACCCAAATCTGGCAGAACCCAAATCTCCTGATTCCCGGGCCATGGAGAGGTCCTGGCCGAGAGCCATTGAGGAGATGGGATGAAGGAAGCAACCAGGCTCAGAGGCCCTGAAGACACCGGTGTATTCTGAAATTCCCCCCAGCTGGGTGTTTCCCACCCAGGGGGTGATTGTGCAATGTCTGGAGACCTTTTGGTTGTTACAACTTGGGGTGGGGGTTTGCCCCTGGTGCCCAGTGGGTAGAGGCCGGGGATGTTGCTGAATGCCCTTCAGTGCACAGGGCAGGCCCGACAATGTAGAGGCCTAGGGCCCCAAAGTACAGAACCCCCAGTCTCAGAAGCTCCCAGGGCTGAGCACTTTCTCATTGCCTCCCCGGTCCCTCCTCAAAAGCAAGTATCTTCATTGTTGCTACGGGCTTTCTACTTCTGCGATGCGTGCGTCACTGGAAAACATTCCAACAATGCCACAGTGTTTAAAGTATAAAATAAAAGCCAGGCCTCCTCCCTCCCATCCCAACTCCCCAGAGATAACCCTTGTTACTGTAACTTTTAGTGAACAGGTTGAACTCCACAAGTGGAAAACAACTTGTTTTTCCCCCCATCGAGTCTCTCTGTGACCTATTTCTTCTCTGCCTCTTGCATGAGAGCTCCGGAAGAGCCATAACTTTTTCAGCCATTTTCAGAGAATTAAAATAATCCTCCTCCGATTGCTCTCAGGAATTAACACATCCAGTCCAGTGTCACAGATGAAAGACACTCCGGACGTCACTGAAAGTTAAAGCTTTTCCCTTGTCCTCTGTTGGGCCTATGAGGTCCAGAAGCAAGGCTGCCATGGCTGACGGGGATGGGCTCCCTTGTTCCTCCCTCCTGGTTGCAGAGGAGGCCCCTGTAAGGGTGCACCATCGTTTATTTACCCAGCTATCCAATGGTGGGCATTGAGGTCATTTCCAGTTTTTCGCCTTTATAAACAATGTTGTGACATCATTGTACGCATGCCTATCTATACACACCAGTTAAATGATCCCTTCAGGGTAAATTCCCAGAAGTCAAAGTGCCAAGCTATGCATATTTAAAGCGATGAAATCTCTTTCCAGAATGTTTTCCACAGCAATCCTATCAGTCTATGCTCCTACCAGCAGAGGATGAGAGGGCCCATAAAAGGTCTGCGTCTATGCGTCTGCATTTGTCTCTGTCTCTGTCTCTGTGTCTCTTTCTCCTAACACAGAGCCTGGCACATACAAAGAAGACTGGGCTGCGTTGCATATTGAATGAATGGCTGTTGAGAGGGGGCTGGGCAGCCCGAAGCCCACGAGGAAAGCGTAAAGTCTCTCCCAACCTTCTTCCTCTCTCCCTCGCCTCTCACACTTCTGTAGATCCAAGGCTCTGAACTGCTCTTGAACCTGTCCTTTCCTCTCGGTCCATGACCAATGCTGGAATTCAGGCTTCGCCATCTCTTGCCCCGAACAGTTCCTTGCTGGCCCTCCCATGTCCAGTTGTGCCATCTCAGATCCATTCTTGACACCCCCAGAGTGAAGGCCCTAAAACACCATCCAGTCAGCCTCCCTTCCCATCTCCGGAGGCCGGCTCCCTCGGGCCCACTCCACAGGGCAGGCTGTGGCCCATCTTCTCCCTGCTCCTGTCACATCTCCTGGGGGCTTCACCTCCCCCCCACCCTTGCACTCCAGCCAGCCACATGACGCTGCCCACCTGCCTCCAGCGCAGCAGGCTTTGGCTCTTTGCCCGTGGTCCTCTCTGGCCGCACTCTCCTCCTCTTTTTTTTTCCGCGAGCAGACATGCATTGGTTTGTAGCTCCGCAGCATTCATTCCTCTCCTTTTCTTAGACTCCTGCTTCTTTGCAGTGACTCGCCTGCCTCACTGGGGTAAGGTTGGTGAAACAGTCAATCCGTGTGCCTCCGGGCTACCACAAGAGCCAAAGGGACATAGCCTTCTTCTCCCTAGTCCAGTCTCGCCAGGGAGCAGGCATAGGGCGAAGTTTGGTCACTGGACACTCTCTTTGGACTTTGGATCTGGAGCAGGTAGTATAAGAATAGAAGAGATCATTTTGTTTTAGTTTTATTTTATTTTATTTCATTTTCTTTTATTGTGTTGTTAGTCACCATACAGTACATCGTTAGTTTTTGATGTAGTGTTCCAGATTCATTGTTTGCGTGTAACGCCCAGTGCTCCATGCAATCCATGCCCTCCTTAATAGCCATCACCAGGCTCACACGTCCCCACAACACCCTCTCCTCTAAAACCCTCAGTTTGTTTCTCGGAGTCTATAGTCTCTCATGGTTCGTCTCCCCCTCTGATGTTCCCCCCTCCATTTTTCCCTTCCTTTTCCTAATGTCCTCCGTGCTATTCCTTATGTTCCACAAGTAAGTGAAAGCATATGATAATTGTCTGTCTCTGCTCAACTTATTTCACTCAGCATAATCTCCTCCAGTTCCTTCCATGTCAATGCAAATGGTACGTATTCATCCTTTCTGAAGGCCAAGTAATATTCCACTGTATACATGGATCACATCTTACTTATCTATTTGTCTGTTGAAGGGCATCTCGGCTCTTTCCACAGTTGGGCTATCATGGACATTGCTGCTAGGAACATCAGGGTCATTTTCATCCATTTCAGCGGCAGCGCCCTTCTCTAACCCTCCCTACTTCCTACCCCTCCCCTGCTCCTCCCCACCTCTGCCTCTGCTTCTGTCTATACCCAAACCTGGTTCTCTAGCCTCTTCCTTGATTGTGTGAGCTCCTTGTAGCCTACCCCTGCCCCCCCCCCGAGTTCCACAAATTCCTTTCTCTCGTCAGTTAGTCACAGATGGCTTCTGTTGCTCGCGACCAGAAGTTTCTGAGAGAAAGCCCAGCCCAGATGTCCCTTCCTCTGCTAAGCGTTCCCCGGTTCTCTGGACATTCTTGTAGCTCCCTGTGCAAAGTGCAACCCACCCTAGGGTTTTTTTTTTTCCTGTCCCTTCCACTAGAGTAAGAACTCATGTTGGTCCCACCATGGTAAGCTCAGTGCCTGATCCAGAGTCAAGCATTTAAGGCAACAAACATGGAAGGACTAAACTCACAAACAGGCTCTCGTCCTGCCACGAAAACAATGCCAGTGGCTGCCTCCCTTGCAGGACTGGCTGGGAATAACATGAGGGGATTTCTGTTTGGGGCCCTCGTCCGTCTGTGCCTGGGAAGATGGAAGTGGGAGGAGGCAGGGAAACAGACAGGAGTGGGGGGTGGGGGGGTGGCGAGCAGGGCCGCCCAGGTGGGAGATGCCGGTGAACTGGATTAAGGTGGTTACAGCGGGAACTGAGAGGGGAAGGGGCTGACTCTGGAGATCGTGATCTGAGCATTGGAAGTGAACACAAAACTCAGTTGCTTCTGGTAATTCCCAAAGCACAGGCTGGCCATTTGAGATGGCTTCCCTCACAAGGAGGTGGCGAGGGAGCACATGTAGGGAGGGGGTCACACCGTCTCCAGCATCCCCCTCCCACCACCAGCCACCACGAAGGCTGCCTGGCCTGTTTTCTAAAGAGCTTCCCCAGGCAGCAGGGGAGAGAGGAGGAGGGGGGGCCGGTCCCCCACACCACTCAGCAGAGGTGAGCTGAGGAGGACCCAGTCCCCTCATCTTGCTGCCCCCAGCCACCACAGGCTGCCAGGTGCCTTGTTTGGGATGAAAGCTTTTAAAAACCCATGTGTATGGATGGTCATGCATTCATTTTTGTTCATTTCACTAATACTCACTGAGCCTCGAGCACGCAATGCGCCATGGACCCTGATCTCAAGGAGCTCTGGAGCTGGCAGGGGAGAAGATGCGTAATCAGGCAATTAGGAACCAGTGTGAGCGGGAGGTAAGCACTGGTTGCTATGGGAACACGAGGAGAGGCCACAGCTGCTGCTCCTCTCCAAAGAGTGGTGGCAAGCGAAATTGGAGGCATGAGGCGGGCAGACCCGCTTACCAGCCCCAGGTCCACACCGCCCGGGCATCTAGTCCGGGACAAAATCTTCTGGCGCAACGCAACCTGTCACCTCTCTGCCCCCCTCACTGCCTCCCCGAAGAAATGAGAAAGGCGAGCACGATGATACAAAGGCCAAATGAGACCCTGCGTGTTTGTGCATGGCTCCTAGCAGATCGAGGCTGCGTGGTCGGTGCTAGGAATTTTTTTTCAAAACATTATCTGTTGGGTGAGCGTTTCCCAGGCTACCGGCCACAGAGGTAGAGCTGTGAACGGAGGTTATAATAGTAATTTGAGAGGAGAGACCAATTTAAGAAAAAAAAAATCTCAGCGCAAGTAATTACTCTTGTGATGAGGACCGTGACGATGCTACTGGAGTGGTTCAGAGTAGGAGTACGCTAGAGGGCTGGGAAGAAAGACTTCCTGGTCGAGGTGACATTTCAGCAAAGATCAGGAGGAATTAGTCAGCAAGGAGGTGGGGATGCTGCATTCTAAGTACTGCGAACAGCAGGGGCGATGGTGCTGAAGCAACAGGGAGTCTGGTATGTTCCAGGCAAGGAGAGGAGGTCAGCGGAAACTGGGGTGGGAAGGCATAAAAGAAGTGGGAATGGGGGATGCGGGGCGCCAATGAATCTGAGCCTCTGGGCTGTGGCGAGTTCGCACTGGGTCCTAGGAGGACCCCACCCAAAGTGCCAATGTTACTCTGACTCCCATAGCTGATCAACTTTCCTGTCAGTACCTGAAGCAGGGCCAAGATCAAGGGGCTTGAAACTAGTAGAAGTTTCTGGAGTACGAAAGGGCCCTTGGAAGATGTTTAGGTCCCAACTCTTCTTTTGTAGGTGGGAACACTGAGGCCCAGAGAGGAAGAAAGACTTGTTCAGGATCCCCTGACCAGCCAAGTTGTCAGGTCTGGAACTAGAGCCCGGTCTGAGAGGCCACCTCAGCAGAAGTCTGAAGGTGGGGTGGTTTTTGTTTATGTTTTTATTTCTTTGGGGAGATGCCCTTGTCTCTCCCTCTCAGGGTAACCGGCAGGGTTTCCAGTCCTTCCTCACCTCCTTGCACTTCCCCTCGTGTTCTTCTTTTTAAAAAGGCACATTTTCCATAACCTCAGCTCCTCATTTGCTTATCTTCCACCCTTCTGTTGTGAAGGGGGTAGCCCGGGGCAGGGCTTGGATCCCAGGCTGGGCCCAGAGGAGCTACTCCTGTGCCAGCCACAGATGTATCTCCCAGGCTTACCCTGGCTTCTGCCCTTGCCAGTCCCCCCAGTCACGTTCCATGAGCAAAGTTCTCCCCAATGACATGGTCACACCACTTCCCTGCCTGGGCAGACCCCACCATACATGCACTCACTGGCAGAGGCTTTCCCCAGCCACCATCTAATACCATCTCTCCGTTGCCGAGATGAGAACAGTGAGGCCCGGGTGGGGGGCGGGGATCCACCCAGGGTCCGGCCTGAAGGATCGGTGCACTATGTTCGGGCCTTGGGACTCTGCCTATCCCCACCTCCTGCCCTGCCCCACCACCTCCCAGTATCGTCAGCTGGCTCACTTCTCTCTCTGTTGATGGGAGCACAGATGCACCAAGGGTCGAAGGGAAACCCTGTGCAGAGAGGGTGGCCCAGCGTTGCCTGAGCAGAGGCTGCAGGGGGAAGAACGAGGGGAACCTGTTCTCTGCCTCCGGCTTAGCTGGTGTCACACGCCAGCTAGACGGCTACTCGCTCCCTGCCACTCGGGGCCAGCCGTTCAGTCGTGGATGAAGTAAGCTGCTCTCCGTCTCCATCAGGAAATGCCCCACTTGGTAGGCCTCCCTCTCAGTCAGGAGCTGAGGCCACCGCACTCTTCCTGCCTCAGGCCTGGAAGTAGCCAACTTTGGAGCTGATGGTCCTGGCCTCGAATTCCAGCGCTGCCATCTCTAGCTGAGTAGCCTTGGACAAATCCCTTACGATCTCTGAGCTTTGGCTTCCCCATCGGAACGTACGAATTGCTACCTTGCCAACTAGCTATGAAGATTAAACGAGCGAGCATATGTAAAGAACCTGCCAGATGATAGGACTTTGACAAGTGTCAGTCTCCTCCCCCACACTCTGGGCTTGCCCCTCCGGCCCCACTCCCAGTGATCTCTACCTGGGCCTTGGGGAGAGGCTGGCACCAGGTCTTGGCGAGAGCTTCTTGGCTCTGGGGAGAAGAGAAGGGAGCTGTGTCCCACAGTAGACAGTCCTAATCCCTGACACTGAGCAGGAGGCACGCAATGTGAAGTTAAGCCAGGGGAAAGGATGAAGGGCAGGAGACACTGGAAGGACGGAGGAGGAGGCAGGTGGCTTTGGAGCCTGTGGGAAGTCAGGACAGCAGGGAGAGGGCCAGACGGCATAGTGGCCCATCCTGCCGGGCCAGGCAGTGCCAGACGGTTAGGAGAGACAAAGGAGGAGGCCTCTGGGCTGCAGGCTGCTTGAAACTCTCTTGATGGCAGCTACTCTTAGGCGATCCTGGGGCCCAGCATCTCTGTGTCATTGGGACCCATCCAGGCTCTAGCATGAGACTCAGCCCAGCCCCATCCAGCTTCGGACATCTGGTCCCCCACCCCGCATCCCTGCTCTGTCCCCACTACCTTGAGCCAGGCTCAGAGTTGGTTGCCCTCATTGTCTGTCTCCACAGCCAAACCCCTGATGCCCATTCCGATCAGGGTTCCCTTTGGATCCCTTATTCCCTACCACCCAGACGTCCCCGAACGGCTCTGGCTTCGACCTTACGATTATTCTTCACAAAGATTTCCCCTCTGTCTCCAAAGTCATCAGCATTGATTGCTACAAAGAGGACTTAACTTTGAGGCTCTGATGCATGTGGCTGAAATGTGTCCACTGGCTCCCCTGCCCTTCTTGCAGCCCAGAGCACGGCCAGAAAGATGCCAAGTGGGGGTCAGTCAAGTCTGGGGCCAGCAGTGGCCCTCCATCTCCAGCTCTGGTGATGACTGAGTCCGTGGCCTGGATCAGAGCTGACTCTGTAGCGGGGATCAAGGCTGAGTCTGTGACCAGGTTCAGGGCTCAGCCTGACCAGGGTTCATAAGTTTCTTTTGGTCGCAAGCAACAGAGTTCAACTCTGGCTAAGTTGGGCAGAAGATAAGACTGTATTTCAAAGATCCCAGGGTGGTCTTCAGAATTGGTTGATTCAAAGATGACTCCGCTTCAGTCCTCCCAGTGTCTGCGTGTCTCCTTTTGAGTTTCAAATCCCTAGGAAAGGAGTCTAGTTGACCCGGCATGGGTCAGGAGTCTGTGCTCCAGGATCAGTCAGGCTAGTCATGGTGCAGGGCCACATATTGCCCATGGAAATGGGAAGGGCCCCAGGCTTGGGGGGAAAAGCTATCTGGCATCATCTACTAAAATGAAAAGGCTGCACATCATTCAATGTGGCAGTCCCACTTTTGGGACATTATTCCATGGAAACGAAAGCCCTGACACCTTAGGACCTATAAGTACAAAGACATGTAGCACAGCAGTGCTCACAGTGTTAAAAAACAAAACAAAACCCGAGAATCATAATCATCTATCAATCAGTTGATGGCTGGACAGATTATGGCAAATCCACAACATAAATACTAGGCAGCCACTGATGATTAGTAATTCAAGCCCTACCAGTTGATTTCCGGGGGTATTATTTAGTAAGAACAGCAAGAAGGGCAAAAATCTATAGACGATCCCATTTTAATAAAAAAGGACAAGCAAAAACCTGTGCACACAGCACGCATATACATATACGTGCATAAGTATACATCTATCTGTAGATGATTATTCACATATAAAGAAATACATGAAATAATGGATACTAGTTACTGAAGTAGATTATGGGGAGCAGTGATACAGATAGAGGGGGAAGACAAGTACACAGAAGAAAAGGTTATAATTTTTTTAAATGCACATAGGATTTCATTTATGAGTGTATCTAACATTCTACAGGCATATGTATATGAAATTAGCAGCACATATTTTCCCCAGGTTTTCATTTGTGCTTTATGTTACTTAGAATTCTCTCTCTCTGTTTTGCCTGCCAGAAGATTGTGTTTTGATGTAATTGAGCCTTTTCTTTTTTTGCTCCTACATGTTTTGTCAAACTTATAGAGGTCTCGTCTCCTTCGGGATTTTAAAGAACTTTCCCCTGTGGTTTAAGTATTTCTATAAATTCATATTGGCATTTAAAGAAAACACCAATTAGGAGAAGATACTTGCAACTGTGCAAATATAACCGACATCTGGTCTCTGGGATATAGAAAAAAGTCCTAGAAATAAATAAATTGGTACAACCACTTTGGAAAATGGATTGGTAATATCTGTTGAAGCCGAGATACTCCTATCCATGTCCTGGCCCAAATGAGCCCCACTTCTTGGAATTTCTGCCCTTGTGTAATCCCTTCCCCATGAGTGTGAGCTAGACCTACTAATTCATTTTTAATAAGTAAAATATGGTAAAAGCGTTAGGATGTCTCTCCTGAGATCTGCCTTGAAGAAACGCTAAAAGAAATTCTTCAGAAAGAAAAAAAAAAATGATATAGGTCAGCAACTTGTGTCTACATTTAAAAACAATAGAGGATTTGAGAAAGAATAAATGAAAGTATAAATAAGATAAAAGCTTGCATTTTTCTTCTTAACGGATCTAACAAATAACAGTGTGTTCAAAAAATAATAGCAGCAATGTAATGGATGATAATGGCTTATGGATAAGTGAAATGAATGAAAGCAATGTTATAAGGGACTCGAGGGAGGAATTGGGAATACTCTGTTACAAGGTACCCACATTACCCACGAAGTAGTGTTGTATCACTTAAAAACGGGCTTGGATTAGTTACAAATGTACATTGCAAACTCAAGGACAACCACTAAAAAATGTAAAAATAAGCAATATAATTGAAATTATAAAAGAGAGGAGAAAATGGGATCTTATAAAATGCCCGATTAAAATTAGAGAAGGCAGAAAAAAATGGAAGACAAAAAAGAGAGAAACAAGGAACAAAGGCAATGAATAGGAAATGCTTACGAATATGGTAAATACTAATCCAGCTACATCACTAATCACTTTAATTGTGAATGGTCTAACTACACCAGTTAAAAAAGCAAGGGACCATCACAATGAATTGAAAAAAAAAAAAGACTCAAGTATATGTTGTTTACAAGAAACCCATTTTAAATATAAAGACACAG
Source organism: Potos flavus (assembly GCA_028534135.1). Taxonomy (NCBI): domain Eukaryota; kingdom Metazoa; phylum Chordata; class Mammalia; order Carnivora; family Procyonidae; genus Potos; species Potos flavus. The sequence goes on from CM052901.1 coordinate 57,369,038, forward strand.
GGAGATGAAAAGTAAATGGATAGAGGAAGGTATACACACTAATATTAATAAAAAGAAAGCTGGAGTAACTGCTAATTCCAAACAAAGCAGATTTCAGAACAAAAAACATTATCAGGGATAAATCCGGGCATTACATAATGATAAAGGGTATCAGTTCAGATCTGAGAATCTGAAGAAAATAAATTTGCTCAATCTGCGTGACAGGTACATGCAAACGTGCATTTTTTGCTCTACTTTCCTGTATATTTGAAATATTTTAAATTTTTTGATGAAAAATGCATCCTTTCTTGGGTACAAAAAAATATATATAGATTAGGTTTACTAATTGTGTTGTCCAGTCTCTCTATATCCTTATTTATTGTGTAGTCAATTTGGTTCATTTATACCATAACAAGTGTGGTTAAGTCTCCCACTATAATTGAAAACCTTCTGATCTCTCTTCATATTTCTAGAGTATTAGCCTCATATACTTTGAAATCACACTGCTTGGCATAGAAAGTTTACTGACTGCATCTTCTTTTCTCTGTGAATGAAACAACCTGTTTTGTTCTCTTTAATGCTTTTTACTTTGAGTTCTTGGATTTTTCTGATACTAACATTGCTACATGTCTCTTACCTTGTCTCTTCTTTCTTCTTTTTAAAATTCCTTCCTTCCCCTCCTTCCTTCCTTCCTCCCTTCCTTCCTTCCTTCCTTCCTTCCTTCCTTCCTTCCTTCCAGTATTTAAGTGGCATATATTTTCCATTTCTATATCTGCTTTAAGTGAAACTCATATAAACAGCATATAACCAGATTTCAAAAAAAACAAAATACTTAAAATGAGAGTCTGCTTTTTTATAGGTGTTAATCCATACTACATACTGATATATTTGGATTTATTCCTGCCCTTTTTAAAAAATATCCTTTCTTGTTGCCTCCCACCCCATTTCTGCTCTTTGATAGATTGAATTTTTCTCTTTGTTCTACATATTATTTCTTTAGTGGTTTGACAGTTACACATGCATCCTATTTCTATTATGTTGTGACCCCTAATATTTCTTGTTCTTTTATTATGCATTTTATTTCCGAGAACAAAACTTTGCTATTGTTGTGAACATGAGGAGTATTTACATTTGATGTAAATATTAAAAATACACTGTAAAGTGCAATTTAAAAAATCAGTTCGGAGTTCAGTAAAATTATACAAATCCAAAAGGTATAGCTATAATATTTTTAAACTGTAGCGCGATTACCAGATTGTGAACAGGTATTGCGCTCCATGGCTGATCATTTCTTTTGGATGGAGAAGCTTGATTTTGTAATTAACAGCAAGAAATTCTACTGTAAACAGTTCTGTTGCTTCAATTACCAGGTTAAAAAAATTACGACCCTAGATATACAGTTCCACATTTTCCATACTTCTAGTACAAACCATAACATATAACATAGGGTATGATATATTATTATAATTACTTTAACATTGAAATTAATGAGAAAAAATTTGTCGATTTCATCTTCAAAAAAAAAAACGAGAACAGAAGGGAGTATGGCTAAATGTTTAACATTGTTAAAGCTGGCTGTTGGTTACATTTTTTGCTGTCCTTTTCAGTATCCTTGACGATTTCATCATTTAAAATGAAATAATGCTTTGGGGCCCACCCTGATTTGTCGAGAGCAGCTGCCGCCCCCGCCACATCAAGGGGGCGGGCCCCACCGACGCCACAATCACTTCCTCCGCCGCAGTCGCCGCCCGCCCTGTTGCTGTCTGCCGGGGGAGGAGCTGGAGACCAGGAGCAGCGGCTCTGGCGCTCGGTCGGTCGTGGCGGTCGGAGTTCCGAGAGCTCTGCGCCTCCTGAAAGCGTGCGGGTGTCCGGACTGGGTGAGTGAAAGGCTGTTTCCTTCCTCAGTTCCTCCAGACGGGGCGGTGGGACAGGTGGCCAGGCATGGGGACGAGGATTCGGGGTCCTCTAGCGAACAGATTTTCAGGCTCGCCCCTCGGGAAGAGGTGGGGCGGACGCAAGACCTGACTGCAGAGTGAGGCCTGTGCCCCCCGACCTGTCTGGGGGCCCTGTCCTCCGTCCCCCAGCCCCTTCCGTCCCCCAGCCCCTTCCGTGTGGCGCGGCCCCCACTCTAAGGGCTTTAATCGCTGTTTGAGAGGGGAGTGGTGGTCGGGGCCCTCTCCTCCTTCCTCCCTTCTTGGTCCCTTTGCGGAGCACTCCATGGCCTTTCTTCCCCCATTTTGCAGTTGTTTTGCTGAATGGTAAATTGTTAAGATTTTTAGGTAAATATATTTTTGTTCCCAGGAAAATCATTGTTGTCGGAAAAATTATTCCCAGGGAGAAACTAGACCCTCGCACGCCTTTTCTCTCTTTTTTCCCCTTTCCCTGGCCATTGGTTTGGATTTGCTGTTTGAGCCGATAACGTTTTTCCCGTCCCTCATTATGACATTGCGGCCCCCTCCCCCTCCCCGTGTCTCGCGTGTGTGGGCAGGGACCTACACATACACGCATGCATGCATGGCACGCACACACGCACGCGTGCACGTGCACGCGGGCGTACATACGTACACACACACAGAGAAACCTTTCATTGCAGCCCCCTCCCTGTACCCTCCCCCACTGAAGGTTCTGGCACATCCCCTTCTCCTTGCACACATGGATACACACACACACCCTCTTGCACGCTGTCACACCCTCCAGCGCCTTTCCCTGCTTCTCACTGCCTGCCCCATACACACCTCCAGAAGCAGCCCCCTCCTTCGGCCTCTCTTTGCTCTGGTGAGTACACACGCACGCACACGCACACGCGCACACACAGCCCTTCGGGGGCTGCCTTAGCCCCTGCCTGCCACATACGCACATAAGGATATCCTTTGATTGCTGGCCCCTTTTTCACATGCCACATGTGTACATACGCACCCCCACGCTCTCATTCACACAGCCCTCACAAATGCTCCCAGCCCTGCTCCCTTCCTGCTGCATCTGTGCACAGACAGCCCTCCTCTGCTGTTCCCGGCCACGCATGCACTCACACTCATAGAAATCCTCGTCCAGGGACACCAGCCCCCCCTCCCTGCTGTAGCCACCTTCACGAACACACATATTTCTTTGATTGCTGACCCCCCGTTCCACCCAACGGCCACCCGCGCATCCCTCTCCCGTGCTGTCCCTCTCGTGGATGCATTTGCTCGCACTGACATGTCTCCATTGTTGCCTCCCATGTTGCCGAACACGCGCACGCAGACGGCAGGCTGCCTCTGGCCGGTGCCACCAAATCCTTTCTTGTCTGCCACAGACATGTACACAGGCGTCCCTGCGCCAAGTTGCATATGACCACGCGCACTTATTCTCTTTCTGTCATGCTTGCACACACCCCTCTCCTTTGAAGCCTGCACCTGTCGTCCTCCTGCCTGCATCCAGAACGGGTGTCATCCTGTCTGACACTAACGCCTCTTCCCAGTACACCTGCCCCCTCCCCCTACAAACACAGGCCTCTCTTCGCGGCATGATGGCTGGTCCCCCCACCCTTCCACCTGCCCCTCTCCTCCTGACAGACACGTAGGCACTCATGAACACGTGGTGATCTATATTTTCCACCCTATTCCAATTTGCATTTCTCCTGTCTGTCTGCAGGGCTCAGAAAAGACACAGACACCCCATAAAATAACCGCAGCAGTCATTCCTCTTCCATGTTGGCATAATTCCACAGTGCTTCACCCACCTTCCCAGCGCCCAGTCACGGCCCCCACCCCCAATCTTCTGTCAGATTGTCCCCTAAGTCTGGCTTTCCTATCAACCCAGTTTTGTAATCATTTTGCCAACATTAAAAATGTGTTCCAGGTCTACACCTGACAGTCACTGGAATGCTACTTGAGGCCTTAGAAGAAAGTGAAACTAATTGTAAAGGCCCCTTATTCTTTCTGTTACCTGCCTGCTGAAGTGGAAATAGATCTCTCTGCTCTCTTATTCCGAACTGAGCTGACGTTCCCGTCTCCAAAGCTTGTGCAGGGTGCAGGAGCCTTTCCACTCGAGGCCCAGCTGTATTGGAAACCCTGCTAAGGCAGAGCCATGGGTCAGGAATCTAGCAAGCCTGTGTGGCCCAAGCCAGCAGGAGGGTATCAGTCCAATACAGGCAGGAGGTATGGAAGAAGGCATGCTTATGTCAGTTTCAGGCCGTCCTCGAGCCAGCAGGAAAGGATTTCCAGCCAGAGAAGGACGACCTCCGAAGTCCCAATGCACAGATCAGCCCCCAGTCAAACCGCCAAGAGGAGCCGGTCGCCATTTTCCATCACTCGCCATAGTTGGGAAGACAGTGAGAGCTCTGGAGCCAGCCCGAATGTTGATAATGAGGACTACTCCAGGTACCCACCAAGAGAGTACAGGGCCTCGGGTAGCAGAAGAGGAATGGCTTATGGACATGTTGACTGTTTCGGGGCAGATGATAGCGAGGAGGAGGGGGCTGGGCCTGTTGAGCGAGCGCCAGTGAGAGGGAAAACTGGCAAGTTTAAAGATGATAAGCCGTATGACCCAGAGAAAGGGGCCAAGTCCTTGGCTGGGGTGCCCCCGCAGTTCTCTAGCTTTAAGCGTGATGTGAGAGAGGAGCTCGACAAGTTAGACCCAGCCCCTGCGGCCAGACGCTCTGCTAGCAGAGCCGAGTTCCTGCAGCAAAGTAGCATGGCCTCTCAGACATCCGCTGAAGGCAAGGTGGCTACCACCGGCGACAGCCTGGAGAGGCAGAGGCGGGAGCAGAGTTTACCTGCACGTCCCAGCAGGGCTCCTGTGAGTATTTGTGGTGGGGGGGAAGACCCCCCAAAGAGTGCAGAGGAGCCCGTGGTGAGGCCCAAAATCAGAAATCTGGCCAGCCCCAACTGCGTGAAACCAAAAATATTTTTTGATACTGATGATGATGATGATATGCCACATAGTACTTCCAGGTGGAGGGATACGGCCAACACGGCTGAAGGCCGCTCGGACGGCCTGGCAAGAAGAGCCAGAGGCGAGAGTTCAAGTGGCTACTCTGAGCCGAAGTACCCCGAAGACAAGAGGGAGGCCAGGAAGGATCAAGTAAAGCCAGAGAAGGTGCCAAGACGCCGACGAACCATGGCCGACCCCGACTTCTGGACGTACAGCGACGACTACTACAAGTACTGTGACGAAGACTCCGACAGCGACAAGGAGTGGACCGCCGCTCTGCGTCGCAAGTATCGCGGTCGGGAGCAAAATCTGTCGTCCAGCGGGGAAAGCTGGGAGACTCTGCCGGGGAAGGAAGAGCACGAGCCGGAGCAGGTCAGGGGGAATGCCGGCGCTGGGGCCAGCTCCAGCGCCGGGGCTAGTGGTGGTGGTGGCGGTGGCGGTGGTGGCGGTGGTGGCAGCAGTGGCGGCGGTGGCGGTGGCGGCGGCGGCGGCAGCAGCAGCGGTGGCGGCGGCAGCGGCCAACTTGAAGAAATCCAAGGAGCATCTCTTCGGGAGGAGGAGCAGGTGTCCCCGAGAGGAGGCGAAGTTCCTTGGCTCCAGTACAACGAAAATGAGAGTAGCAGCGAGGGGGATAATGAATCGGGTCAGGAGTTCCTGCAGCCCGGAGTGTTCATGCTGGATGGAAACAACAACCTTGAAGACGACTCCAGCGTGAGTGAAGACCTCGAAGTGGATTGGAGCCTCTTCGACGGGTTTGCAGACGGCTTGGGGGTGGCCGAAGCCATCTCCTACGTGGATCCTCAGTTTCTCACCTATATGGCACTCGAAGAACGCCTGGCCCAAGCGATGGAAACCGCCCTCGCGCACTTGGAGTCTCTCGCCGTGGATGTGGAGGTGGCCAATCCGCCGGCCAGTAAGGAGAGCATTGACACTCTCCCCGAGATCCTGGTCACCGAAGATCACAGCGCAGTGGGGCAGGAAATGTGTTGCCCCATCTGTTGTAGTGAATATGTGAAGGGGGAGGTGGCAACCGAGTTGCCTTGCCACCACTATTTCCACAAGCCATGCGTGTCCATCTGGCTTCAAAAGTCAGGCACCTGCCCCGTGTGCCGCTGCATGTTCCCTCCCCCACTCTAAGACCAGGGCTCTTTACTCCTGGTCAGATGATTGTCCCCATCTGAAAACCCGCAATACCGCAAGAGCCCTCTCGAAATTAACAATTGCAATGAAAGCCGTGATTAATCTACACCTGTTGATTCCTTGTGATTATTTCCAATGTGAAAACGGTTGTGTGCGATTGCATTAAAAATCACACTGTCTATCTTAGAGGTTAGAAAAGGAAGACTAAACTTTCTAAATGCTACTTGAGATTGCAGTGAAAACATACATTTTCTAACCGGAAAGTTGAGATAAGTTGCGTTTGTTTTCTTCGGTAGACTATGTTGCTGTTAACCGTAACGTCAAGTTTATCTGTTAACTCTGTCCAGAAGGCATCATCATTTCTGTTGCATGTTATGGGTTAATGTTCCTGTAATTGCAGTGCCGTAAAAGCTTATTAAAGTTCTTCTTTTGGTTTTACATGGTACAGTGGAATTGTTTGGTTTTGTCTAAAATGGTGGTAACTAAGTGACTTTATAATTGATCCCTTGCACCTGCATCAAAAATAGGGTTTTGTGGGTTGTTGTTTGTTTGTTTGTTTTCTGGTGTTCCCAACAGTAGAAAAACTTGAGTGTCACTGGAAATGCTGACTCCAACAACAGCAAGAAATTAAGGGTGACGATTTCTAGTAGGAATACAGTGTATGATTGTCAAACTACTCTAGGGGCAAAGGTCACATAGAGAGTACCCTGTCAGTCTGTGGGAAGGAAAGAGACAATGAGAAAGCATGAGGGAAAATCAAGAACGATGGTAGAAACATATCCAAAATGAGTATGGGTCGGTGGGAAGAGGAATTAAAAATCCCCTTTCAGGAAATAGGAACTCTCAGAGCAGGGCGCCAGGCTGGTTCAGTTGGTAGAGCTTGTGACTCTCGATCTCGGTGGGGATAGGGTGGGGTGTGAGTTTGAGCCCCATGTCAGGTGTAGAGATCACTTTAAAAAATTAAAATCTTACGAAAGAAAAGAAACTCTGAGAGGAAATGGGCAACGCCCCCCCCAAATAATAAACAAAGGTCTATGCCAACTGTATACATTGACACAGTGACACAAAAGAATTAGAATAGAAAAATATATGGCAGACAAGTGCTGTGACAAATATTGATACCTACTTCCACAGAGTGAACAGGGTTTAACATGTGGCCATATTGGCTTCCAGTCCCTCTTTCTCTCTCCAATAAATAGAATCAGGCACAAGTGAAGTTCCTCACCTGTCACATTTACTTTCCCTCCTCCACAGAGGTAAGCACTACCCAGGAAATGGTGTGTTTACTTATCGTCTGTCTTTTTAGACATATGTGTGTGTATGTATATGTATATGTGTACATATATATGTATATGCGTGTATATATCCATAGCCAATATAGACTGTTTATGTTTTCTAAGTGGGCATAATTGATAGAATGTATGTCTCGTTCCGCAACTTGATTTTTATCACTGAGCATTGTTTCTGAGATTTAACCATTTTGATACATATAGCTCTAGTTCATGCACTTTTAACTGCTGTATAAGACATTCAGTTGTATGAATCATCACGGTTTATCCATCCCCTTATTGGTGGGCGTGTAGGTTCTTCTCAGTGTTTTGCAGCGACCAATATACTTAAAAGATGTCTCTCTGTGCACGTGTGTGAGTTTCTCTAGGGGTAAGGACGCGGAGATGGAGTTCCCCGGTCTTTAGGCTTGGAGGGGAAATCTTAGGGTCCTGCGGGCTTAAGCATCTTTCTCCTAACCACGTATTGCCAAATTGCTTTCCCAAGCGATTGTACTGATGTATGGTCCTGCCGACAGTTTATGGGAGCTGTTTTTAGCTCCCAACAGCCTGGATGTGGTTAATGTTCAACCTCACGGGTGATCAGTGACATAAACGAACAGAACAGTGAAACACACTGTGTCCATCAGAAAGCCGTGGTTTTTCTTCATGATAATATCTCATTTGGGCTAGGAAAAAACCAGGAAACACACGTGATTGCAGAACGTTTGGCGGGGGGGAGGGTAGCTACCTTTCAAGATGCAAAATGGTGCATGTCTCTGAGCCCAACTTAGGTCCTTGGTGGTACGGAGCTAATGCTAATACCGTACAGCCGTTAAAAATTGTATGTGCTGATACGGAAAGATCTCTAAGGCACACTGTTAAGTGGAAAACAAAAATATTGTGGAGCAGTTATGTATGGTCTTCATGTAAAATAAAACCTTGTAAAACCAAACTATCGATCATAATGCACTGAAGTGTCTGAAAGGCTGCATACCTAACTGATGGCAGTGGTTACCTCTGGGGAGGGATGGGGTTGGGGGGGGAAAGAGCAGGGAAGGGGGCTTTAGATTTTTTCACCTGCTCTCATTAGTTTGCTTGATTTTCTAACAGTGGCACTGATTTTCATGAATATTAACAAAATAAGTAAAATCAAAACAATTCCCAATTAAAAAAAAGAGAGAGGGGGGATGCTGATTCTCTCACTGCAAGTCCAGAGACATGGGTGGAAGCCCCGGCAGTCCTTTGTTTCTGCAGTGGTCAAAGCTGATATTGTCACTTTGTCCCCTGCCGCCATCGTGTGTCCCCCCTTGGCCTTTAGCCCGCACCTCAGCTGTCACGGGGAGTCAGAAGTCTGTGACCTTAGAGGACTCCTGACGGGTGGGTTTGTGGTGGTTTGCCTCACGTTACCCTTGGCTGTGCCCTGACTGGCACCACACCAGGGGGTACGGGAGAGGCACCCTTGAGGCTGTCCTAATTTCCCTTAGAGATACAATTAGTAAATCCACGGAAGTTGGTTGGGGGTGGGGGGGGAACTCCTCTCTGGCGCCTGCAGCCCCCTGCTGGTCTTGGAGAGGCCTGTCACCACAGGGGCTCCTGCTGGAGTGAGGCACTCCTGAGGAGGTACAACCACAAGGCCGGAGACCCTGGGCCCCAGGCTCTGAGTAGCCTGGGTTTGGGCCTGGGACCTCAGTTAAGCACATCAGACACTTGTGCCTAATACCTTAGGTCTGGAGGGGGAGGAAGTCAGAGGCACCGGGGTCATGAAGCATTTCCTCCTGTGCCACCGTGGTGGCAGCCACAGTGGGGGACCATGCTACCAACGCTAGAGGCCCAACACTCCTGTGTGGGTGTGGCTGTGTCCTTGGATGCCCGTTCCCCTTTCCCCACCAGTTTCTGATTCTCCAGCCTCCCCAACTCTTCCCCAAGCTCCCCCATAGCTTTCCAATAAAACCGTTTTGCTTAAATTAACTAGGGTTGGTTTCTGTTGTTTCTAACCGAGAATCCCAAGTGGCACGCTTGCCAACCCCCTAAACCCACTTTTGTGCCTGTTTTTCAGTCAGATGAAATACCCGGAATGGCAAGGGGTCAGGCGATTTCTGTTGAAAACACAGTGGACCCATTATTGGCACCTGGAGCCATGGTTCTAGAACACGCAGGCCTCGGGCCACTACACACGAAGCAGTCCTTTTTGAGAGTCGGTGATTTGGCATATTCATGAAAGGTGCTGCCCACCACACTAGACTCCTTGGTTTCTAGACTTGTTTCCTGGCTGTGGGATAAAGAGCCCCACATTGTGGCCACTGATTTGGAGCATAAACCACTGTATTTTGTAAGACAGCACCCCATATTCCTGAGGTGGTCCCCCTAGAACTACAGCTGAACTGTCATGGGGCCTTTCCTGGCTCAAAGGCACTACCTTCTCTCAGCCCTCTGTTCTAGCTACATCCTTCTACATTGGTGCCTGGACCTCTGACCCAAAATGTCCTTTCCAGTCCTTTCTAGTCAGTTCTACCCATCCTTTAAAAAGTCCTGTTCATGTGCCAGCTCCCAAGAACAGTATTTTCGGACACACCTTGCTCCTTCACTCTCTGGGTACCATCTCTGTGAGGCCTTGAGGTCAGGAGCTCTTATTCTGGAGTCATGTCCATAGCCCAGGCGCTCAGTGCTTGCCTCAGAAGTATTCAGCAACGCTTACTAACAGGAGGAATGAGCTCCTCTCCCAAGGTAGGCGTGAGGCAGGGGTTGTGTTCGGACAATGCGGGAGAAACCATGGGGTCCTGGCCCAACCAGGTGCTCCTGAACCGGCCTTAGCCCCACTCCCACCCCTAGCTTCTGCCGGCCCTGCCCCCGCCCCCCCACCACCTCCTCTTGCCACCCTCCGTCTCATTTTCTGTTTGTGCTGCTGAATTCCCCAGTGTTTCAGAGACTGTCCTCAGGCCCAGGGCCTGTGGCTGAAAAGTGGTGCTCCTCTTGAAGATGGAGAAATAGGAGGCAACGAGCAGCCTCAAGGCACCTTTCTTGGGCCTGGGTTGAACCTCTGCCAAACACGGAGCTGAGAGGGTGTCTGTCCATCTGTCACTAGCCGCGGCCTTGGATGAGCCTTGCCCGGAGCCAGCTTTCAGCCTGACTTGGCATTCCTGTCTGCGCAATGGGACTTTGCCGCTAGGCAGGTCACTGCAGGTTTCTGCTGACCCCCGCATGCCTCCCACCGTGCTCCCTTCCTCCAGACTGTACTACCCTAGAACATCAGCGAGACTTCCTAATCCCTTATTTGTGGATACAATTTTCCCCCAGACGCCTTCGCATTCAGGGATGGCACTGGATCCTCCCATACCCCTGGAAGGTGAACGATAAGGACACTGAGGTTCGGAAAAGCGGTGAGCGTTCTGAAGAGACGGAGTCTGTCTGCTCGGCCGGGGAGGGCAGCAGCTGTCCCGGGCCTCAGCGCGGTGAGGAGCAGGTAGGGGTGTCGGGGCCTCAGCGTCAAAGTACAGGCCGGCTCCAGCTGGACTCCGCTCGGGTGCTCCGGTCACAGGCCGTGCAGGCCACCAGCTTCCCGGCCGCATACTGCAGGCCCAGGGGCCACCCACACAAGAGGGTGCCCGGCATCTGGATGGGAAGAGGAGAAACAAGACACAGGATTGTAAAGGGGTTCTACCACCAGAGCTGGGGACCGGGAGACCACAACGGCTTATGGCGGGAGGAGTGCAGCTGAAGCAGGGCCTGGGAGCCAGCCTGAAGGGAGGTAGGGACAGGGCGTCAAATGCATGAAGACAAATCTCCAGGGACCTAGGGGAACTGAGCCCAAGGCGCTGCTCGGCCCAGCCCATACTCGCCTTCAGCGAACCTGGTCCCGCCCAGGCTGCACTCGGAGCTGAGGATTCAGAGCTGACTGGGTTAGTTCAACAAATATTTATTGACCTTCCGCCTGCAGTGCGTTGGACGGGAACCTGCAAGAGATGAATAAGGCTTACTTAGTCCTTCCCTCAAAGAGCTCAGAGTCTAGTGCGGGAAACAGACATATAAAGAGAGGATGGCAACCCTCGGTGGGAAGTGCTACGTGGAGGCAAACACGGGGTGACGTGGAAGCGAAGAGCCTGGCTGGCCGCGCCGGGAAGGGAGGCTTGTCAGAGGCATCCCAGGTGAGGCCACTCTGAAGGCATGGGCAGGCATCAGCCAGGTGAAGAAAGGGAAGGAGGGAGGGTAGCACGGGCCCTTTGAAACATTATCTGTCCGGGAGCGTGTCAGCTGGTGTGTTTGAAGGGCCCTTCAGTGAAATGTATTAGCATTTAAAATCCGCACACCCTCTGACCCAGCAATTCCACTAGTAGCATTTCTCCTTCATGAGCAAAAGCACGAGGTTGTTTGTACAAGGATATTTACTGTTGCGTTGTTTGTAGTAGCGAGAGACTGGCAAGCATTTCCCTGTCCATCACTAGCGGCCCACCTAAATAAATCACGGCACAGCCATCAGAGGCTTCGCTAGACAGCCTTTACCCAGATGAGGCAGATTCCCAGCTCTTGCCACCTAAGAAGAGCCAAAAACCGAGGAGTTATAAGAGGGAGGCATAGAAGAGCGAGGACAGGGGTGCCCGGGTGTCTCAGTCGGTTAAGCATCTGCCTTTGGTTCAGGTCATGATCCCGGAGTCCTGGGATGGGGTCCCCCATCGGGCTCCCTGCTCAGCGGGGAGCCTGCTTCTCCCTCTGCCCCTCCCTCCACTCGTGCTCTCCCTCTCTCTCTCAAGCAAATAAATAAAATCTTTTTTTTTTTAAAAAGAACAGTGAGGACAGTCACCACGCATGTTTCACAAGAGATACACATACATCCGTGCCTACCTGTACACAGAATGTCTCTGGAAACATAAACAAGAAACAGGAGTTGAGGTCAGGGGTGAGAAGGAGCCTCGCTTTGTACCGTGTGCCCTTTTTTCCCTTTGGAGTTTGTGTGAATTAGATGGGTTTTGTTTTTTGGTTTTTGACTATGTGTATATGTGATCAATAGAGAGAGAGAGAGAAAGAGAGAGAGAGAGAGTCAGAGACAGAGAAGGGAGGGAGAGACCTCTGCAGGAGGGCAGAGACCTCACACAAAGGGAAGCGAGTGAACAAACGCACAGGGTATGAAATAGTATGGTGCGTATGCATGCACCCTGGGAACGGGCAACACTGGCCCAAGCAGGCCCTCCAGGGAGCAGAGGAAGCACAGTTCAGCTTTGCCTCATGAGGACATGGTGTGGGGGCTGGGGGGTGGCCCAGCACCCAGAGCAGGTCCACTATCATCTCCCATCTCCAGGTGTTGTACGTGCATAACAGATGCTCAGGAAATCTACCATCACCTTGGCTGACGGTGGTTCTCTCAGTGGTGGAATGATAGGTAATTTTAATGTTCTTCATATTTGGAGGGCATTTCTCGAATTTTCTTCAACAAGCAGGTGACCTGGGAGAAAAAGTAAAAACAAAATCGGAATGCCACTGGAACCCTGATTCAAGGCTCTCAAGCCGGGCTCTTCCTGAGGGAAGCCAGGCCAGCCCTCCCTGGTCAGCGGCAGAAGGGGCTGACAGAAAGGCCGGGGCATTCGGAGTCAGACCTTCATCTGAAACGGTTTTCGTGCTAATTAACTGTGAGTGGTGAGCAAGGCACATACCCTCTCCGCCTCGGTTTGCTTATTTATAAAATGGGACAAAAGAACGCCTATCTTAAGGGGTGCTTGGAACAAGCAAACGAAATAACAAGATGGACAAAACCCACTCTAAAAACCTAAGGTGACGGTTGTTGGTGGTTGTTACCATTTCTACTGGCTCTTTTTTTCAGGGCTGGAACAGCAGGAGCCCAGGACCCCGAAGAAAAACCACTACTCTCTGGGTGGAAAGAATCCCCCTCCACCACACACACACACACACACACACACACACACACACACACAATCATTCTCTCTTCAGCAGTTCAGCAAGGCTGACTCCGGATGCCTGGGCCCAGGTCTGCCGAAAAATACTTAGCAGGAGCCCAACGTTCCCTTTGGAAGTGGAGTGCGGCAAGATAGGGGAGGAGGAGGAAGCAAAATGTTTGCTATTTTTTTCTGTGCAATTGACTCTGCCGGCCGAGGCCCTTTGCTCACGGCAGTCTGTGTGCACAGATGGCGGCAGAGCCCCTCCTGGTGAAGGGCTCGGCTTCCTGTTGAGCATGCCCACCCCATTCAGGCCCGCTGAGGAATGTGGGCTGGTCCCGGCTGGATGGGCTCAGTGTCTGCCCTGGCCCCTCCCTGAGGCCTGGCCTGACCCCTCCTCAGGCCTAGATGAAGGAGCTTCTGTGTCTTGGGGCCCCGCCTGATTAGATATGGCTGCAACATTGACTCCTCCCTCGCAGGCTGGGCACCGGGGAAAGAAAAGCACAAGGCTTGCCCAGAGTCCTCCCAGCTCCGAGAGTGGCTGGCCTCAGAGCTCATCTGGGTCTGTGGGAGTCGAAAGTTGCTGCCAGTCTCTTTGTTCTAAGCGGACGAGCCCCGGAGTGCTGGCTAGGTTCAGGCCAGTGAGGGGTGGGGGGTTTCCACGGGCCCAGTCCCCAGGGCTGTCGAGGGAAAGCCTAGATCACATATATACACAAACGCACAGATCTGGTGGACTCCAAATCGTGGTCCAGTGTCAGTTCTGCAGAGGTGGACCTTGTCGGTTGGTCACAGGTGGGTCGCGGGTGGTGAGGTCCACAGGGACCAGAGCAGAGTATAAGGGGTTCTTTGCCCTTTCTGGGTTTTTTTTTTTTTTTTTTTTCTCTTCTCTACATCCAAAGAGCTGCTTGACTACTTCTTAGCCCTGGGCCTTGAGTGAGTCACATCGCCTCTCTGAACCTCAGTCTCTTCGTCAGTAACATGGGCAGGATAACCTCATAGAGCCGCTGTGAGGAGGACATGAAGGCATAGCACAGCGGCATGACATAGGAGACGCTCTAGAAGTGGGATTTTCTTCCTATATATATTAAGCACTTCCTTTTGTGGAGCGCTGGGCAATCCAGAAGTGACCAAGATGGTCTCTGCCCCCAAGCAGTCTCAGGGGTTCCAGTCCCCTTGGCCTTTAGCCCAGCTTAACCTTGGGCCCTGCTTCTGACCAGGGGATTCTGGCCTGTTCCCGAGACGCCGGCACTGCTCAGGTCAGATGTCTGAGGCCCAGGCTGCCTCTTGCTGACCCAGGCTCTGTAGCCTCAGCCTAGCCGCTAGAGCCGGTAGCCTAAAAAGACAGTCCTCCCTGGGCAGCCTGCCAGCCTGCTACCAAACACTTCCAGAAGTACATTGTGCGATTTTCACAACAGCTCTACAATGAAGGTGCTCTAATCACTAGTCTCCAAGAGACCTGCTCTCAAGTCCCAGTGCTATCTTTCGCATGCGTTGCAACCTTGGGCAAGTACCTTCGCCTCTCTGTGCCTCAGTGTTCTCATCTGCAAAATGGGAGTTAAATAAGAGTAGCTCCCTTTTGAGGAGGGCAGTTAAGGTGCTGAAACGCTGCCTGAGGCATATCAAGCTCTCAATTCTTGTTAACTGCTGTCCTTAGGAAACCGAGGCTCAGAAGGGGAAATGACGTGCTCAAGGTTACACGGCTGAGCAAGTGGCACAGCTAGAGCTGTTACCCTAGCCTTCCTGACAGTAACGACTCCGCCACACAGTGCTTCATACCCTCTGGATTTCTAGATTTTGGGCCTGGACTTCCTATTTATTTTGCATTTCCATTTAACTTACTTCTCACAGGCTGCTGCCAGCTAATCAGGCCTGTGTTGGATTTCCCATGCTGCCTTCTTGATAGGGCCATCGCAAGGGCCTGCTGCTATCATCTCTGTAATCCGACCCATTGCCTACCCCCGCCCCAGGCAGGCCTCCCTCTGGGTTCCTATAATTTGGTCAGTCGTCGGGCTCTGCCCCACTCCATACTTGAAAGAATAAAACTCACAATGCTAATAGAGAATATCATGCTTGCACCTTAAAATATCGACGTATTCAATCCTTAGAGGTAGGTGCTATGCTCACTCCCATCTTCCATGTGGAGCAACTGAGGCACAGAGAGATTAAATGATCTGCCCAAGGCCACACAGCTCTAAGTGGCAAAGCCAGAATTCAAACCCGGGCAGGCTAGCTACAGTCGCTGCTCTTAACCATTACCTCCCTGGAAGGAAGAGTTTTAGAAGCTGGCTGGGCCAGTCAGAGAGTCAGCCCTCTCCAACCTCCATGAGCCCAGCCATGTGTGACACAAAACTTCACAGGAGCACAAGCCAGGCCGGATCCGTTCACAGATGAATCCTCAATGGCTAGCGTGTTTCCTGGCACATGGTAGGTGCTTAGTACAGCGCTGCAGAATAAGTGAATGAATCAATGAATCAATGAATGAAACTAAAATAGGGTGGGGCTGTGAGGAGGGGGAAAAGAGATTGGAGAGATACAAAGGAGAACTGAGCGGATTAGGACACTGATCCAATTGGGGGTGTGAGGAAGTCTTGGATGACTCCCAAGATTTTGGCTTTTGGGTGACTCGATGATGAGGTCATTTAGTGTGATAGGAGGGACAGAATGCAGGGGTGGAAAGAGCAGCACTGATAAATTCGGTTTAGGATGCGGAGTTTGGGGAGCCTTTGAGACATAGGAGGGGATGTCCGGGAGGCTGTTGGATACAAGGCTTGGAGCTTCCAAGAGGCATTTGGGTCTCCCACCCAGCCCGCTCGCGTGGCTGTGCCCCCTCCCATCACACTTGAAACCGCTGGCCCATTGGCCTTTACTCTTCCTACGGGGAAGGAAAGGAAGGAATCTTTGATGGTGGGAATGGGGGGGTGCTTTTCTAAACCAAACAAACGCATACACAGTGCTTGCTTGTTGAGGATCGACTTGCCAGGCTCTTGGCACATGCAGGCTGGCTTCCAGGGCGGACCCCCCCTCCCACCACCCGCCGGCCCCTGCCGCCTGCTCCCTGCCAAGGTGAGCTCTGACAGGGCGACTTGTCATCTTTTCAACACCTCATTTTTCCCTCCTTACTCACTGCCCGGGGAGAGGTCCTTCCTGTTTGCACACCTCAGGGGCTAGGCCAGGAGGAGGAACAAAAACAGCCTTCATGGTGCAGGGGGAGGGGAGGGCAGAAGGAGAGGACTGGGGGGACAGGACGAGAAGGAAGAGCAGAGGAGAGGAGGAAGGGGGGAAGAGAGGGTTGGGGCCCCACCTTCTGTCTCCCGGCCGTGGGCTCATCAGACGCGCGCGGGCTCGCGCGCGCGCACGCACACTGCACAGTGCGGTCACTGTGTCCTGGAACTGGAGAGGCTGATTCTCAGGTTAACCCCAAGGGGTTAGCATTCCAGCTGGGTTTAGAAACTAGCTATCATGTCTTCTCTGCCTCACACCCCCGGTCAGCTCGGCTTCGAGTTGCCCAGCCCCGAAACCGCTGCTCAGCCGTATCAGCAGCCGGCCAAGGCCCAAGGACTCCTTTTCCCAGCTCCCCCACCCTTTTTCTCTGGGTGTGCAGCTCCGCGGGTCTGCACCCCCTGGCCCCATGCCCAAGGCTCCCCGAGCCCCCCCCTTCTCCGCCCCCATTCCCGCTCCCGGCAGGACTCCTCCCGGGAGTCCCGCCCCCGTCCGCAGCCAACCCCGCAGGTAATCCCCTCCCCCTTCCTGCCCCCGCAGCTCCAGCCCCTTCCAATTAGCGCAGTCTCGGATCCCCTCTGCTGGGAACCGGGCCCCCCCGCCCTCCGGCTCCCTCCCCCACTCAGCTCCCACGTGGGGAGCCCCGCTCCCAGGCCTGGCCGCCCCATTCACAGCGCCCTCCGCCATTGTCCGCGGCCTGTCACTCACGCTTGGCATTAGCATTTCTAAAGCCCACTTCTCCGAGTCACCGCTTTGGCTTCAGCCTGGGCCGGGGAACTTAACCCTATAGAACAAGGAACAATTACAACTAACCTTCAAGAGCACTTTAGAGTATATAATTCACGTTGCTATATAGCCATTTAATTTACTTCTCACAACAGCCCTTAGCAGTGGGACACTGACGTCCCGAGAAGCTCGGTGAGTTGTCCAAGGTCACAAAGTAATTTCTAAAGCCAAGATTTCAGCTCAGGTTTGTCTGCTGCCAAAGGCCACATTCTTTCCACTACACCACCTTGCCTCTTTGTCAGGCTGAGCTTGCTTCTGCTTGGCTGCGCTTTCTTAAAAGGTGGGCATGGTGGCTTGATGTTCCTGCGGAGGGAATGCCAGATTCAGCCTGCTGGGGAGCTCCTGGGCGGTTTCTGTGCTGCCACTAACCCAGGGATTCACTGAGCTGGCACTGACCGCTTCAGGCCACCACCTGGAGAACAAAGCCTGGCCCAAAAGGAAGCAGGGGGAAGTGGCCATAGGCTCCAGAGCCAGATGCCAGGCTCATGTCCCAGCCCTGCCCCTTGGCAGTGGGTTGGCCTTAGATAAGTGACTTCACTTCCTTGGCACCTACCTCTTAGGGTTGTAGTGAGCGGAAAGTGGGCTAATATGCATAAAAGACATAGGGTAGTACCTGGATAGTTCTTCATGACTCAGTTAGCATTACTACACGCTCGTCCACCATGCTCCTGGGGTCAGAAGCAGCATGGCATGAGCAGAGAATGGCTCTATTACCAGAGAGCCTAGGATTCCACTTCTGGCTCTGCCCTTCACTGGCTGTGTGACTTTGGATAAATGACTTACACTCTCTGGGCTTCTTCCGCTTCCTGGGCAGTAAAACGGAGATAGTGATAGTTCTCACTTTCCAGAGTTGTTACGAAGATCAACATTTGCCTGCGTGTTTTCTCAAAAGGTGGAATAACATAGACACGATAGGCTTTAACAATCATTGCGAATGATTCTGTTCAGGATCCTATTCAACATCTGTAAATCCTTGGCCTCTTCCTGACTCACCTCTGACTCAGGGATACCTCTCACCCCGCCTGGGCTCCAGTTGTTCTCCAGATCTCTGTCTCATCTACTCCTAGACCATAATAGATGAGGCATTTTCTGAGCTTGCCCTTCTTCTGACACTGAACATGCAGACGATAGAGGACACAGGAATCTCCATGTTTGTACCCCTGTTTTCCTCTGGGGGGGGGGAAGAATAACTGCTCACATGTGCCCAATACGAAGTCCATCCCCACCTATTAGGTCTGGCATGGGACCCTCCTCCTCCCCCTCCCCCACAACCACTCTGGGCCACAGGAGGGCGGAGCAGGCTCTGTTTGGTCCCACCTGACTAGGAGAGGGGGAGAAAGTCTCAGAGGAGGGAATCATTTTGCCTTTAGCTTTCATAGCCAGGAGCTTAGACCGGATCTCAAAACAACTCCCTCAGGGGTAACGTCCAAGCAAAATGGCCCCCTCTTCTGTGTTTTGGTACCCACTGACAAGGTTTGACACCTACGGGTGCCTGTGTTGGTCCATCCCACCTTCATAAACAAAGCCTTGAATCACCAAAGAAAAATCACTGAAGTAGAATCCCTATTTCTTTTTTTTTTTTTTAATTAATTCTACAGATATTCGACCTTGGTGATAAGAAGGGCACTTTACTCCAATGGTGACTTTAAGCAGTCAGTATTTTCTTCAAAAGAATCATTTGAATTGGGACACCCGGGAGGCTCAGTTGGTTAAGCGTCTGCCTTCGGCTCAGGTTATGATCCCAGGGTCCTGGGATCGAGTCCTGCATCGGGCTCCTTGCTTAGTGGGAAGCCTGCTTCTGCCTTTGCCCCACCCCCTGCTTGTGTTCTTGCTCTCTTTGACAAATAAATAAATAAAATCTTTAAGAAAAAAGAATCCTTTGATTAGGCCAGCATTTTTCCAGTTGGGTTATACCCAGTCAAAATCACTTGGAAACTCCTTTGTTTCCTCAAATATCCGGATCCCTACTAACAACATTTCTCTAAAGGCTATAGGTTTTCCATTTAGGCCACTGACTCAGCTGGGCCAGGAGTTGGGGTGCGTGGAGGGGTGAATTACAGAATTCCCAAAGGTATGCGTGGTTGGTAAAAGCATATTCAATATACCTATTTTCTCCCCCTGGTGGTCTAAGCTCCAGAAAGCCAAGCTTATAGCAAAATCGTTTTGGTTGGTACGGGATACATAGAACATGGAAGAGGGTGTGCACGAGTGAAGACTGAGAAGCTTTGAGCCAGCTGGGTCCTCTAAAAAGGTAAAGACCGACTGCCTGGCACACCATTGGGCTCACTTCTGCTCAAACTGCTCCTGTTACTAGAGAGATGACCCGACTCTCTTTCCACAGATTGAGGAGCATGTGACAGTCTCAGGTCCAGTCCCGGCATCTACTGGCCATGAGGAATGAGGGACCAAGCTCCAAGTAACTGGGGATCTTTCCAGAAGAGGCAGTAGAGACCACAGATTTACGTTCTGGAGAACTCGAGGCTCTGCTGGTGTTCATCACGCTTGAGTGTTTCATCATTTTCTGGACTTTCTCTCTACTGAGAACTGGGTACTGTGGGCATGTAGGGGAGATGGGAGGGGTGCGGAGTAGGTGGATAGGAGTAGAATGTTCAAGGTGGAAGGGTCTTTAGGCCAACCTTCTCGTTGTACTATCCGGAGAGGGTGAGGGGTTTACTCGGGACCTGGCATCAGCACCAAGAGTAGAACTCAGGTGGCTCAACTCCCATTTCGACTCCTCCACGTGGTGCGCCAACTCCAGCCTGGAGTGATTTTACTTATCCTCTGTACCTGGGGCTCCTCTGAATCCAGACTCTGCTATTAGATCTGTGCCTTTTAATACTGCAGCCTCTCACCGCCCTTGCCCCCGGGTGCTTCATGTGTGCCTAGGTGGAATTAAGATGCGCTGGGAGTGTAGGGGGCGCCTGGGTGGCTCAGTCAGTTAAGCGTCTGCCCAGAGTCCTGGGATCAAGTCTCGTATCAGAATCCTCGCTCAGCGGGGAGCCTGCTTCTCCCTCTTCCTCTGCCTGCCGATCCCCCTGCTTGTGCTTGAGCTCTCTCTCTCTCTCTCTCTCTCTCTCGCTCGCTCTTTCAAATAAATAAATAAATTAATTAATTAAAAAAATCTTGAAAAAAAAGGATATGCTGGGATTACGAAATACACACTGGACTTGGAAGCTTGAGTGTGGAAAAAAGAAAGCGAAATATCGCATTAGCAGTTTTTATATTGATCCCACGCTGAAATGATACTACTTTGGATATTTTGAGTGAAAAGAAAGGTATTATGAAGAATTAATTCCACTTTTTAAAAACACTTTTTAAACTTAGCTACCAGAAAATTCCCTGTGTGGCTGGCATGATGTTTCTATGGGATGGCACGGTGCTAAATCTCCAGTGGAAGTGACCGGGTTTTCAGTTCTGACGAGAGGCCGGGACAGGGCCGGGCAGGGTAACGGAGGAAGGTCCCAGCAGACGTCAGGAAGCCAAGGCCCAGCTTGACAGCAGGAGGGCTGCTGAGCCCAGGCTCAGCGGTTGGACAGGAGTCAGGCGGATGGGTAGTATCTGGTAATGAGACTCTGATGGAAGGTCGTGGAGGCAGAGCCACAGGGCATGGGGCCCGGAGGCCCGACTACAGTCCAGGGAAGCCTGGGCAGTAGCCCTTGAAAGCAGTGATTACATGCCGGAGGGCCCAATCTCTAGACTGGGCTGGGTTCCAGTTCTGCCACTCGCTAGCTGTGTGACCTTGGACAAGTTACTTAACCTCCATCGCTCAGGTTCCTCATCTGTAAAATGAGAGTAACGGTAAGAGTTCCTATGTCACAGGATACATGTCAAGCTCTTGGAACGGTGCCTGACACAGTCACTACTCGCAACATGTTAGCATTATTCTCCTTACCTGTCAGAGAAGCAAGCTGGGAACATAACCCTCTTCTGGCATCCTTCTGCAGTCCTGGGATGGGCCCAGATTTGTGGGGCTAGCTCTGTCAGATCTGGGGTACCAAGCCGAGGTACAAGCTGATGAAGTGAAACCACTTCCAGAAGATGCTGACCGTCCTCAAGCCAGGCGTCCAGGTGAAGCTTCAGCCGAGGTTGGGGAATCGGGGGCCTGGGGGGTGGCTCCGTGGCCACAGCTGTGGTCACAAGAGGCTGCAGGCCCAGAAACCGGGCAGCTCAGCCCCACTCAGGCTCCCACTGCCCTTTCTGGGACCATCCGTAGATAGGAGAGGCTTTGTCCCAGCCCTGCCATGCATAGGGATTCCGGGCCTCGGCACTGCAAGGAAAAATCACATGGAGACATATAAATCCCTCTGTCTATAGCTTAAATAACAAGACCCAGCTCTTGCTGCAAAGCAAGAAGCAGCATTTAGCCGCTCCAAATGCTGCCGTTTCTGTTTGTGCTTGTCTCTAGGCTTTAGAGAGCTTGTAAAGGCAGACACAACACTCCATTGATATTCTCAGTCATGCCCAGCAGTTGAGCTCTTCTTCCCCCTTGATAATGGGGTTGCAGCCTGGGTCTGGCCCAGGATTCTAGTTGAATCCTAGAAAGTATGTCCTGCTCCCCTCCCTCCCTCCTCCTCCACCCCACGATGTCTGAGGCCCCGCACGGAGGAAAGCGCAAGTGTCAATAGTAGACTTGGAACAAAAGGGATTGAGGAAATACTTTTTAATATCTGGCCTAATCCAGCGAGGTGTGAGACACTGGAATAGGAGACCCAGTGAGGCTGAGATGATCCACTCTGAGGAAGGGAGTGATTTCTGGTTTCCCCATGGCTGATATTCCCCTCAACTTCAGAAGTGGGAGAGAAGACTTGCCCATCTGTTTGGAATTTACTGGAAGAAAAAAGAGAGATGGGGAGGGAGGGAGAGAAAAAAAAGAGAGAAGAATGAGGAGGATGTAAGTGTGCGTGTGTGTGTGTGTGTGTGTGTGTGTGTGTGTTTGAATGAGTGAGTGAGAGAGAAAGGAAGAGGATTCCTTCTTCTTCGCCACCTTCTCCCCAAACCTATTCCTTAGCATCGATCCTTAGCAGCATCGACACGAACACCAATAGTCAGGAATTTTCGAAGCCCCCTGGGCCAAGGGCTTCAAGGGGATAATGTGCTATTGGTAATTGCCAGGCTGGTAGTCTCAATGGTAGAGTGAGGCTTGGCTCGTCCCCTAGACCCAAATAGCAGAGCAACAACCACCAGATGCTTCTAGAAGGATGGTACGCACACACACTGTGTGTGCACGTGTGCAAGCGTGTGTGCGTTGTGGGGAACACCTCCAGCCGAGCCCCATCGGGAGCCCACAGGGTGCCCAGAGACAGCCTCAGCCTGGCCTCTGGTGGGCATGGGAGGAGATGAGGGCTAGGGCAGGTTCAACAAGGTGGCAGGCAGATCAGAGAGGAGGGGCGAGTTGAGCTGAGACCACGACGGGGCTGGGCACGAGACTCATGGTGCCCTCGAGAAGCCCTAGCCGGTGGCAGGCTGGAAGCTCTGTTGTCAGAAATGAGGTAACCTAAGGCCAGGTCCTCGCCACGTGACCACACTGTCCACAACCAACTGTGGGTGTTTGAGGCCGGCCCCTGGGAAAGGGGGAGTACTAGCAGAAACCTCCATACAGGGGGCCATGGTTGCCAGGCAAATCCAGAGACTTTCAGACTTCAAAGAGATCCCGCCAGAGAGTATGCCCAGACCCTAGGTTTGGGCTTGGGTGAGACAGACAGAGAAGGGTAGGGGATCTGCTTTCCTACAAAATGAGAAAACCGACAAAAGGGAGCAGTGTGAAGCGAAGGGAGCATTGGCTGGGGAGCGGGGAGGCCTCCATTTGAGATGACTGAGTCCAGAGTCGGATCCACTGCGAGACCCTGGGCAATGACTTCCCCTTTCTGGGCCTCAGAGTATCTCTGAGTGAGGGGGCCAGGCTCCACGATCTCTAATGCCAGGCCCGATGAAACCAGGGCTCACTGAGTCAAGATATCTGGATTCTCTTCATGACTGCAGATATCTCTGAATCCTTCCCATCTGAGACTCAGTGGGACCTCCCAGAGCAATCGTCCTTCCAGGCACACCCCTCCCCCCAACGACCGCCCCATCTCAGACCGGAATCTTCAGGAAAGTTATCTTTAAGGGAAGGAGTGAACTATGCCCCCACCTCTCCCATCTCACCTGCACCTCTGGAAGTCCTTCCTGTGTCTCCCTTTTATCCCTTCTTTATGTTAGGGCTCTCCTGAAAGTACTGTCTCTAGGGTCCCATTTTTAATTTCTTTTGTTTCCCCCAACCAAGGAGAGGAAGAATCGGACTGCACATCTGTTTGGAATTTGGGGGTGGGGGGAGGGAAATGAGGCAGCTCGGCGGCTTCTCCTGCACGCCCTGAGTTCCAGGCTGGGGAGAACCGGTGAGAGCCGGGGGCCTCCCTGTGCTGCCATCCCCCCACCCCCCCACCCCTGCCTCCCACCCCCCATCGTCCTTGTCAGCTGCCTTCTCAGCCTGTCTCATCTCTGAGACAAACAAACAATCAGGAGGCAGACCTGAAACCTTTTGCTGAGGCGGCAAACAGCGTGGCCGGGCTCCGGCCTTAATGGGCCCCAGCCCTGGCCTGTCTGCTCCCTCCCGGCTTGCCTGCCTCCAATGTGTTTCTGATTTGTACTGAGCTAGCGGCTCTGCCACGCTGAATGTGGCGGCTGCCTCGGCCCCGCCTCTCAGGGATCCAGGGGTGGGAAGGTTGGGAGAAGCCAGAAGCTTGGTGTAGAGGCCGTGGCAGGAATTCTGAGATGTATACACAGACTCGGCCGGGGGGAGGGGGTGGGAGTAGGGATGGATTTCATCTGGCTATAAACAAACATGCTTCTCATTTAGGGACCTACGGGTGCCAGTCACCAGATCCCCCTTACCCATTTTCCAGCGGGCAGGCAGAGCGAGAGCAGGGATGGCGAGGCTGGGGATGTAGATCGGGCACTCTCCGAGGAGTGCCGCTCTCAAAAGGGAGTGAGGATTCTCCGAGCTGTACAACCTACTTGTCCCAGGGAGCAAGGGATCCTCAAGGAGGCAGTACCTGGGGCTAGATGGCCTGGCCCTGGGACACTAAGGGAGGACATCGTGTCATCTTTGCTCCTTCACCTCGCACGCCTACCCTTACACACACATAGGCGTTTCCTTGCACGTTTGGGCTGAGCAACCCGGGACATTTTCCTTTGCCCTTTCGGCCTGGCCCTCTGTTTAGAGATACCGCCTATGTGTTCTGGCACGCTGAGGAGACAAAGAAGGTGGCCGCTTTTGGGGGCCACAGCAGTTCCGAATGTGCTGATAAAATCAGTTTTCTTTATCATTTGCCCCCGATCTTTTGTGGGGCCTTGAGCCACGGCTTGCTCTCTCCTGGATTGCTTTCTCCGTGGACCTGGGGCTGAGACTGGAGTCAGGGTCAGAGTTGAGTGGAAGCAACTGGCTTCACTCTGTAGATGTGACCAGGGTGGGTGGAGACATCCCTTTGGCCCTGACTTTGACAGTCGTCCGAGTCCGGCCATTGCTCTCTCAGCCTGGACCCAGCCTACAGATGGGGCTTGGTGGCAAGCTGGGCCCGGAAGGTAGTGGGGCAGCCCAGCAAGGCCAGCTGGGCAAAAAAAAAAAAAAAGGTGAGGGGCCGTGGAGAACCTCGGCTTGTGTTCACAGAGGAAAGCCCTGTGAGCGGACGGGGCTGGTCAAGGCTGCTGAGCCGCAAATGGGTTCCCTCCTCACAGCCTCCTTTCCAGACCCCCCATTCATGGGAGTGTGGGAGGGCGGGGGAGCAGAGCATCCTCAGGAAAGCAGCCCCTGGGACCCTGTGGCTTTGTGGCTATTTATTCCTCCTCCTGCTTTTTCTTAAGCCCTAAACGTTTCTCACAGTGTCTAGCCAGTTCCAGTTATGTAAGCAGCATTGTGTGTTAATGAGAAAAATATCCACTGGTGGTGTGTGGAATCCAATGGCCTTTGTCCCCCAAGCCACCCAGTACTTCCCTTCTAGCTGAGACCAGGCCCCGCTGTGAGCTGGGGGATGGAGACTGTCTTCATAACCATTGCTTCTGTCACACGATGGGACATGGATGCCAGGACCCTGTGTCTGTGTGCACGCGCGCACACACCTGTGCGTGTGGTGCGGTGTGTGGGGAACACACACCTTGCCCCATGGACCTTTGGGGACGAGGGGCACCAGGCTTGACCTCAGCAGTGCCCTGGTGGACAGAAGGGTTCTGACAGACGCCTCCCTCCGGTATGCACTGTCCTAACAGGCAGGGGACCCTTCCTCTGCTTCCCCAGAGAATTCACCTCTCCTCTCTCTGTATTCTTGCTCCCCCCCCCTTCCTGGTTTCCCTATGGCTCTCTCGGGTCCCAGAAGCCACTGAGTCAGAGACCGAGGGTGCTGTGGTAGAGGCAACAGGGACAGGCAGCAGCTAGGGTAAACAGCAGGCTGCCCAGGCCAGCGGAGAAAAGTTTGAGGCTGAGCTCGGCCACCAGCGGGCTGTGGGATCCGGAAAAACTCATTCCCCGGTCTGAATCACGCGGTAGGGGGAGAGATTAGATTAGATGACTGTGAGGGGCACCGAAGCCCAGGCGGATGACGAGCCAGGGCCCCAC
This sequence comes from Potos flavus, assembly GCA_028534135.1. Classification (NCBI taxonomy): domain Eukaryota; kingdom Metazoa; phylum Chordata; class Mammalia; order Carnivora; family Procyonidae; genus Potos; species Potos flavus. Next base: position 57,394,810 of record CM052901.1, read on the forward strand.
TACCGAGCTCCACTCTGCCGGGCGACCGGGTATCGCTAGCGGTGCCAAAGGGCTCCGATTCTTTTCTCAAGGCAGCAGTCCCTTTAATCCTTCCTCAAGGCCGCCAGCCACATCAAGCCCGCCCTGGCTGTGAAGGGGCCTCAAGCCCAAGCTTCTCAAGGGAGACAGAACCCATTCATTCATTCATTCATTCATTCATTCACTTGTCCATTCATCCATCTCGTCCATTCATCCATCTCTATTTTCCATTAAGCCATCGCGCATGGACACCCAGGGTGTCAGGCACAGTCCTACCCCACCCAGCCTGAGACACTTATTACCTTCGTACCTCTGCCTGGCCTCTCCTCAGCTCAGCAGCTTCTCACCCCGGCTCTAGGGAGCTGCCCCCCCCAACTCCTGCCCCTCCCCTCCCCTGGCCCAGGCTCTTGTCCGGTGGCCCCTGAGCTCACACTTTCTGGATGGCTGCCTGGCAGCTTTTTTTCTAGGACAAGTCCCACCTCGGCCAGAACTGGCCTCCAGGCCTCCACTCCTGGGCTTAGCTTTTTACAGGCTATTTAGCCCTGTCTCCTTTTCTCCCCTGTTCTCTCTCCAAATGCTCCAAGACTCCTCCCCTTGCTTTGCTTTATCTAAGGTGTGGCTGGGCTCCAGGCCTCCCGGTGGAGCCTTCTGGATCCAGCCTTCAGTCACAGAAACACCCCATACGCACATCCCAGCCCCATGGCCCTGAGCCTCCAGCCCCCCAGGGGCACCTTCAAACCCAGCTCTTCTAGACCCAGCTGTGGGCGGGCCTTTCGACAAAGCAAGACCCCCGGGGCCGGGCCACCAGCAGGGAGGGGCCTGTGAACCCGAGGGGGCTGGTTTTGCTCTAGGGCAAGGCTGGTGGAGGGGATGGGGTGGGGATGGTGGGTAGGTGCTGGGGAGTGGGGTTGGAGGAGTCTGTGTCAGGGGACTGCCAGCTGGGGTATGTGTCAGAGTGAATGGGCCGGTGCTCATCTCCATGTGTGACCCTCCCAGCAGCCGTCAGCCTGCATTAGCACACACATGGGTGAGCCTGCACGTGGGCACGAGAGGCAGCAGGGTACGAGGGAGGATGGGGAAAAGAAAACAACAACAAAACACTGGCTGCAGGGCAGAAGAGTCTTCTCCTCCGGCCTCTGCTGCCAGGTTGCTAAGGCCCTTCCCCTCTCTCCAAGCCTCAGTTTCTCCATGTGTAACGTGAGAGAGCGGAATTGGAGGTCTCGAAGGGCTATCACAGCTCTAACATGCTCTAGTTCCTTTATGTTCCCTGTACTGGGGCAGGCTCAGAAACTTCCTTTCTGGGGAAAGACAGGACACGCGGAGTCACCTGTAAAATAGCAATGATATGTCCTTTCCTGCACTCTCGTGTCAATCTTATACCCCCTTTCTCGTCCTTTGTCTTCCTAGAGCCAATGTAAGGGCAGAGGCGGAGGGGAGAAGGGCTGTGTTCGAGAACCGTCTCCCAGTTCAGGAGGGCCCCCCGGGGGGGCGGGGGGGCGGGGGAGGTATTCAGGGATGCCATGCGCGCACAGACGCAGAGAGGAGGCTGCTGGTGGGAGTGCGAGGAGCCCACGCCTGCACTGTCACCACCGCAACTCCTTCAGGATGCCCTCAAGGACGGTGGTGGTCTAGCTCAGGTTGGGCATCTCTGGAGGCCAGAAAACCCTGTATTTACACGCAGCGTGGGTGTTATGTTATCAATAAAAATAGCAAAAATTGGGGCACCTGGGTGGCTCGGTCGGTTAAGTGTCTGCCCTCGGCTCAGGTCATGATCCCCGAGTCCTGGGATCCAGCCCCACCTCGGGCTCCCTCCTTGGTGGGGAGTCTGCTACTACTCTCTCTCTCTCCGCCCCTCCCCATTCTTTTCCCTCCCTCGCTTGGTCTCTCTCTCAAAGAAATCAGTACAATCTTTAAAAAAATAGCAAAAAATTCTGAAGGTGTTTTGAGTCATACTTTCTCTAGGAGTTTAAGCATGCATTTATTATTACTGTGTTACTGGGAATGGCTTATGGAGGCCGGCAGGGAAAATTATAGGAGTCTAAAACCTCCATGCCAGCCTTGGGTACCACCACAACGGAACTGGATTTTAATCCTGACCTTACCATTAGCTTCTGTGGATGACCCTGGGCAAGCCACTCCCCTTTCCTGTGCCTCTGTTTGCCCGTCTGTAGGATGCCGGAGGGGCTGCCGGGGGGTGGGGGTGTGGTTTCCACTGTCCCCAAAGGGCCAACCTAACCAGCTTTCACGTGCAACAAATCCACCACTTCTCCCAAGACCCGGGGCTGTGGAGGAGCTGCGAAAGGGAGGTCAGTTCCATTCATATTCCAGTGAAAACAAGAGGCTGGACAGGGAAGCACACTTTCTGAGTCTTGATTTGAGGTCAAGGGGTGAAGGGACTTGCACAAGGTCACAGAGCAAGTGGGTGGCGAAGCGAGTCCAGACCAGGTCTTCTGGGTCCCAGGCCAGTGCTCCTCCGTTGTCCCCCAGCCTTACACAGCTAATTTACCACAGGGGGGTTCTAGGAAAATGGGTGGGAATGAAGAGAGCTCTCGAGATCCACAGCTGGGCCTGAGAAGGTTAAATTCCCAGCTGGAAGCATTCAGTGAGGCCTCCAGAAAACGGGCAGTCCTTACAACTTGCAAATAAGTACTTCAGGCCACAGGAAATGATCCCAGACCACAAGGCCCCAGGATTGCACCAGAACAGTCCTGCCTGCGTGTCAGCCAGCGTGTGGGAGAGGCAGCCTGGGGTGGGGCGGGAAGAGGCATCCTACAGACCTCGGCCTTAGGCCCAGCTCTGGGATTCTGCTAGCTGAACAAACTCGGGCCGGTCACCCCCCACCCCCGGCCCCATTTGTAAACCGGTAATCATAGGCAGTAGCTCCGCCTTGGATAAGCTATCTGCTGGATAACTAGGTGGACTGGCAGATGGGCGAGGAGGCATTGCAAACCGTAAAATGCTGCTCAGGGGGGAGGGACCGTTTTGTTTGCAGAATGGCTGCTTGTATGTATGCCCGACTTCTGGGTAACTTTAGAGGAGGTCACCCCGAAGGGGCCATCTTCCAGGGCCAGCCTCCCTCTTGGAAAGAGTGGGGAAAGCGGGTGATTATTCAGCGTGTGTTTGTGTGTGTGTGGGGGGGGTGAACGGATGTGCCCCTGAGGTCGGAGACAGTGGAGCTGGGGGCCTGTGGAGCCGCCTTTCATGTGGAGGCTAAACGGATGGGTCCTGAGGGCAGAGCTGAGGCCTGTGGGCACGAATGCTATTCCGCAAAGCCCCCCACATCGCCAAGCCCCGCGGTGACCACAGCAGTGCACGCACGGGGGACTTAGGGGAGGGGGGCGGGGCTTCTGGCCTTTTCTCTGGGAAGAATCTCCTTCCAAGACTGTCCCGGCTAGAACACAGGATTTCCATTTCAATGCTCCCTGGCAAGTTGCCCTCCCCAGGAATCTGCTAAAGGCCCACGGAAAAGCCTTTAAAAACACACTAATTACAAACAATTCCTCAGCTTCTCCTGATTTCCCTCCACGCGGCGCTGGGGGTGGGGGCAGGGCGGGCTCGGATGGGGAGGGGTCACTAACTTGAGACTGCAGCTTTTGTGTGCGGGAACCCCACCAGAGCTCTGAGCACTGACCCAAGGGGCTCCTTGGGCTCCGGCTTCCTTCGGGGTGCCCAAAGGCCTAGCGAGGCCTGGGTGGTTGGGAAAAGCCATGAGAGCCTAGAGCGGGTGACTGGGTCTCCAAGAAGCCTGCTGTAAATGAGGCCCTCACAGGAACGTCAGGGGGCACGGCCTGCCCTCACCCTGCTAGGCCTGGACACCAGGTGCTGGCCCTCAGCCCTGCCCTGCCCCTGCTGCTGCTGGGCCCAGTACACCAAGCCCCTGTAGCCCGTCGGCCAGGGCGGCCAGAGTTAGACGGCTGAGAGATGAATGGACTCCCTAATTTCTATCCGTGGCCCCTCAGGGAAGGAGTGGGATGTCAGGTAATGGTTTCTGAGCTCTCTAAATCCAACAAAGCTCTTTCTTTATAGTGGCTCTCCACAGTTCTGGCCTAATCTGGGAGAGAGCCTGGGGCATCTTGGCTAAGGTTTGGCTTGTTCACAGCAACCCTACGAGCAGGGCGCTGGCCCTGGAGGGGTCATTCTGGACCTTTAGGAAGCCGACTGAAAGGAACACCACTAATCTGTTCTGACCGGCCTCAACTCATGTCTTTGTTCCTGAAGGGACACAGTGCCTTGGGAGAAGGTGGGGGGGTGGGGGACACACACTATTTCATGCCTCTTGGGCCTCCGTCTGATAATAACAACAACGGCCGGCACGCACAGAGCGCGTACTCCGCGCCAGAAGCAGTCCTAAGCACTTGACATGTGTTCCCTCATTTAATCTTTGCAAGCAGCTCCGCAAGGAAGAAACCAAGGCCCAGAGAAGTGACTTGTGAGGGGTCGGCTGGTGGCACAGCCGCCAGGTGGGGAAGCCGGGCTTGGAACCCGGGTAGGGAGTCTGACTCCCAAGTCCTAATCGCTGTGTTGGCCATGATTGGCGCCTGCTCCCCGCGCCAGCCATTCCGCACGTGTCCTCTCGCGTACAATCCTGTAAGGCACGTGTGATCGTCTCTATCGTGCAGACGGGGCAAGGAAGATGGGACAGGACTTTCTCAGGGTCCCACAGTCGGGAAGGGGCAGAGGCGGCATTTCAAAACCTGGCTCTGCCTGCTTCTTGACATGCTGACTTCCCTCCAACACCTTTGTCACAGTTACGCGGTTACAAGCATTCTAAGAATTCCAATGCAGTGTTCTATCTGTCGAAAGCTCACCGCGCAGGAAGCGTTTGTTCTATTTGTGCCATCTCATTGGAGACTTGCAGCTACCATGTGAGGCTGGGGGTGTCACACTCCCTTTGGTGGATGAGAACACTGAAGTCCTAGAGACCTTCTATTTTGTCTCTCCTCCCTCTAGGCAGGACACTCCCAGACCACTGCTGCATTCACATGCCCATTTCTTTGGGTAAGAACCCTCCCCAGCCACAGTCCGATTCTCCTGAGACATTCCGCCGAAAGGAAATGCGGGCTTGTTCGAGACTTACGTGTCGATTCAATAGTGGAGTCCCAGCTCTGCCACTTCTGAGCTGGGTGACTTGGGCTAAGTCGCTGCCCCGTCTGAGCCGAGGCTACCTCATCGCAGGTGTGTGGGGCTGACCAAATGACAAAATGGGATGGCACAGCGTTTTGTAAACTCTGGAGGACCGTACAGAGGTGAGTTAGGGTTTCTGAGACGAAGGTACTCATCTCTGGGTTTTCATCGCTAGCATTCTGGCATGACCTCATTGCACACGTGTCCAACACATGCGTTGGCACCGCTATTGAAACCCACATACCAGCACCAGTAAGCTTCAAACAGACCGGGGAGGGAGGAGGAGAGGATTTTCCTTGCCCCTGAGTTGTCTCTCCTTCAGGCAGAGCTTTCGCTAGTTCCCTGAAGTCCTTCCTTCCAGGACAAGATTTCAAGACCCTTTCCTCCAAGGCAGTTAGGTAAAGTAGAAAGATCATGGGTTTGAAATCATGCGGACCTGGGGTTGAAACCCATGTGTTGCCAGTGTCTAGCCGTGTGATCTTGGAACATTCCCCTTACCTCCCTGAGCCTCAGTTTCTCCATCTGCAGAATGGAGATGATATTCCTACTCTCCGGCTGGCCTGAGTCTCAAATGATAGGTCCTGGGCTAGGGCCTAGGGTCGCAGAGCTAAATTAGACCTCGGTCCTTTATATCAAGTAGCAGAGGAGGAAGGTCAAGCAGCCGGCAGATGGTCTCAAGTGCCATGATGGAATTTAGCCAGGGCTCTAGGGACCCAGAAGAGGGCCACTTATCCTAGTCTCACAGGAGAAGGTGGCTTCACAAGGATGGTAATGTCAGAGCTGGTCCTTGAAGGGGGAATAATAGCTAAGAACAGCTAACCCTTATGCACCCTGAATATGCATCGGGCACTATTCTAAGTGCTTTCCATGCATGATCTAATTAACAAGCACGCCCTTCGAGATGAATACAACCTTACGCAATAAAAACTGTTGATATCCCCATTTCACAGATATGGAAACCAAGGCACAGAGAAGGTAAGTGACTTGCCCGGCTGGGCAGTCAGAACCCCCCTAGTTCGAGCTCCTAACCACCCCACCAAGCTGCCGATGTGATTAGGAACTCTCCGGGTAAAGAGGAGGCTGGGGAGTATTGAGGTGGACATGAAGAGCTAGGCGATGAGGTGGGTGAGCAGGAACTTAGACTGGACTGTGCATCGGGCTGAGGAACTTAGACTGGACTCTGGGACAACCAGGAGTCACTGGTGGATTTTAACTGGGGAATTACGCGCTCAGATTTGTCTGCAGAAAAAGTCTCTCTGGCTGCAGTATGGAGGCTGGTCAGAGGAGGACGCACTCTGGCGGTGGAGAAATAATAAAGGCTTGAATCAGGGCAGTGTTCGCAGGGATGGAATGCTTGGGATGGATTCCAGAGCTATTAAGGAGGTAAAATTGGCAGGTCATGGTAATTAATTAGATGTGAGGGGTGATGGAGAAGGAGGAGCAAAGGTTTCTAGCTTGAGAGCCTGGATGGGTTTGGGGCTGCCCCTTGAGAAACAGAAAGGGCAGAAACGTGGCCCCCGAGTGTAAGTTCTGTTTGGGGTGAGGTGGGTTTGACATGTCCTCGGAGACAACCACTAGGGAAATGTCGATACTGACTGAACCTTGGGAGAGTGGTCCAGGCTGAGGCGACATTTGGAACTGGCTTGCCTAGAGGAGGTGGTAGAAGCCACAGGAGTGGCCGAGCGTGGCCAGGAAGCGTCTGTGAGGAGACACTTGCGAGTGGCAGTTTGGGGAGCCCAGTCTTTAAGGGGCATGCTGAAGAAGAGGGGCCCGGGGAAGGGACTGACGAAGAATGATCAAAGAAGTAGGAGGAGAACCAGGGAGATCGCAGCTGCGTAGAGAGTATAGAATTTGGGAGTAGAGATTCTCAGGAAGCTGGAGGTGGTCGCAGATACCTCGTGTGGCCGAGTGGTCTGCGGAGTTAAGCAGAGAAAAGCATCCTCTGAGTTCTGTAATTAGATCTCTGAGGTCAGATGAGAGCCGAAGTAGGGACGGGAGCCTGATGGCAGGGGGTCTCATGTAGCGAGGACAGGTGAAGAAGTAGGGACAGGCCAGCAAGGACCCTGGGAGAAGGAGATACAGAGCGTTAGCTAGAGGGAGACACCGGGTCAAGGGGGAGCCAAGAGCACATGATGGGAATATCAGGCCCTTCCCTCCCGGCTTCTTTGCTCCCTGCCCACCCCCCGCCACCCCCAACTTGGGTCTTTGCCCTGGGCATGCTGGGGTTTGTCAATGCCTTTCAAAGCGCCAGGCCCTCCACCTCTCCTCAGGCTCCCTCAAGTCTCGCAGCAGAAACCTCCCTTCGCTTGACTCTGGAATAAGCCCCTGGGAGAGCCAATGAGACAGCAATTAGACCAGTTGCAACGGCCATCCGCTCACATCTCTGTGCCAGGGCAGGCCTGCTGGCACCCTGCCAAACTCTTCTGGGCTAGCCCCACTGCCTGGTCCTCCCGCGTAGGTTCCATGGCCGCCATCTGCGGAGGAGCCTCCAAGGGGCTGGAGGCTTGGGAGGTGGCCTTGCTTACCTCTCCGGCCTCTGCCCCAGCTGGACGTCTGGGCAACTAGCAGCCAGCTAGAAGCCTACGAGCCCCAGGACCGGGCCAGGGCCCACCAGTTTCAGGACAAGGAAGGTAGAAGGAAAGCAAAAGTGCACACACCTCCACCCTTCGCTTCTTGTGGAACTCAAGATGACACCCCCTTACCAGTCTCCTGGGTCTTCCCGGCCACGAAACTTCAGAGGATTCCGGTTCCTAGAAGTAAATCTGCCTTTGTCTGTGGGGCTGGTCCTCTGGGGCCTGTGGCTTCTGCCTGCTGTGCTCCGTGGCTGCTGGAACCTGATTTTTCCAGAGTCTCTTTGGCCTTGGTGGGCAGACTTCATCACCCTGGGGATCGTCCACGTTCCATCACTAGCCCCAGCCATAGCACACTCTTCTCCTTTCCCGTTTCAAACTTGCACTCGATCGCAGCCCCCCACCTTTGACTTCATCTTTTCCGAGCTGATGCGTTTTACAAGCATAAAATGTTCCCCTATCTCAACAGCGTACGCTAGAATGAAGGCTATGAAAGCCCCAGTCTACTCTACATTGGGAAGACTCTCCCTCCCTCCCTCCCTTCCTTCTTTCCACAAACATCTCAGTGTCTGACTCTGCTGAGTCATGGAGAAATGTATCAGAGATCACTCCTGCCCTCACGGACTCACCATCTGGTGGGCGATACAGACATGGCCACTGGTAATTCGAATGTCCTAGTTAGGTCTCGCGCTGGGAGATCGTTCCAAGTACGGAGAGGGAGTGCGAGGGAGGCAGTGACAGAGTTCTCACTAGGCACCGGGGAGACTTGCAAGGTTAGTAGGTGTGTGGGAGGCGGACGAGGAGGCAGAGGAAGCACTGTGGGAAGAGACCCAACGGTACACAACGGCTTGGTACTGTTGGGGGATAGGGCTTGAGTTCTGGGTACTGCTTATGATATAGATGGGGGACGCTAAGCTGTGGAAACAATGTTCTCCCCCAGGGTTTTACCCTTGTGAGATGGTGGTGAAGAAGCAGGTTGAAAACTGGGGTCACCACGGCGGCTGTGGGTGCCGAGGGCGTCTGGGCCCGGCGGAGATGGAAGGTGGGGTGGCCTGGAGCCTGGCTGTGGCTGTAAACTGGCGCCTGAATCTTGAAACCCTCAGTCTTCTCATCTCTAGCATGGGCATAATAGCACATACTTTACAGGCTCGATATGTGGGAGAAATGACATAATGCCTATAAAAGGGCATTGAAAATGCGAAGCCCTGTGTCCGTGGGAAAGATTGTTGTGATCGGGACCCCTCTTCTGGCCCCCAGCTTAAAAACTGCCACCCTCAGGAAGCCTTCCCTGCTTCTTGCCAGTGGGAAGGCATCACCCTACTTCTGACAGCTCCGTGTAGAGCATCCGTGAGTGCCTTGAAGGCCAAGCCCCTGTCTGATGTCTCTCAGCATCGGCAGGGCCCAGCCCTCGTGGCTTCCCTGCAGATAGAGACTCACGTGTGCTTCTCTTCCACCCCATGCACACACGGCTAAACAGATGAGGCCGGGCAAAGGTCCAGGGACCCACACTTGGAGATGCCCCTGTGGGTGCAGTTGTTCTCAGGCATGGCCCACGAGCGCCCACACTCACATCTACCTCTCCCCTGTGCACAGCCTGCCACCACGCACGTGTGTACGCCCTTCCGGTTGCCCCCCCCTCCAAATCTGCGGGACCCAATACCACCCACTCCAGCCTGCAGATGAAGAAGGTAAGGCTCAGAGAGGTACCCGCAGCCAGAAAAGCCTCCTAGGGGAGCCCCGCTGGGCACGGGCTTCCCCAAGGCACCGTTTGTGCCCACAAGCCTTCCTGGGCTGACTGACTTCTGTCCCACATTGGACACCGGAAGGCCCCGGGTTCATCCTGGGAAGCACTCACTTGCCGTATGGGTGTTGCTGCTGCTGGGAGTGGGGGGTCGGGAGGATGGGGGCGTCAGGTGGTGGTGGAGTTGAAAGGGGGAAAGCCTGATCAAAACCATGTCACAAAGGAGGGGAGGAGTGGAGGAGAAAGAAAGAGAGAGAGAGGAGAGAGAGAGAGAGAGGTGTTTCCATTCACAAAGAAATCATTATGGTTAATTTAATTCATTGTAGCGTTTAATACAGAAAAGCTTTTCTACAGAGACTGGGCATCAGGCCAACATTTATATATAAATGGGTTTTATTTTAAAAGCGAATGCAGTGAGGGGGATAGACTAGGCTTAGCCCTCTCATTCCCTCTCCTCTTTCTGGAGCTACCTTTCTGAACTTGTGTAGATGAGGAATTGGGTCTCCCACAAAGCAGGAACCCCCTACTCCCCACTCCTGCGGCCCAGAGTTTTTTTTTCTTATTCCTCTTACTAAGACTGTTTCCCCTGCTTTCCTCGGGACCGTACGGAAACCCCAGGCTAGGCTCAACTCAGAGCTGCACTGAGAAATTCAAATCCTCGAATGCTCTCCTTAAGAGAGCTCTCATCGAGGATAGGCTCTTCCACTGAAGCTCAGAAGTGGGGGATGACCTGACTGTGATCACACAACTTGGTCTGTGCCAGCAACGGCAGAGCTCGAACTCAGGTCTTCTGTTTCTCCGTCCAGCATCCCAGAAGGTCAGCCCCCCGCCCTGTCAGCTCTTGGGTCTGCGGCCAGCATTTTGGGGGCCTAGCACTGCTTCCCCCTGCACCTGACTCAGGCCCAGATCCACCCTTCTAGGCAGTTTCTCATGCTTCTGAAATGTTCCCCTACCCCCATTACTCCTCAAACTCCAGCCAGCTAATCAACTAATTCACACCGTGGTGTCAATGGCAAATAATAATTTGCTGTAAAGTGCTCGTGGTGCAATTTCAGGCTCTCTGGGCTTCTCGGAGGCTGGATAAGAGCTGTGGGGGAGAGGGAGACCAGTTAGCCCATCTCATTATATTACGAACCATTTATCCAGCACCCTGTGTTGCCACATATTCACGGAGTGCCGCTGGTCTGGGATCACGGCATATATTTTTTAAAGATTTTATTTCTTTATTTGAGAGAGAGCGCAGGCACAAGAGCGCGAGTCGGAGAGGGGGCAGAGGGGGAAGCAGGCTCCCCACTGAGCTGAGCGGGGAGCCCGATGGCGGGGCTCGATCCTGGAACTCCGGGATCATGACCTGAGCCGAAGGCAGACGCTTAACCGACTGAGCCCCCCAGGCGCCCCTGGGATCACAGCATATTGATGAACACATTGTCATGAGTTGAGTGGCACCCGCTCTTAAAGGAACATGTCCAAGGAGGCCCCCTGGGTTTTCTTCCCAGCCCTCGGGCTCTAGCAACAGGGGCCCAAGACACACCTGGCCAGCCCCTTTCCTCCCCCTTAATGTATGTAGCTTGGCCCCCAGGGCAAAGGAAGCATGTAAGATGAGGGGACATGGCACCAATGTGAGCTCTCTGGAGGGTTGGTTTCCTTTCCCTCTGTGCCATCAGATGCCAGCTTTAGCTTGCAGGGCCGGGGTCCATGTTCTTCCTGTGATAGAACTGCCCGTGCATGGTCTTATCATGGGGATAGTGTAATGGAGCTCTAGAAAACTGAAAGGCCGTGCCCAGGGCCATGGCGCTAAGACACAGGGGATCTGGGCTGACATGCAGGTCTGGTGACCCCTGAACCTCATAGCTGACCGAAGCCCCCCATCCCTGTATGGAGAGGACCAGCTCACGGGTTCACCAGTGTCAAGGAATGAACACAGGAGCACATAACCTCTTGGGTGGGCCTCCTGAGCTCCCCACCAGACTCCCCAACTCCCATGGGGAAGGAGCTGATTTGCCCAGCCGGCTGAGCATGAGAACGAAGCCCAGACTCAAAAGAGGGAGCTGAGGCCTGGCCCCGGGCCCTCAGGCCCCTAGAGGGCCCCTAGAGAATGACTAGAGGGGCTTGGGGGCCGGCTTCCAGGTCCTCAAGGAGGTCAGGAGTCCCCAGCAGCCCTCCTGTGCATCCCCAGGTTTCTCAGTGGCCTGGCTGGTATGTGGGGTATTTGGGGTTCAAGCCCAGCATAGTCCCACATCTGGATCCTGTTAGCTCTCTGCGTTTCTTCTTGGCCAAGAAGAATGTGTGCAACGCCCGAGGAGCTGCTGGACTGCGGTCTTGCCGCTCGGACTGGACTATCCAAGCAGAGTGGCGGGCAGCCGGCCCCTGGGGAGGGGCTTCCCGGGCTCTCTATCATCGCGCCGCCACCGCCGGTAGCTCCCGGGTGGAGCAAGGCCCTTTCAGCAGGCGCTGGCTGCTGCATCGGAGGGAGCCAAGCAGTTGGGCTGCGCCCGGGGAAGGCCCGCTGCTTCTGATTATCGGCTCACCTGCTGCTCTTGCCTCACCACCCTTCCCCCTGCAACCAGAGCGAATGGGAGGCACCTAGATGCCCCACAACCACCACCAAATGCAAGGCTCTGGAGGGGAAGGGGCCCTCTGCCCTAGTCAGGGCAAGGCAGAGCTGACCTCTGCAGACCTGTACCAGCCTCAGAAAGCAAGCACTATTTGCTCCGTTCCAAATCTTCCGGAAGAGTCTCCTCTCTGAAGAGCTCCAGCCACAAGCGGCCTCAGTTAGAGGCAGCTGGTACAAAATAACACCGAGGCCCCTGCAGTCTTGTATAGTAGAGCACAGCGGTTACGGGGGAAGGTTCAGGAGCCAGGCCACCTGGGTTTGCACGTGGGCCGGGCTCCTCCTTAGCCCTGTGACTTGGGGCAAGTGACTGAGGCTCTCTCTCTGTGCCTTCGATCTCTTTCAAACCTCCTGTAACATCACAAGAGCAAGAGGTCCCTGGGTCACCGGGCTGCTGGGAGGCTTAAATGCATTAATACTCATAAAGTGCTTAGAATAGTGCCTGGCCCATAGGGAGCACCTGGCCGCTTATTATCGTTAGAGTTCATGTATGTCCTTTGACTCACCGGAGTGCACAGCAACCCTGTGACCTCGGGGTGGCCAGAGGAAGCTATCGAGGGGAGGGCCTCACCCCAGGTAGCATCACCAGTTAGGGGCAGGGTTGGGACCCGGCAGGTGTCTTTGCCCTATTTCTTTCCCACTGCCTGCTGCGGCGTGCACCTCCTCCTGTTGCCTGTGGTGGCCCCAGAGAGCAACAGTGGGAAGGACCTTTCACCCAGGCTGAGATTTGCCGCTTTTGCCACCCAGCTGGGGGGCCACAGAGAACGACAGGTCAAGCATTTCGAGGAGTTGAGGCCAGAGAACTGCTAATCCCTTGGAGCCATGGCTGTAGAGAGATAATGGAGACCTCAATGCCAGTGGCCGAGATCTGCCTGGGGCCCCAGAAAGACTCACCCAGGGCCCCCCAAGGCTCATCTTGCTAAATTGCAACACTCCAAGTGGGAGTGAGAAGCCAGGAGTCCATGGTGCAGCTGGGTGCCTGGAAGGGACTTGTGTCCTGATAGTCGTGCCCTGGCAGTCACAGGGGAGAGGACGGAGGTAGGAGTGCCTCCAAAGTGGCCGGCCGGGCATTGGACAGCAAGCAGCTCAGAGGAGCAGCGGAGCTGTAGGTAACAAGGGAACCCAGGAGCCCACCCTCGGGTCCGTTATCCCCCCCGGGTAGCTTGCAGGGGGGTCTTCAGCAGCCAACTTCCACTCTCCCCGCTTTTCGGGCAGATCCTCGCCGCCTGCTTCAGTGCTGCCGGAGGGGCTAGGAGGCGGGGGGGGGGGGGGGGGGGATGGGAATTGGAGGAGTTCCTCCTCTTCTCCCTCGGGGCTGAAGCTCTCTCGCAGGCCCTGCCCATGGTCAAGGGATCCCAGGCAGCCTTGCAGAGGCTGGTGGGAGAGCCTCCAGGGAATGTGACCACAGCTCACCCTGCCTGTGCCCACAAGTCAGCTGGCAACAAAGGCCTCCAGCACCCTTTCTAAATCGAGCTTGGAGATTTGCTGAGGATTGAGTTCTGGAGGCAGGAGATGGAAAAGGAGGGAGAAGAGAAAGCCAAGAGGATGCTGCTGATAGAGAGACAGCAGCCGCAGCTCCTCCCACACCACTGGGGGTAAGAGGGGGAGGAGAAGAGCACAGCCGGAATCCTGGGTTCAAGTCCAGATTTGGCCACTTGGTAGATGATGGCGTTGGACAAGTCGCTCCCTGTCTCGGAGCTTCTGGGTCCTCATATGTATATGGAGGTAATAGTGCCTATTTCTCAGGGCCGAGGTGAAGACAGTGACATGTGCAAAGAGCCAGGTATGGGGCCAGTCCCAAAAAGGAGCTCCACATTGACTCCCCCACAGGCCCCGGGCAGCCATTACCCATATCCTCAAGCACAGACAGCTTTTTGGGTCTGTGTCCTGGCTTCCCTTGTCATGGTCATTTGTCATTTTGGGCATCCTGATTTTTTTTTTTTTTTTTTTTTTTTTGTCGGAGAGATAGAGAGAGAGAGCACAAGCAGGAGGAGTGGCAAACAGAAGGAGAGGGAGAAGCAGGCTCCCCACTGAGCAAGGAGCCTGACTCGGGACTTGATCCCAGGACCCCGGGCTTATGACCTGAGCCGAAGGCAGATGCTTAACTGCCTGAGCCACCCAGGTGTCCTGGCATCCTGATTTCTTTTGAAGAAATTACCTCTCTCATTTTATGTTGTCTTAGTAGGGGGTAATCAAAGGCAACTGCTTCAGAGGTCAAGGGGGCTGATGCATGACTGGAACTCAGCCAAAAAGATGCTCCCTCTTCCAGCATGAGCCATGGTGGAAGGGTGGGGACTGGCCACGCAGGCTGCCTGGCAGCAAAGGTGTCCTGGCCAGGCCATGCTGGTTACAAGACAAGGACGGCCCTTCCCATGTCTTGCATGCTCAAAGCTTCCCTGCCTTCCGCTCACTCTCAAGTCTGCTTCTGCAGCTCCCATGAGTTCTGAGAGTGCCCCTCGAGGAGCCTCGGTACAAATTTCCTTTCTGCTCTAGGGGAGCCAGTCTGGTTTCTGCGTGCGCCCTCCAATCCCTTTCTCCTCCATCCCTCGCCAGACTGCAGGGGGGCAGACACCGTCCTCTGGTCCACCAATTCCCCCGTCAGTGCCCGGCATGGTTCGTCAGTGTCCGGCATGGTTCGCAGAGCACACACTCCCTCGCATACTCCCGGCCCCCGACTAGGGAAGGAAGCTATGCTTTGCAGATGCCTTCGGCTGGGGGAGACCCTGCTTGGCAGGCAAGGGAGGAAGCCATCTGGTGTGGAGGCAGGGGTCGGGACGGATGACTTCCGGAGGTGTTTGGGCACCTCAGCCACCCTTGGGAAACACATGTTCAATCCTAGCAAGGGCCTGCCCCAGAGCGGGCGCTGTCTTACTTCTTGTTCGTGCCCTGTAGGTTTGCTCCTGTTGCACCGAGAAGACAAGGGTCAATAAAGAAGCATCAGGCTCCCATCTACGGGCCGGCGCCTAGCGGAGCAGTGCAGGGGGCCAAGGAAAAGCCAGAACTTTATTCTACGCATCTGCACACATACGTAAGGAAACGTACAGATGTAGAACTGGCTTCGTTCGTCACAAATCGGGTCCTCCTTCATATGCGTGCATGTTTTACAACTTATTTTTTGATCTCAGTGGTGGGTGGGCGTGGGGCATCTTTCCATTCTGTGTGCATCGATCTATCTCAGGCTTTGGAACAGCCTCGTTTGGATCCTCTAGTATGGAATAATTTATTTAGCTGGTCCCCTATAGATGGCCATTTAGGCTGTATGCAATTTGTCTGTCTTCTATGCGCCACGATTTTCCATCTATCACTGTGCACATGCGAGCCCTTCTGTAGGATAATGACCCAGGAGAGGAATGCGGGGTTAAATAATCATATGGTATCTCCTTACAGCTCTGTCGCCCCAGCTAGACTGTAAGTTCTGGGTGCACTGGGAGAGAGGGAGATAGACGAGGAAGAGGTGAAGGAAGTGACTACGGAAACCTTCTGACTTGCAGGTAGAAGGAAATTTATTTTCCACCTGGCTTTCCTGGGGAAAAGCATCTCCAGCACGATTCCGGCCTTCTGAGGACGCAAGGCACTGAATAGAGAGCCATCTTTCTGGACCTCTAGATGAGGCTCACTGTAGAGGCACATCGTGAGAGAATCCTGGCTTGCTTGAGCCGAGCAAGGAGCCAGCAGCCTCCCTCCCCACGGTGAGCTGGGCCAGGCTCACATGCAGGATATCTGAGTCGCACCTCCATCCTCCTCTCCATGTGGACCCCGGGATCTGTATGGCCTCCAGCCTGGAGCCTTCCGATTCTTCCCTATTTGCCTGCCAGAGACCAGGGTCTCAGCCCCCCGCCTCCCCAACCAGGGCTGCACACCTTCAGAAAGCACGCCCAGACATGGTACAGGGCATGGAGTCCAGAAAGCTTGCAAAGTGAGGAAGCCACTGGCAGCACCTGAAAGGAGGCGGGTGGAGGGGAGGCCAGAAGCTGGGGATTTTTCCTTAATAACAACCTGGTGCCCCAATTCATTGGCGGTTCTGCCTGCCTGTGAGCTGGCTTGCCCCTCTCCCTCCTCCCTCCTGGAGGAGCCTTCATCTTCAAAGCATTTTGGGAAACAGTTAATTAGCCCCCAAGCCCTACTGCCTGCCCAGAAGGCTGCTGATTCCCTCCCCTCCGTGGGGGCGGGGAAAGGGGAGGGCCAGTGAAACCGAAGCCTAAGAGAAAGGGTGTGGAGCTGGGACCCAAGTGATCCCAGGCTCCCAGACAGGGAAGCTGCCTTCCCTTCCCATTCCCCAGCCCCGCCCCTCAAATGGCTAGTGGGGACCCCCTCCCCCCCCCCCCCGAGGAGGCCAAGCTAAACAGCGAAGGGGCTAGGAGTTCAAGAGCTTCTCTTCCAACACTGTTTATTTTGGATTAGTCATAGCAGCTCTCCGTGCCTCAGTTTCCTCATCTTTAAAGCAGAGATAGTAATAGCACTAAGTTGTCAGGACCCTGGGAACAATCGAGTGGGACACGGGAAGAGCAAATGCTGTGGGAATGGTATGTCTAGGTAACAACTGAAAGAAGGAGCATCTGGGAGCTGTCTCATGAACGGGCGTTGGGGGTGGGCCGAGTGGAAGAGAGGGGTCTGGCGGGGGCAGTGGGTGGGAGGTTGCACCCCTCATGCTCAGTGACCAGCACTGGGAAGGAGAGAGGAGCTGGCAGGGAGGAGAGGGTGGAGCCTTGTTTCCTGGCACCGTCTTCTTTGTTCTTGTCTGCACCCACTCTTTTTCTACTCCAAGTTTTACACACACACACACACACACACACACACACACTTATCTCTACATTCACGTGCATATATATACACAGACGAGCACATGCACATGCATGCACACACACACACAAAAATGAGCAGGGACGGCCCTGAAGGATGTCTTGTAACTTCCTATATGGCTCTTCACACAGCATCCAGCACGCAAAGATGCCCCCTTCCCAGGTGTGCAAGGCCTAGGTGAAGCCAGAGAGGGACAAACAGGAAGCAGGTGGTAAGCCGAGTTGTAAAAGTAAGCCCACCTTTCCGGCTCTTGTTGACCTGACTACCCTTCATACTTTGTGTCTCCTTCTCAGGGCGAGCACCACAATTCTCCTTCCATTCCAGTTAATTCTCTGCACCTCCTGTCTTCCCTGTGAGACTGGAAGCTTCCCAAAGGCGGTGCCTCGGTCGTTTCTCTCTCCATGTTCCCATTCCCGGCACATGGGACATTAGCCGTGAGGGGCGGGGTTTCATCTTCACACTCCGCCGTGAAGTCAGCCTCATCTTCCGTGTTTCACACATAAGGAAACTGAGGGTTGGAGTGGGGAAGCGACTTGCCCCCGGTCATGCAGCTAGGGTGAACTAGAGCCGGGACCCCAGCCAAAGCCAGGGTCCCTCTCTCTCCTCTTACAGCGTGCTGCTTTTTCTTGGGGAGTTTCCAGGGGGCTCCCTGGGCTGGGCGTGGAAGCTGGGTAGGGCCAGCACCTCTTCTTGGGGCTTCAGCGAGAGCCTGACTTGCACGAGGAGCTCAGAGGCAGCAGCCATCCTGTTTGCAGGCCTGGAGAGGCAGGGGGCGGCTGGGAAGGAGAAAGGACCAGAAAAGGAAAGTTCTGGCCATTGACCACAGAGCCGGGGAACAAACCAGAACTGAGTCAGGCCCCATAGGGTGAGCTGGGAGAGGCCTGCCGATGCTGTAACCTGCTTGGGCACAGGTCTAGGGGTCAGGAAGCAGTGCTTACAGCGCTGGTAAGAAACTGAGGCCCCCTGAAGCCAAGCCAGAGCCTGGGCCGCTGTGGCCAAGCACTGTGGGCGGAGAGGGAGCAGCCTGGCGCCTGGGGGGAGGGGTAGCCAGGTGAGCAGCCCTCATGGGGACTGGAAGTCCAGAGCAGGAGGCTTGTTTCTCTGGAAGGGAAAACCTTCAAACACTAATTGGTAGTTGCAAATAATTAAAGTAATTTACTCAGATTATAAAGAAATTTCTTAAGAGTGATTAAGCAACTCTGGCTGTGTATGGTTGTTGGTAATGACTTCCCCAGGGGGATTAGTGCACTTGCTAGGGTGTAATAGGGATGCTCACACCCGATGGGTCCCGATTCCTCAGCGTCGGGGGCGGGTCGCAGAAGTTGGGGGGTGCAGGGGCACTGCTGAGATTCGCTGGCGGAGATCGACAGCAGGCCCGAGTGTGCGCAGGGCTCCAGCAGCCACAGACCCACGTGCAGACGTACTCGAGTGTGCAACATACACGGCTGTCACACCCAGCCCTCGACCTGGATCTGGATGTGCGTGTGTAGACGTTCCCCTGGCTGTGCAAAGAGACCCTGGCAATCAGGCCCCTATAGACACAGCAAGCTGTATACATCAGTCATCTGCAGGCCTGGGTGCCCGTCCCACCCCTGCCCCCCGCCACGTCTCGGTGTTGTACCCACACCTAGACACCGCAGAGACTGCAGGGCGCACACATATTTACACAAAGAAATACACATCCACAGATGCCGTGACACATGTGGACGGACACATGTATACAATCACACCGAACTCCAGATGTCTACCTTGACCTAGACAAATGGAGCCCAAAACACACATAGACTCAAACACACGTATGGGACTAGAGCCTTGTGCACAACTGCAAATCCATCTAGATGTCCAGCTGTCACGTACATCCACACGCACGCACACGCATGCACACACGCATGCGTGTGCACACACACGCGTGGGCACACACACACTGTCTGTTTTGCAGAGTGCCGAGAGCGGCCACCCAACTTCGTACGGTGTTCGGAGGTGGCTGAGTCAGGATATAGGTATCGTCTGGAGCACTGCTCCGTGGACCCCTCACCTGTCCACTCCTCCTCAGGTCACACACCGTGTGAACTGGAAGCGGGTTCGCTCTGAGGAGCCCTCTATAGCCGTGGGATGTAGAGAACAGGGCCGAGGCTCTGAGCTCAGACCATCGCTTTCTAGACACGTGACCTGTTTCCATCTGTGTCCCTTCAAGTGTCTGACACTTAGCTTCCTTGCCTGCCACATGAGGATAATAATGAATGTTGTCTTCCTCCTAGGCAGGTTTGCCGTGCAGACAAAAGAAAAGAACCAATACGGAAGTATTTTGCACGCAGTAGGCCAGCAGCTGATGGGAATTTCCTTCCTCTGAGCCTTGGGGCAATGGCCTCAGCTGCCCCTTAGCTAGGGGAAAACCTGGTCTGAAACCCCCTGCATAAAGTTAGTGGGAAGTTGGCTCTCCCGTGCTCTCCAAGGGTCTCAGGGGCCCAGATCATAGGCCCTCGAAATTGGCAAGTCTGATCAAAAGCCGTGAGTGGTCCTCAGGCGCCACCTCCTACTCACTGAATAACCTCGGGGAGCTCCCTTCCCTTCTCTGGGCCTTGGTTTCCTTCTCTGCTCCCCCACCCCCTGAGAGGGAAGAAGGGACGGGGGAAGGGATGATCTGGACGATCCTTAAGCTCCCTCCCAGGGCTGCCATTCCAGGGTTCATGTAAATGACCCACTTGAGTCCAGGCGAATGTGAATGATGGAATTGCGATGCCTATTATTGTGCCCTGAGAGGGTCTCTGCTACCCTTGGGGCCTATTGATGGTGACGAGGGAAGGGGGTGGGAGCTGAGCGTGAGGGCGCCTTGCTGGGGAATATAGGAGCCCCAAGCCCAGGCATAAAAGACGGAAAGAATGAAGCAATGTCCACGGGACCATGGAAGAAAAGGAGTCTGGGAAAGGCTTCTGAGAATGGCTGCCCCAGCTCCATTTCCATTTCAATGAATGCCAAGGGCAACTCGAACTCTACTCTCTTGACCCTTTGAGGCTTCCCCACAGTTGTTATTCTGGTGACCATCCCCTCCCCCCCAATGCCCTGCTGCTGGTTTCTCTGTCCAGAGTAGTCTTAAAGTCCTTAAAACACAAAAGGCCCCAGGGGAATTGTTGCAAAGACTGCAGGGAGGAGAGATGCTGAGGACAGTCTCTGATGGGCAGAGGCAGAGCGGGTGGGGCTGCTGGGATGGAGAAAGAGAGCCGAACCCACTGCTGACAGTTTGTGGAAGGAAGCAGAGGCCCCCTGGAGGAAGGAGAAGTAGGCTCCTGAGGCGCTAGGCGCCAGGCACTGTGGATTCCCAACTCCCTTCTTGCCCCCAAAGGGCCTAGGTCTCCTCACCGCATTGCCCTTCGTTTGGCCACGTTGATTCTCAAATTTATTGAGTAGCCTGGTGTGTGGTATCATGGTACCCTCTCTGGGGACAAGTACATCCATTCTCTTGCTTCAGCCTCTCAATAGATCTGTGAGGGTGGGGGGGGGGCAGCCTCTTTGAATTTCGGCAAGTACTATCTTCGCCCTGGCAGAGAATTCTGGATGCCGTGGTGGACCTTCACCTTGAATGAAGCCGGGTCCATTGTCAGTCACTCCCAAGCCTAGGGCCCTGCCACCTGCTCTCCTGGAACCAGAAAGGGCCCTGCTGTAAATGCTAGGTGATCTGCTCCTAGAGCCTTCTAGAGAGGATGCTGCCCCCTAAACCTAGGGCCTCAAGTTCCTGTATCACTTGCCTTGCCTCTCGAGGTCAGAAACCTCAGTCTCTCCAACTGCAGTTCTCATCCACTCCTTCTTATCCTGCTGTCAGGGAGAGGGGGAACAGCTGGTTCCCATCCTCCAAATAATAAGCCTGCCGTGCAAATCATTTTCTAAAATCATTAAGGCCACAAAGATTCTATTCAGCTGCAATGTTTGCATTGGCCCCGCCCTCATTTCCCAGAGACTGGAAGACATTCACTCACAGAGACACTGGTACAGAGACACACCCGAGAGACTGAGAGATCTAGGGTCAGAGGCCCGTACAGATTTTTCCCAGAGAAAGAAAGAGTCAGGAAGATAGTCTCCGAAGAGCCATGAAGCGCCCCCCACCCCTACCTCCCCTGCCCTCAGCCTAGAGACCCAGAGCTTAGGAGGGATTTGGAATCTTGGCGCTTTTTGGAAGGTTCCTGAGCAGCTGTCTAACCCCAGAAGCAAGAACAGGGCTGGACCGAAGCCTTCCAGGTGCCCAGCCCCGTGCTAAGTGGGAAGAGAAGAGATGAAGGGGTGTCCTCTGCTCTCGGGGGCAATTGCAGGCTAGTTGAGGAGACAGCACCCACTCAGACACACACGCCAAGTTAAATAATACAAGGTTTCCCAACCACCATGCAAAAGACATCATGAGATGACATACGCTCTGCGCCAGACAGAAAAGCTTGGAGAGGAAATGCCCGAGGACCAAAGACAAGGGAGAAAACACACAGTGTCCTTTCCTTAGCCATCCCTGCCACACTTGCCCAAGGCAATGGGAAAGAGCCACTCTCCTCTCTCCCGGCTACAAAGAGGTCATCACCGTTTGGCATTGCGAGAGACCTCTCTGTGGACCAGTGCCTAGCCTGAAATTGTCCCAGTACATTGGGTCCAGTGGTGGTAACTCATGGCTCTCGAGGACCTAGTCTCTTACTTGGGGTTGTTTGGGTGCACAGAGTGGGTAAGATATTGAGGAAGGCCGTAATCCCCCGGTAAGGTGCAAAGGGAGGAAAAGGAACAACTACTAGTCAGGGAACTTTCCCAGATGAGGAAACAGAGCTGCGGCAGAATGAAGGGACTTGAGCACGGGCACAAAGTTGGGAAGGGCTGGAGCCTGGACTCCAACTTAGATCTGTCTGGCTTCCCAAAACCCTACTTTTCTCACTCCCCTGTAGAGTAAGTGGGGCTGCCCCCTCCCACTTATTCTACGGGGAAGTGGGGCTGCCTCCCACTTATCCCTCCCACCCTACCCCCCCGGAAGACCAGGTTTGCATCACCGCGCAGTTGCCAAGGCAGGAGTGAATCCCTCCTCATGGGCTCTCGGATCACTTTCTCTGTCCTGAGGGACCTCAGGCTGCCAGGTCAGAAAGTCTCAGCCTTCTGGGGAGTCAGAGGCCTGCCCATCTCACTCCCAGATAGGTCTCTTGCCCAGGAAGATGGGGGGTCTGTCTTCCTGGGGACAGAAAAGAGCTTCGCCAGCCTCCATTGGTGATCCAGCCTCTTATCCCCCAGCAACTACAGGGATTTCCGATGCTAGAGAAGCCCAGAGTCTGGCACAGCTCTCTGGCAGTCCGAGACGTTGTGAAACCATACCTGGGGTTTGCCGGCGACCAGGGTGGGTTTGAAGCTGCTCTCTGGCCTGGTGCAGCGTCCTGTGTCAAGAGGTCCCCAGAGAAGTCCTCTGTGTGGTCTACCCGCCCCTGCCTCCTCTGACACCTGTCTGAATGGAGGTCCCCAGTACGGACCTCAGGAACCTGAGTGTTCGGATCAGCTTCTGGCCAGGGGAAACCGGGAGCCTGCAGGAGGTACCTTGGTTCTCAGAATTGGTGTGGAGAGCATTTCGTGCATCACCGAAGATAGCTGCCTGGAGCCCAAAGCTCTAGCCACTGTCATCACCATGATTTCTTCTACCCTGATTGTCATTGTGGCCACTTCCGTCACCGCGCTCACTGACGGAATAAAAGCTGACATCACTGTCCCATCTGTACCAGCACGGTTATCACCAACAACCACCAACGTTGCCAGTCATATTCGCCCCTTTAGCTCTTCCACCGCGTTCTCTGGGAAGTATTCTTACTTATTTAAAAGCCTAACTGTCATTGCTCCCCATTCAGAGAGGACACTAGGAGCCCAATCCCTGCCCTCAAGTCAAAGACCGAGAAGCTAACACAAACACGCACGTTTGGGACCCACCAAAACTAACCCGTATCCCTGTCACGCTACGGACATGTTTGGAGGCGAACGCTCAAGGCCGGGGCCAGAGCTTTTCCGAGGGGGAGGAAATGTGGGACTTTGGGTCAAGTGCTGCGCCCCTGGCTGATCTGGGCACTGCATGGCTGGAGGCCCCGCTGCAGGCTGAGGGAGGGGCGGGTAAAGAAGGACCGTGCATAAAGACCATTGGGAAGGGTAGGCAGAACCCAGGAGAACCACCTACTAGAAGTATAGGCTAGGCCTGGGGGTTGACGGTCCCTGAAGCCTTGAAGTTTCCTTGCTCCCACGGCTGGCTCCCATGAAGACCTGTACCCACATGTCCACGGTGAGGAGGTGACTCATGCCGGGCTCCAGGGCAAGGTGTGAGAGGCAGTCTAGGACATGCCTTCCGAAGACTCTAATAGGGTGTGTGAGCATGTGAATATGAGAGGGGGAGAGAGGAGAGAGAGAGAGAGAGTTAGGGGTAGGGAAATATGTACCCCCCTTTTTTCAGAGCAAATCTTGGGAACCAAGGGTAATAGGGTGTCAGCTCCAGCCCGGAGAGGGTAAGGGGCTCCCTATCTTGCACCCCTGGGGAAAAGCTTTGCAAGCCCCAGGGCACCTTCACCCAGATTCCAGCACCAGCCTCTGCTCCTTGAGCTGCCCCCATCAATTTGGTTGTGTTCAAAGGAAGAAGGAGCTGGCAGTGGCCATTCTCCATTTATATGAATGACAAATGGCCTTGGGGATCCTTTTACCCCTCCAATAACAATGAGCTTCTTCCTTCTCTCTCCTAGATGCCAGTTCTCTCTCAGGACAGGGCTGCCTGATAAAAATCCCTGTCTGTTTACACACTGATGGGATGTCTGGAATCTGCCTTAAAATAACCCTTGGCTGGGGAGTGGGTGGGGATGGGAGGGAAACAAGATTGGCCATGAGTTGCTAATTGTTGAGAACGGGTGATGGGCAAACACATGGGGGGCTCGTGGAACTCTCGTGTCTACTTTTACATATATCTGAGATTTTCCATAATAAAAAGTTAAAGCAAAACAGAACAAAGCAAAGCAAAAACCCTCAAACACCATGTACGTACTGAGCTGAAATCATACTTTCCAGTGGTTTCCACCCACAGATCCCAGATATGCCTTCTCGGACCATACAGACCACCCTTGTTCCCTCTGCCCCACATTGGCCTTCAAGCTATTTGGACAAAAGCATGGTCTTTGGAGCCAAGCAGATCTGGGCCGTGCGCTGGCTCCGCGGCTTCCTAGGAGTTCCTGCGAGTTACTCCACCTCTGAGTCTGACTCCCTTAGGGTCATTGTGGGGGTTCCACGTCTGGAAAGCCCTCTGCACAGTGCCTTGCTCAGTCAGTGCTCAGGATGATCGAGCCTCTGCAGAACGTTGCTGTTTTAGGCCAAGGTTCAGGATCCCCCTTGGACAAGGTAAACAGCGCCAGTCTCTGCGACCGTTTCTCACACATTGTGGTTCCCCAGCCTGGGTGACCTGCCCTGCCTGTTTATCAATGTGCCTTGGCAGATATGGGGGTCTACGATCCGGCCCCGTATTCCAGATGGTCTGGACACGCAGAGTACAGTAGAGCTATTACCTCCCCGCGTCTGGGAACTGTATTTCTATTCATACAGCCCGCGATTTCATTAGCTTTTTTAGCCGCCACGTCACACTGTTGGCTTCTGTGGAGCTTGTGGTCAGCTCAAAGCCCTCAGTCCTTTTCACACACGCGGCTGTTAAGCCCTGTCTCCCCAGCCCCGTATTCGTGCAGTCGGGCTTTGACTCTCAAACCAAGACTTTCCGTTTACTCCTGCTCGAGTTTATCTGGCTGGTTTGGGCCCCGGGTCCCAGCCAGTTGAGATTTTTTTGTTTTGTTTTTGTTTTCATTTTTCAATTCAGCGTGCTAGCTGGGCCTCGTGGCTCTGGGTCTTGGGACGTTGGGTGGTGTTCAAGCCTTCTGCGTTCTCCTCCAGATCACTGGTAAACTCAACGTGCGGGATGGGATGAAGCCCAGGGCCCTGTGGGAGCATGCTAAATAATTCCTTCCTTGTTGACATCAAGGCTCTTTCAGTTCCTTTTTTTTTTTTTTTTAAAGATTTTATATATTTATTTGAGAGAGAGAGAGCACGAAGGAGGGACAGAAGGAGAGGGAGAAGCAAACTCGCCAACGAGCAGGGAGCCTGATGCGGGGCTCGATCCCAGGACCCTGAGACCTCGACCTGGGCCAAAGGCAGAGGCTTAACCGACTGAGCCACCCAGGCGCTCCAAGGCCCTTTGAGTTCTGGTGTTGAGCTCCAAGTTCACTCCATCTGACCTTTTCCAGTCCACCATTCTCCATCTTGTTTACAAGAACAGTGTGAGGGTCCTTGTCAGAGCTTTGTTGCACTCCAGAGACCAACAGAGTCACAAAATAAAGTGAGGCCTAATGGGCCCTGGCCCGTTTGTAAGGAAACCCCTGCTTCCTCACCTCCTGGCCTCATTCAGAGGCTTCCCGACAACCAGCAACTTGACAATTCTCTAGAATTTTGTCAGGCTTCCGGACCGAGCCAAATGGCCTGATACCACCAAAGTTTACCTTTCCCCCCGTTTGAAAACCAGTGTTATATTTGTAACTCTCCCGGTCTCCGTGAAGTCTTAAGAGTCACGATGATGGTTCCGACCTCATATCAGCAATTGCCTCCAGGACCCTGGACTTGCAGACGAGGTCAGTGGAAATGACAACGAATGCATTCAACATCGCTGGCTGAGGGGCGCCTGGGTGGCTCAGTGGGTTAAAGCCTCTGCCTTCGGCTCAGGTCATGATCTCAGGGTCCTGGGATCGAGCCCCGCGTCGGGCTCTCTGCTCAGCAGGGAGCCTGCTTCCCCCTTTCTCTGCCTGCCTCTCTGCCTACTTGTGATCTCTCTCCCTGTCAAATAAATAAATAAAATCTTAAAAAAAAAAAAATCGCTGGCTGGGCACCGTGCTGAGCTGGGGTGGAGTGAGATGCCAGTCCTCTACTCAGCAAGCTGCCCGTCCAGTCGGAGAGGTGAGACATGCCAACAGTCCTAATAAAAGGTAGAAGGTGGCAAGTGCCAGTGAAGATGGGCGGATACGAGGTTGAGAGGTCTGGAGGTAGAAGAGCTGATGGGCAGCAGAAGGGCAGTCAGGGAAGGCTTCGTGGAAGAGGTCACCTTGGAGTGGAAGACTCTCTCGGCAGGTGGGAGAGCCCAAGAACAGGCATGGAGGTGGGGACCACCCTTGAGTCAGGGCTGTCGGTTCCCTCCAATCAGCTCTGTCATGAGCCCCACCCAAATAGGCCTCAGTGTCAGCATCCGGGTCCTCTGTAGCTTCAAGGACCAGCTTTTGGGGTCTTTCTCACTCTTACGTTGGCTCAGAGGAGTGGGTAGTCCTCCCCAGGAGGCTTCCCTCTGGCCCCACGGGCCTCAGGACCCCAGGCCAATCTTCTACTGCCCTGCCATCTCCTCACTTGACGAAGCCTGTCCTGTCCCCACTTTTTCTTTCAAAATGAGGCAGCAGGACATAACCCAAGAGCCCTCTCTGGCTTCGGAGGCGGGAGAGCGGAGTGCATTTTCTGGAACTCCCAGAACAATCTTTATTAGACTGCACGTTGCAACTCATTAGCGAGTCGTGCCATCGATTCAGTGAATTTTGACTGGGATTCTGAAAGAAGGAAATGGAGTATCCCATGAGGTGATGATCAGTATTGTTTCCCCAGACGTGTTTCCATTCTGTATGTCCCCGTTTGTACACGTACACACACATATACACATGTGTATGCGTGTACATATACATATATGTATACACACACAAGTTTCTTTGTTGTACCAGGCTTGCAAGAAAAATAAAAAAAAAAAAAACCTTCAAAGCATCACTCTGTGGTCTAGCTTGACCATGAACAAGCCACTCCCACCTCTGGTTCTCCTTTTTCTTGCCTGGAAAACAGGTACCGTAATCCCTCCCTCTCTCCTTCGTGGCTACGGGTGAGGTCCGCGAGGCATATCTCTGGAAGCACCCTAGAAACGGAGACGAGCGTGTACACAGGAGTTGCTATTGTAACGGTTGGCGAATTCCCCTGAGGCCTGCCCCCTCATGATTCTGTTTTGGCATCCAGCGTGGGCTTTGCCGGGGCATCTCCAGCGTGGGGCTCCTGGACTGCGAGTGGGAAGGCCCCAGCAGGGCTGCCCGGCTGTGCCCACCCGCGGTGCCAGGAGGGGCAGACAGGAGGTGCTTGGCCCAGCTGCAGGAACGGCAGAACCTGGGCACCTCCCCCTGGCTGCTGCCCCGGGCCCGGCCTGGCTTCGTTTCCCTGGAGGGTGGGGCTTGGCGAGAGGCCCAGAGGGCAACTTCTGGAGGGGCTGAGCTTGTAAGCAAAGTGGACAGGGAGGAAGTCGCAGAATGGACACCCTGGGAGGAGGCCACAGAGACCGTGGGCTTTGGGCACAGACGCACCCGGGTCTGAGGCCCTGCTCCATGGCTCTTGAGCTGTGAGAGCCTCAGTGAGTCCCTTGGTCATATTAAGGCCCAGTCTCCTCATCTATGACACGGAACCATGAGCGCTACCTTGCAGAGCTGTGCCGCCACACGGAAAGAAACACACGGAGCCGTTCTGGGCCCCTCTGAGCCCTGCTCGCTTTCCCCCATTTTACTCTGGCGCGGGGAGCGCCGAAGAGAGGCCCGTACACGCATGCCAGTGCGCGTGTCTGTGTGTGTGAGGTCTGGGCACACGCGGGCTGGTGGCAGGGTGCAGCAATATTTCTAACCCTTCGATAAGAGCAGCCTCCGTCTCATTTTGTCTGTTTTCTCCAGGCAACATTCTCGCGTTTGAACTCGGGACCATCATCTCTCTCCCTGAGCTGCAGTCCAACAAAGCATGATGGGAGCCCCGGGCCCTCCCATCGGGACGCTGAGCAGAGCTCTGGGAGGTGTGAGTGTGAGGCCCGGGCGCTGGTCATTGCCCTCTGTGGGTGGCACCACCATGTGGCCTTGTCTCCGAGTGGAATAAAGGAGGCTGCGCCCTGCTCAGGCCGCCCAGGCCTCCCAGCGTCTGAAGCCTTGGGGGGCAGGAGGGGACAGGCCTAGACAGGTGGGCTCGCATTCCCCTCAACTCCTGCCCTTGGGCTGCGGAGCAACTCCGCGGAAGGTGGATATGGAGGGACGACTTGGCCCAGGCCTGGGAATATGCAGCATGCGCTCATGGAATCATTAGCGATAGCAGAGATGCAAGTTGGTCTAGGGTGAGGGGGCAGAAAATGAGCAGTGAGCTGACTGCTTGGTGGGAGAGGCTGGGGTGGGGGCAGCGCCCCCTCCGGGCGGCCCTCCAGTGCTCTACGTACCTCTTCCAGCACAGTTCCCAAGGTGGATAACTGCACGCTGCCTGGGGATGCTGCTCCATTTCCCACCCCTCCCCTCCTCTTTCTACTGTTCTGTGTTCCTGCTCCTCCTCCTCCTCCTTGAAGCCTACTTGGCTGTTGACACCTCGGAGATATTTGTAGATCACTATCTCAGGAGGCCGTTGGCCTGACTCATCCCTGAGCCCAGCCCTGTCTGCTGGCTCCTTTCATCTTCCCCTCTCAGCCAATCCCTCTTCACCCTTAATCATTTTCTCTCTCCCTCTAAATGCCCCCCAGCGAATCTGGCTCCCCACTTCTCCACCCTGCCTGTTCTTTACTTGGGAATTCTTCAGGGTAACCCCATGCCACTGTCTCCTGGAGCAGCAAAGGCCACGGGAAGATGGCTCAAGGTCGTGATTTGGCAGCATCCTTGCTGCCGCCCCAGTTTGGACAAATGGCTTGGCTTTGCCGGGCCTCAGTTTCCTCTTCCGGCAAACGGGCAACAATGATGCCGGCCCTGCCGACATCACACAGACCTGCAGTGAGGCGCAGGATAAGGTCATGCCCGTGAACAGCCCTCTAGAGACTCAGAGGTGGTGTGCTTGGACGAGACTGGCTAGGACCCGAGAAGAAGGAAAGAATGCCCTTGGAGCTACTTTGAGAGTCCCTTCGGCCCCACCGCGGGCCCTGCAGCCCTGCTTGCTGGCTCGCCAGCTCGTACCCTTGGCCTCTGTCTCTCTCCATCCCTTCTCTGTCTTGGTCGTTCCTTTCCTCTGGGCTCTCTTTGTAGCTCTCTGTGAAGGATACCCTGCCTATCAGCTGTCTGGCTGGCCTGGGATGGGGCCTACCATCCCCCAAGGCAGGGAGCAGGCACAGCGAGCAGGCACACTGAAGGCCGCAGACCGTGAGACCCTAGGGAGAGTCCCACTCTACCTCCAGAGAGCCCCAGATGTGAGAAGGGCGTGGGCACGAGGACTTGCCCCAGCTTCTCCCCAAGTGCCTGGGCCGCAGTCGGACTGCGGATGGCATTGGGGGTGTGGACGGGCTTGCATAGAATTACTGTGTTAGTCTCACAAAGCAAACTCGCCCCTAATAATTTCCCTCTTCGGATGTTGTCCCCGTTCCACTGAAGGCATGTCCTGAGCTGACCTGGGCCCACCTCCCTTCTCTGGGTCTCCATGTTCCCATCGGTGCAATAAGAGGGGCTGGGCTGGGATAAGGACGAGGGCCATTCCAGCCCGAACTGTCTGTGTGACCCGACAAATGCCACATTGTCGGCCATGTCTCCCAAGAGGCTGTGGGAGTGTCTCTCCTGGGGGCCAGCTTGGGGCGGCTTTGCTGTGATAACCTCGAACCTCAGCAGCTCTGCTTTCCAGTAGGTCTCCGAATAGGTCCCCCCTCTTCTTCCCAGAGGAAGAGAGCCATCGGGCAGAGGCAGGCATGGCTTTGCAGAGGGCAGCCTCAGGACCGTGAAAGGGCAAACCCTCTCCCAGTGGACAATGGAGGCAGAAAGTCCCGGGTTCTAATCCCAGCAGCTCCGCCACTGACATCTGGTGGTCCTGGACCAGTTACCTCCCTCTCTTAGACCAAGTGCTGTGTCATCCAGAAAATGGGGGTAAAAGAGTCTTGCCATCACAGAATAAAGAAAGGAGTTGGTGCGAGTGCTTGGTACCAAGCCTGGCTCATCAAAGATGCTACAAAAGATTGCTGTCTTCCTTCCCCAATCTTCCCTGGGCAAACTTTCCCAGGGCCCTCCTCTTTCCCTCCCCCACTCCTTCTCTGTGCTGTGAAAAGCAGGCATAGGCCTGGCCCCTCTCTGAAGCATGGCCAGCCAACTGGGGGGCTGGGGTTCACGCTTGGTGCTTCAGCAGCTGCTGAAATCCTCTTGGGAGCCACAGGAGGGAGAGAAAGGGAGAGAAGGCAGGGGGGCCGGGGCAAGACAGAGACAGAGGTAGAAAGAGACAGGTAGGGAGAGAGACAGCGAGAGAGAAGCAGAAAGACAAAGAGAGAGTCGGAAGAAATGCCGTAGAGACAGACACACTCAAGGACACAGAAAGATGGACAGACGAAGGAACAGGTTGGGCGACAGGCAAACAAAGAGAGAGAGAGGCAGGGGTAGAGAAGGGAAGCAGAGAGGGCAACAGATGCACACAGACGGAGGAGGAGGCAGGCAGGGAGCGAGGCAGACAGGGAGATGGAGAGGTGCAGAGAAACAAACAGAGGCCGACAGCAAGAGTCCAAGACAAAGGGAGAAGGAAACAAAGGCAGGAAGCCAAGGCAATGGAGACCTAGAATGGGAAGAAAGGGAAGGAGGAGGGGGAGGGGCGCAGGAGGGGGGGAGAGGGAGGAGGGGGAGGAGGGAGAGGGGCGCGGGAGGGGAGGAAGAGGGAGTTGTTAGTTCAGGGCTCAGCACAAGGCTGACACAGCACATTCTCTACACTCTCCTCTCCCTTCCACTGCCGGCCTCCAGCTGCCCCCATCCCTTTCCTTATCACTGGGCCCTTGGCTGGGGAAGGGGCCCTGTCCCCAGCCTGTTCCGCATATTCTTCCAGGCCAAGGTTAGCTAGGGCGGCCCAGCCCCTTCCCTACCCTCTCCCCCCTCCTCAGCGGCCTGGGGCTCAGGTGGGGAGGAAGCAGGTGACCACTCCAGGGAGAGAGGGCAATATCCCAACTCCTCCCCACTCTGAAGAGGAGGCTAAAGTGGGGGGGGGGAGGCTGGTCGGACTCATTCATTTGCAAGATCCCTCCATACTGTCATCTTGTGGAGGGCTGGCTGGGGTCTCAGGGCTCTGAGGTTCAGGGCCAGACTTCAGGCTTTGGCCCAGGATTTCTGGGGAGTCCAGCCCCACCTCTGACGCTGCAGCCACCCCTGGGAGGTTGAGGCAGCCAGCTTGCAACTTCCTAAATGGAACCAGATCCCATTTGCCCCAAACCAGCATGTCAGATCTCTAGGTCTGGCCTTTGAAGAAGCCGAGGGTCTCCAGAAGGGAGGGGGCAACGGTATGGCCAGGCAAACGGAACAGGAACAGAAGTCACTGAGCCCGCCTTGCTCGCGGAGCTGGGTTCTTTAGGAAAATGAACGAGATCTAGGTCCCGGGGCTGGGCTTCCTTCCTGGGCAGCTCATTGCCCTCTGCAAATTTTACGCCCTGGCAGGAGAGAAAGGGAGTCATGGGGGCACGTGGAATCTTGGCCAAGGTGTCAGGTGGCTGCTTGTGGTCCTGCTGCTTGGGGCACTGGTAGTAGGGGCAACGGGAACAATGGGCAGAGATACAGAAGACCCAAGACCGACATTGGCCTCGCCCACCTTCCTCCAAGCAGACATTTCGAGATCCTGAGGAAGGCCACTGTGGGTTTCCGCCCGTCCCTCTCTGCTGCGAGGAATCAGCCGGCCGGGACGTGGGGTACAGAGCTTACATCCTAGCTAGGAGGATCCTTTGAAGGAACTGGCATTCTCCACCCTGTGGGAACATGCGGGGTGGGGGGCATCGTTTTCCTCTTCAGAAATCCGAGGAGCTGCCGTGGGGCAGAAAGTTGACAAAAAAATCGTGGATTTGGAGAAAACTCACCAGGTCCATCCTTGAGGGAGGGGCCCACCCGAAGGCCAGGGCAAACTCGAGGCGAGGGTGCAGATTGTGGTACTCTTTTGGCCCCTCGAGCTGCCCCCCTCCCCCCATTAAGAAGAGTTTAGAAAGCAGAGTAGTCCCTAGGAGGAAGGGGCAGGGAGAAGAATTCAGACTATTACCAGCGAATCCCTGTCTGACAACCAGAGTGGGGTCCAAGAAGGGAAAGAAGCTGAGCCCCCTGGGACGGGGGGTGTGCAAGGAAGAGTCCCTGGAGGGGCACTAGTTGAGAATGAGATGACGTGGCCTTCAAGGTTCCTATCACCCTTAACACTCTGATGCTTGAGACAGTTGACAAATGGACTAAGAATCTTTTTTTTTTTTTTTTCTTTTGGTTGCAAACAGACTCTTAAATACAGAGGAACGAAGTGGTAGTTGCCGGAGTGGAGGGGGGTGGGGAGGATGGATGATATAGGTGAAGGGGACGAAGGGGTGCAAATTCACAGTTATAAAATAATTAAGTCGCGGAGCTGAAAAGTATGGCCTGGGGAACACAGTCAATAATATTGCAATAACATCGTTTGGTGACAGATGGCGACTACACTTATCATGGTGAGCATGGAGTACCGTAGAGGACTGTCGAATCACGGTGCTGTACACCTGAAACTAATATAACATTGCACGTCAACTGTACTTCAATCGTAACAACAGGGAAAGAAATGGACCAAGAATGATAGCAGTCCTCTGGGCTACAGAGGGCTGCGTGCCTGGGGAACTCTCTGACTCGGCTCTTTGGTTTCCTCATTGTCCTACTGACCAGCTCCCCCTCCGGGAGACTTGGGTTGGGGATCCCCCTCCAAGGTGTGCTGGGAGCCTAGAGGCGTCTCACTCGGGCTCCTCACCAGCCCTTTCTCTGGGTCGGCATCTAGGTATTTCCTTCAAAGAGGCGGAAGTCAAGGTGGCCGGAAGTCAGCCCGGGGTGGGGTAGGGGGTGCTGAGGGTGACCAAGCAAGTCCACAAGCTACCTGGAGAAGTGGTGCACAGCCTGTCCCTGGAAGCCTTTGGGAAAATGCTGATCTGCCCCTTGGCTAAGGGAGCTGCGGTGGCCTCAGAATGTGCAAGGGGAAAGCCCGTGGATCTGTCTGGGCCACGCCAAGCAGGTGTCTCCTGGGCTGGGGCCAACTGGAAAAATACCCACTGGGCCCTGGCTGGGCCTCAGACCTCGGGGCTGGCAGCTCTGGGGAGTCCCCGCCCCAATTCACCTGCTGAGTCCGAGCCCAGCCCCACCTCCTGTCTGGCCAGGTGCGGCAGGGTGGGGTGCCTGCGCTCAGACCTGAAATGAGGACCACATGGCAGTGTGAACCCCACCCATGCAAGGGGCCTGGCCGCGCCCGAGTCCAGAGGAACGTCTCTCACCTCTGGGGCCTCTCCCCAAGTGGGGAAGGAAGGGGGCTGGCGGCCATTCCTTTGGAGGCTGGACAGCCCTTTTTCTAGCCCCCTTTCTCTTTCCAGTTTCTCTTTTCCCCTCCGAGCCCTGGCCTGGTGGCCCGGGCCCTTTCTGCCTGGTTGGACTGATCCTCCCTTATCTCCGCCCTCATCAACATTCCTCATTCCAGCTTCCCCATCCTGAGCTGGGACACATACCTGAAGGGCAGATCAAAGGCTCCCAGCTGCTCTTGTCAGCTCCCATTAGACCTCAACTGAGAAGGGGAGCCCACCCTGGCAGGCTGCCCTGGCCCCTTCACCCTGCCTTCCCCATCCTGGGCTTTCGGAGGCGAGCTCATCCCAAGATGGCACCTTCCAGATGCTGAGGGGGCCCTGCCCCTGCCGCGCCTTCCCCCTCCTCTCCTCTCTGAAGAGGAAAGAAGGCCTCCGATGCTGACTGGGAAGCGAGCCCGGAGCCCGGGGCCTGGGCAGACGGAGACAGAACGCCGCCTGCCCCGTGCAAACCCTGGTCCCTACGGGCTTGCTAAGGTCCTGGGGAGGGCCGGCTCCAGTCCAGCTGCCCTGCCAGAGGTTCCGCCAGAGGACACGAAGGCTGAGAACCCGGCTCTACAACTGCAAGGCGGGCCTCGCAGGAGCCTCGCGGGGTCCTGGGCTTTCTTCCCAACTATGTCATGCCAAGGGAGCCTCCCAGGCCTTTGTGATCCAGCCCTCGCCTCCCTCCGTTCCAGCTGCACTGGTCCTCCTCGAACTTCCCCAAACATGCATCACGTATTTCCCCACACCCAAAGTTTTTGCACTCATTTCCCCACATGCTCAGAATGCCCTTCTCCACCTGACAAAATCCTATCCCGCAGGAAGGAATTGGATGCCAAGCTACAAATATACGGCATTCCTTTATATACAGACATATATGTATATATATATATATCTCCTATAGATGTAGATATATAAAAATAGAAAAGCTACATTAAAATGACTTACACTTTTGAGCACTTACTACATTCCAGGCACTATCCTAAGTACTGTATGACTTACTGAATCTTCATAACTCCTCTACGAGACAGGCACCGTTATTATCGCCATTTTACAGATGAAGAACCCGAGGCCCAGAGAGGGATGGCATCTTGCTCGGCGACACAGGGCAGTGAGTGGCAGAGCTGGCTCCAGAGCCCGTGCTTTGAGTCCTCACGCTCCGCTGCCTCTCACTCGTGCAGCTGCAGCGAGAGAAGCCACTTGGGGGCTTACATGCCTAAGTTAACAGCGGCAGCCTCCAGGGGCGGCAGGTTAGGGATGATTTTGAGGAGAGCATGTTTGCCACATTCTACGGTGTGTGTACAGATTCGGAGAAGGGAGAATGTGGCATTAAGCCCGTGAACTCTGGGGTCCGGGAATCTGGAACCAAGCTGCGATTTTGCCGCTCATGACACGAATGACCTGGGCTCCTTTGCTATCTCTTCTGAGCCTCTATTTGGTCATTGGTCCCCCAGGGATGGTAATAACACCTATTTCTAGGATTGTCCTCTTGATGGACTGAGATATTCAGTGAATAGTGCCTAGTTTGAATGGACGAGAGAGCTAATGTTCATGATCAGAGAAAGAGACTTGGAGAACGTCACAGGGGACAAAGCTTGGGACGAAAGCTACCTCCCCTGGGAGGGCTTTCTCCTTGCCTCCCCACCCACTCCTCACCCTACTTCAAAGAGCAAACCACTCACTCATTTTTCTACCCTTTGCACACCAGCTGGGGCTTCCAGTATCTCAGCATCAGGGGCCCCAACACTGCTTTCTCATCATTGCCTGCTTTCCCAGGACACACTACAGTGCCAGACCCGGGGGGGGGGGGGGGC